>CAOLHI010003466.1:0-174406 GCA_948474755.1 Ctenosaura bakeri | reverse complement strand
AATTTGTAAAATGTGGAGCCCCATCTGGTTGCAGGCTGATGACTGGACAAATGAATGTGTATACAGTGTGTATGTGAGTGAGTGTAAATATTGCGATAACGTGTGCCTGCATTTCATTTTATATCACACTGTACTGCTTCCCCTTCTGGCAATTAACCTAATCAGAAACTCTCTGCAGATCTCTCCATCCAGGCATTTCCTGGGCTGGCAACCGGCTTGACAGAGTGGTCTCTGTGTTTATGCACCAGATGGATTTGAGCTGCGTGTGCTGAATTTAGGTCTGTCTGGGTCAGTGCTCAGAACATCCGAGGGATCTTCAGAGGGTCATTAGAAACAATCTTAGTGGCATCCTTCCTACTTTTAAATCCCTTGAGAGATGTTTCTCAGCTTCTTCATGACCAGGGACCATTGCTCTGGACGATGCCCTTGTTTCTTGCCACTAAATAAATAGCTTGGGAGATAGGACACAGGCATCCAAACTCCAGTGTCACATCCAGTGCTTTGGCTCCAAACAATTGTAATTGGCAGAATATCTCCAAAATAAAGGAAACTCCACTCTTTCAGCAGCATGATATAAGAATTCCCTTGCTAGATCAGTCACAAAAGCACCTTAAGATCACTTGTGGATCACACTAGCATACTGATTTCTAAGTTGCTCAGTTAGATGCATCTGGCCAAACTTTGTCAGCAGAAGTGTGGTACCAAGATCAAGGCAAGTAACGGTTTTGTTCTCTTCTGCTTTGGTCAGATGTCATGAGTCTTAGTCTACTCTGCATTGGTCAGATGTCAGTAGTGTCCATTTCTGAGAACCACAGATCAAAAAGGGTATGTCAACAAGCTGGAATGTATCTAGAAGTGGGTGACTGAATTGGAAAGAGTTGGGAAACCAAGCCCCCAAGCCCTTATGAGGATTGCATGGGATAGCTAATACGTTTAGCCTGGAATAGAAAAGAGCAGGATGAGGCCATCTTCAAATATCTGAAGGGTTGTGCGGAAAAAGAGGTGAACTTGTTTTCTGTTGCTCCAGAGGATAGCGTCCAAACCAATTGATTGAAATGCTGGGAAGATGGATTTTAACTAAACATTAAGAAGATGGGAAGAGCTGTTCTAAAGTAGAATGGATTCCTTCACAAATCTCTCATATTCTGGAATAATTTTAAAAAGGTTGGATGGCCATCGAAGATGCTGTTATCAGTTGTGAATTTTCTATGCTTTCGGCCTTTTAAATATTTGAAGACAGTTATCATTTCTACCTCTCAGCCTTCGCTCTCCAGATTGCCTGGGAATGTGGTGGAGTCTCTTTCTTTGGTGGTTTTTAAACAGAGGCCGGATGGTCATCTGTTGGGAATGCTTTAACGGTGTATTCCTCCATGGCAGAACGAGGTTGGACTGGGTGGCCCTGGTGGTCCTTTCCAACCTATGATTCTATGATGTTCAGTGTCTCACTCTTTGCAATGCAAAACATTTGGGGGCTAAAGGAAAATGTCAGGAGGGGGCAGGATACTTTTTGGATTTGTTGAAGATTCTGATCCAGGCAGTGGTCATAGCTGGGTGAAGTTCAAACCTATGTGTGGAATTTAGCAGGGGTTCAACCCAAAGTGAGTGCTCAGGTCTAATAAAGTATTCTGGTCTCTATGAGATCCACGGGGGAGGGGCTGTTTTTTCTTCCCCACCTTCCTATGAAGTGTGTTGGTAGGAATATTGCTACTCTCAGACAGGCATGCTGGAATCTATCCATCTGAAATCTCTCCCAACTTCTCTTTTTCCCACCCTCAAGTTTCTTCCACCCTGTTTCCACACTGGACTGCAAATCATTCATTTAGCCTCAGTGAAAATTCCTAATACTTTCATAAACATTTTTTTCTAGAACATATAATTAAAAAAATAAAAAGTATGCTACTTTTTTTTAAAAGCATGGTGTCCAAAATTCTGGTCAAGGCATGAGGATGAGGCAGCCTTGTAAGCTTGCTCCTGCCACAGTCTTCTTCTAGCCTTGATGGTACTAACCTATCCGTTTGTCAATCCTTGCGTCCTTTTCTTTCTTCATTTCTCCAGATACAGACGAGTGCGCTGCCGGTTCTCACTGCTGCCAGCAAGAGTGTTACAACTACCCAGGAGGCTATGAATGTGTTTGCTACGCTGGCTACAGACTCAGCACTGAGGGCTGTGGCTGTGATGGTAGGTAGGAATTCCCACCTTGGCTCCTCCTCCAGAAGATGCCACCCCAAACTGGGACTCAAATCCGTTTGGTGATTGCCTGCTTGTCTTCCTCTCAGCTCCTGGATCAGTTTTTTTCTAAAGCAAAGGCAGTGATGAAAATGCTCAGATGTTCCTTCCACTTCTCTTTTTGTGGGTGTTTCTGAAAGTTTGGTGAGAGAAAATGAAGCAGGCTAGAACATGTGGATTGGTAACATGCTGTTGGAGAAAGCAGTGGACTATCACTTGCTGCTTGTGGTTGGAGTCTGTGGTAAGGATACTGGCTTTGTGATGAGACTCTGAACTTTCTCATACAGCAAACGCAGAGGCATGTAAAGAGAGTCGTCGGTGGAATGACATCTGCACCATTTCCATGTAGTGCAGCGGTTCTCAACCTGTGGGTTGCGACCCCTTTGGGGGTTGAATGACCCTTTCACAGGGGTCACCTAAGACCATTGGAAAATATGTATTTCCGATGGTCTTAGGCTCCATTCCCTCCTCGGTGGTGGTGCGCAAGCGCGAGTCATGCGCTCGTGTCCTCCTGCCCCCTGTTCAGAAGAGACTGAAATCGCTCCCCTTCTCCACTACCGGGAGAACCTCCCGTCTGATGGGCCAGCTTGGGGGGACAGCGGCAGCATGGGGGGCAGGCCCCCTCCTTGCCACAGCCCCTGCCCCACTCGCCATGTAGGGGGGCACTGTGGAAGGGCCAGGGGGCCACAAGGCAGTGCTTTTCCGAGGGGGGGCGAGCTGCACCTGGTGCAAAAGACAAAGGTGTTGGGTTTCCTCCCCCACCCCCGGCCAGGGTCGACACTCTGGAAACTTTTCGCACACTGCCCCCCCAACGGAAACGAGAGCAAAACAGAAGCAGAGCCCCTGGGGGGGGGTTCTTGGATTTTTTTCCCTCCCTGACTGCCCCCCTGTTCCTGGCCAGTGAGGCGGCCTTTGCCGGAGGGGAGGCATTGTAAATAATAAATAAATAATTTTATGGTTGGGGGTCACCACAACATGAGGAACTGTATTAGGAAGGTTGAGAACCACTGATGTAGTGTGAATATTTCAAGCAAAAGAAGGAAGGCAAAAGGATCTTCTCACCCGTTGAGCTTCAAAAATGGGGGCTTGTTGCCCTCACTCAGAACTGCTTCTGGGATATCATCCTGACATGAAAGCCCAATGATGCCATGATTACCCATTCAAAGTGTGGGCAGAAAGCATGACCCTTTACTCTGAATTGGCTTAGTGATAAAATGTCATGGCTGATGCACATTGTGGAGGCATCAGGTTCACCAGATGAACTCTGGTAGAGATTATTTGTTCCAAGTGAGAAAGCTCCGTGATGCTAAAGCAGTATTTTTTAGTGCCAACAAACAGCCTGTGAGGGGTGGAAGGGTTGGCACATAAATGGATAGGACATAAACAGTTTTTCCCTAGTGGTCCTTTTAACCCTATGCGTACAAGTCAATGATGTGTTGACATTTCTGTCTCAACTAAACATAATCTCTGACTCTGTACGATTTTACCTCATCTGTATTATATCTCCTACTATTAATGGCAGCGAGATTTTTCAATATTAGCTCACGTGCTTCGGGGGAAAGTAGGTAACCTCTTGGCAAGACAAGTTCTCCCCCTTACCCTCATTTTCTTTTGTTTCTCTTAAAGATGTGGATGAATGCTCTTCAAATAACGGTGGGTGCGAACACTTTTGCCAAAACCTCGTGGGCTCTTTCCACTGCAGTTGCCAGATTGGTTACAAACTAGATGAAGACCGAAGGAGCTGCATTCGTAAGTGCTGTGCCTTGCTATAACTTCTTTGGCCTGCCCTGCCCTGTCCCATCCTGTGGGTTTTAGAGAGATGCCTTATATTCATTTAGATGAGGGGTTCCCAAACTTTTTTCCCCACTTGTTTACCCCTTGGCAGCCCATTTCCATGAACCATGCCCCACATATTAGAAAATGTAATAGTTGCTGTCATTCCAAAGGTATATGTTGCAACTGTACATAAATAGCCCAATAATGGGAACAAGAAGAAGAAGCTGATGCAATGAAATAATAATGTGAAGAGACAGAGTTCCCACCACCATGACCCTGCTTGGGTTCCTCTCAGATTTAAGTGACCACAGCCCTTGAGCCTGCCTGCAATTTTTTTCCCACTTGCCCGGCAGGACAGAACAGCACGGCCCCTCCTAAATCCTTACCCCCAAAGCAGGCTGGGCTCAGCTCTGAAGAGGCAAGCGGCTCGTCATGTCTTGGATCACTTGTGCTCCCAAAACTTCACTCCGAGTTTCAAACAGAAGCATTTATGTGGACCAAAGCAGGCAACCCGGCAACTGTCTCCAGAGTTGCTGAGATTGTTGCACTAGGATTGTCACAGATTTTATACCTTGTCATACAAATTTATGCATGCATGTCAATGATTGGTGAAAGTCACAAATGTCACATCGCTCCACCAGCACAAGAATTTTCCCAGGCCCTCTGTTATTTACATACTTTTTATCCTGGGAGCTAGGACTGTCTCCTTATTTATACATAGCGTGTTCTCATAACACCGTCCTGCTACGTTGCATTTCCCTTCTGATTTTCTTCCCTCTTGTCCAGGTACAGTGTGACAATGAATATTCCAGAAATTAACCATTCAATGCCTTGGGCTATTTTAAGAGTTCCAACTTGATACTTAAGCCATTTCCAAACTATACTGGGATAGTACTATTATTCCACTTTCAACCTCCTATGGAATCCTGGGGTCTGTAGTTTAGGGAAGGGCCTTTAGAATTCTCAGCCGGAGAGCTCTTGGGCCTCAGGAAACTACAAATCCCAGAATTCCGCACAAGGTTGAAAGTGGAATAATAGCACTACAACAGCGTAGAGTGGAAACGGCCGTAGTTGCAGGTAGAAATTAGCAATGGATGCATGATAGCGCTACAGCAAGCAATAACTCTGGTTGGTCTAGCAAAACTATTCTATTGCAAAAGCTAATACATTCAGCATACATGGC
The DNA here is from genome assembly GCA_948474755.1 of Ctenosaura bakeri. Classification (NCBI taxonomy): domain Eukaryota; kingdom Metazoa; phylum Chordata; class Lepidosauria; order Squamata; family Iguanidae; genus Ctenosaura; species Ctenosaura bakeri. The sequence goes on along the minus strand of CAOLHI010003466.1, from coordinate 169,221 downwards.
AAGAGCCATGGTTCCTGACACAGCTTCTCCTCAGATGTGAGCCCTTCTGCCCCTATGAGGAAGAGGAGAATTGGAGCCTGCTCCAGGCTGGAAACCACTGATTTAGATGAATGCAAAAATGAATAGTTTGCTTATAGACCTTTAAACGGAAGATCCAATATAAATGTCACAGGAAATCTACTAATTATTGTGATGGTGTTAGTGGCCTTCACCATTATTATTATTTTAATTGTTCTGGTTTTTGAGTTTGCTTGATTTTGAGCTATCCTGAGCCCTGTTTTTTTTTTTAATGGAACAGCAAGGTACAGTTGCATTAAATAAATCAGACCCAATGATGTAACACAGTCTAAAACAAAGAAGCTTTGAGCAAAGGAATACATGTTGCTTTGAGCAACTGAAAAATTAGTTTAGCTACCCATGGAAACCTAACTTTTAAAGATATCTTGGCAAGCAAAACCCTCCATATTGTATTGGAAAATGGAATTTAAGCTCTTTAACATTGTAAAATGATGCAGACCACTCACATGGTTCAGTCTCGTATTTAGTTAATGTCTCGTGCTTGGTCCAACCAGTTACACGTTCTTCTCTCCACCCCTCCTTGTTTCTTGAACGTCCCTGGAAATCTTTGGCCTTTCCACAGTACTCGAGGGACCTGTGGAGGCCTTGGATGGCCGGCATCCTGTCATCCGCCCTCTCCCCCATGTGGCTGTCCTGCGGGAGGAGCTCACCCAGCTGTTTGACGAGGAATACAATGAGGAAGAGGAAGAAGCGGAAGCAAGAGGAGAGCACACGCTATCTGAAAAATTCAGTAAGCACTAATGGGACCTGCAAGAGAAAGTTGCAGGACAATCCCTGCCAGTGGCGGAGCTTGGAGTGTGTGGACAGGGGGCAGAGCCACAGACCAGAAGCGTGGCCAGTGTGGATGGGGGCGTGGCTGTGGTATGTGGGGTGTGGCTACGGTGCACAGGGGTATGGCTAGGGTGCATGGACAGGGTGCACTGGGGCATGGCCACAGGGTGGCACCCCCCAAAAATATTGCCACCCGGGGCAAACTGCCCTCATTGCCCCCCCCCATCCCTGTGCGACTGATCCCTGCTTCTCGAAGTGGTTCTGCTCAGAATTTTGGCCAGCCATTTTCTCTAAGCAATGCATTCTGCTCATTCCAATTTGTCTCCCTCCTCAAAAATGTCACTTTGCATTCTGTTCCCACTGAACCGGCTGTTGTGCACGGGGATATCATGTCTTTCCCTGATTTTCATTTTGGATTTGTTGGAATCGTTTGTTTTGTTTTGCTTTGCTTAAGATGCTGAGCTCAAAAACCTATGCAGTACTTCATATGAATGTAAATCCTGAGTTGAAATGTATCCACTCTATCCCCACACTGCACTGTATCCAGACTGCAGATGCATCCACACTGCACAGTTACAGCACTTTAATACCACTTAACTGCCATGGCTCCCCTATGTAGAAACCTGGTGTTTGTAGTTTGCAGAGGGGCTTAGAATTTTCTGAATGCCTTCTACTCCTCTGCTGTACAGTACTAAAGGTATCCAACAGAGACTTTTAAATTAGGGGGTGGGAATCATGGGGCCTTCTGGATGTTGCTGGACTGTAGCACCCAGCATTCTGCTCCACTGGCTGTGCTAGCCAGAACTGCTGGGAATTGCAGTCCAGCAATATCTGTAAGGCTGCATGACTCTCATCTTTACTCTAAGTACTACATGACACTACAGCTCCCAAGATTCCTAATGGAGGAGCCATGGCAAATATTGCAGTATCAAAGTGCTAAGAATGGTGCAGGGTAGATACATCCCTCAGTTTCTTCTTGTGCGGTCAGCCGAATAACTCGTATACAAGCGCATACAAGACTCACTATGACAAGGTGGAATTCCTTGCCTGCCTGCCTGCCTGCCTACCTGCCTGCCTGCCTGCGATCCTTCCTTCCTTCCTTCCTTTGGTATAAGAGAGATGGTATTCCTTCCTGAGACTGGATTTTGGGCATAACTATAAAATGCACAAAATTGAAAACTCCATGATTATTGCCTATTGCACAGACCAGTAAAAGTAGCAAGGCAGGATGGGATGTTCCAAGTCTCTGGGATCGATCATGCACATGCTTAGCTTCACAAAGGGGAACATAAGTTATGTTTTGCACAGAAACAGGACTTTTGTGCAAGCGTTGTTGTGTAAAATACAGAAAAAAGGACAAAAGAAAAGTCCTCTTGGTACTCTCTGATGCTCGAGTGAGCACCATCATTTGGGTTGTAAATTTGGAACAGTATTGCCTTGACCAAATTTTTGGCAGCGGTGAGGGTTTTTTGTCCCTCATCCCTTGTTGCGCTTGGGTTGCTCCTCCTAGAGGTGTTACGCCATGATCTTAATGGCAGACTCCGTAATGATTCCCCTGATGTCTCCCTTCTTTGTAGTCTGTCTGGACGACACCTTCGGCCACGACTGCAGTCTGACCTGTGATGACTGCCAGAACGGAGGTGTTTGCAATGAAGAGCGGACAGGCTGTGACTGTCCAGATGGCTGGAGTGGAATCCTCTGCAACGAAAGTGAGTTAAGTTGGAGAGATGGGTGCCTCGGCAAAGGATGGGGCCATATTTTACGACCTGTCAAAGTATTTCCTTCCAACAGGCCATTAAACAAGGAGAGTGATGGGAAAGCCGTGAGCCAGCTGGCTTAGCCTAGCGCTGAAAGCTCTAGCAGTTCTCAGTCAGCCTGTAGCCTACCTTTAGCTGTGTTTGTGTTGGCCTGGCATTACCAGGCACAATCTCCAATAAAGCTGTGTGAATGCTGTTACTATTATATGTCCCCAGAGATTCCAGTCTGCAAGGCAGACCTTTTTGCCTATGCGCTGCTTGGCATCAGATCTGAGCCTTTGCACTTGGGCCGAAGTTATAAACCTATCGGCAGCAAATTAGAAATACCATTTGCTTTTAAAGACTAATGAACTCTTTAAGGCACTACTGGGAATTGCTGAGATTTTGTGTCTCCCAGCTGCACGTCTGGCTGGACCCTGAAAAGGGGCCCCAAGGGCCTATTTGATCTGTCGGCAGAATTGAGTCATGCCCCAGCAGCCTCCTCGCCCGGTCACCTGACACCAACTTAACCCACGTCAGGTCTGGAAAAAGGGAGTTTGTGAGAATAACTTCAGGTTGGATCCAGACTTAGTTGTGCAAACTTACTGAAATCAATGCTTCCAGTGAGTGTTACTCTAACTTCCATTAAGTCTGGATCCAACCCCTCTGTTTCTATCTCTTTCTTTGCAATTGGACATTTAGATCCTGACTTTTTGATGAACCTCCAATCCTCTTCACCTTTAAAAAAAAGCATAAAGCTCTAGATTACATGCCTTTTCTGCACTTATACGAAAACTTATGGGTTAGATCCAGACTATATTAATCAGACTTTAATCCCACGGAAATGAAGGACACTTCTTCCGATTTATGCATCTAATGAAGTGGGCTGGAGTCCACGAAAGCTTACGCCAAGTCAAATGTGTTAGTTTTTAAGGTGCTACAAGACACTTTGTTGGTTTTGGTGCAAGAGGCTAACACAGCTTCCCTGCCATCCTTTGAAATGACACTTGAGTCTTTCATGCACGGGAGTGGATCAATAAGAAGAAAATTAAACTGGGTAAGATATTGTTAAGAGCCACCATGGTGTAGTTGTTTGAATGTTGGACTATGAACCTGGAGACCAGGGTTCCATTCCTCAGCCATGGAAACCCACTGGGTGACCTTGGGCGCATCACATACTTTCAGCCCCAGAAAATCCCATGATAGGTTGACCTTAGGATCCCCATAAGTCATCATCATCACACCATCCTTTCCTTCAATAAGGAGACTCAAGGTGACTAACAACATAATTAAAAGCAATAGAGATTGAAACTGTACAATATAGAAGTTATTTAAAAATAATTGCATCATAATGTTAAAAACATTGAACAGTACAAATATTAAAATGTCTTAAAAACAGTGCTGCATAGCTTTAAAAGCCCACCCCGCTCAGTTTCTAAAAGCCTGCTGGCATAAAAAAAATGTCTTAACCTGCTCACAGACAGAGAGCAAGGAAAGGGCCATCTTGGCCTCTCTAGAGAGGAAGCTTGTAAGTCTGGGAGCATCCACCAAGAAGCCCTCTCCCTTGTTCCCCGCAAAGGAGGCTGAGGAGGTGGTGGGACAGAGATAGAGCTTCAGAAGATCTCAGAGCTTTGATGGGTCCATAAAAGGAGATACAGTCCTTCAAATAGCCTTGTCCTGAGCTTTATAGGTCATCACCAGCATTTTGAGTTGTGCCCAGCAATGGACAGGCAGCCAATGGAGCTGATGCAACAAGAGTGTTATGTGTTCCCTATAGCGAGCCCCAGTTAACAGTCTAACTCCAGCAATTTGGGACAGCCGAAGTTTATGAGCACTTTTCAAAGTCAGCCCAATGCAGAGTGAATTACAGTAATCCAGCCTTGGAGGTAGTACTCTGGAAGTCCTGTTAACTGGGAGATTCTGCTAATTTGGATAGAGGATTAGCTCTGGTTATGGATGGGGATGCACTTCCCCTAGGCGGGTACACTATTTGGAAATGTTCCTGGACTCAGTTCAGCTGACCGAAGTACACCTGATATAAATTGTAAGGACTGCTTTTTACCACCCTGCATTGGTTTAATACATATGGCCCTATCTAAAGAAAGTTAGTCATCATGTGCCATGGTCACATTCAGATTAGATTACTATAATATGGTTTCTAAAGGGTTGCTGTACATTTGCCATTTTTTCCTCCCCCCCCCAGTCTAGGACTTGATTTGAAAAATTCAGAAAGCCCAACTTTTTTTCCACAAAGTGTTTTGTGCACAAACAAATGGTTTTCTGTGGAGTCCCATCCTATGAATCTGAGCACATGCAAGCTGTGAACTTGAGATTTCAGAGGGAATGGAATCCAGCACATGCAGAATCCCTACTTTAAATTGGAATTTCAGCCCTACATTTAATTAAAGTAGCCTCTATTTATCTTTGGGGGTGGGGTCTGATGACATTTAGCAAGGCAAATCTTAGCATTCAAATGATTTCACTGATTGATCCTTCCTTGTTTGACTCAGTGCATGTTTGTACAACCATCTTATTCATCTTCTATGTATCTTGGTCCCCCTTTTGTAGCTTGTCCGGAAGGCACCTTTGGCAGGAATTGCAGTTCCACGTGTCTTTGCCAAAATGGAGGCACATGTGACCCAGTGACGGGGGCCTGCCGCTGCCCACCTGGAGTGAGTGGAGATCAGTGTGAAGATGGTAAGAACTTTCATTCTCTTGCTAAGAGTTGGAATGAAGGCATCACTTCACAGTCATCGGTGGGCCAGGCTGGTCCGAACTGCTTTCTATTAGTTGTCAATATGGAAATGTATAATAATAGAATGATAGAATCATAGAGTTAGAAGAGACCAGAAGGGCCATCCAATCCATCCATTTGCCATGAAGGAATACACAGTCAAAGCAATCCTGATGGTTGATTGTGTTTTCCTCCATAGCAGATGGTTGGACTGGATAGACCTTCTGGTATCTTCCAGCTCTATGACCAACTCCAGTTCTAATACTGGAAAGCACAATCCCTGATTTTAATTGGTTCAAATAGCTGTGTTTCATCTTCTTTAGCTTCTAAAGACATTCAAGGTGGACGTAGACAATTGATAAAAGCAGAGACACAAAAGAAATCTAAAATGGATGCGCTAACACACATGGAAAGCAACCATTCGCGTGTAGACATTTGTATGTCTATCTTTTGTTGCTTTAAATCTTGGTCTTAATTGATAATGGTAACTTCATATTTCAAGACAAGTGGTCTGGATGTTAGACTAACCCAAGGTTTGAATTCAGTTCTGAAACCCGCTGGGTGGCCTTGGGCGAGTCACATTCTCTCAGCTTCAGAGGAAAGCAATAGTGAACCCCCTTGGAAGAAATCTTGCCAAGAAAACCCTGTGATAGGTTTTCTTTAAAGGTCACGATGTCAAGGCACACAATGACAACTTTACAATATATATGGTGTGTATTTTTGTTGCTTTGGTTAGCTAACTTGAAGGACTGGGAGCAATAAACCATCTGAAAAAAATGCAATAAAAGAGCAGCAGACCAAAACAAAAGAATCAAACACATTAAGCAAGCCTGAATGTATATCACAGAGCGAAAGCTTAGGCAGGGCTGCTAGGGGTGTTCAAAAATGTGCATCTGCTGTTCATACTTTAGATATTTGTTGTTGCAAAGATTAGGATAATGCCCATATGCAAGTTGTAAGGAAAGTACAATCGCTGCTAAAAAAATAGAGCCCAGCGGTTACGAACCTTTGGGGCTGCTGGGTTTCCAAGGCTAGCCCATATATTTTCACGGCCGAGTTGTCCTTTGGATCCCAATGCTGCATTCTTGTGTACTGGACAGCTATACAGGCTCTCCTTTTTTGTTGCAAAATGGCATTTCCCCTTTCTCCGTTCCTGGAGGTTTAAAGTACAAAAATTGATGGACATTGTTCCTGAAGCTAGGACACAAGGAGTCAATAACAAAATCCATTAGCATGACTTCACAGAAATAGAGAGGAACATATGGAACCGATTTGCCTGGAAAGGCAACTCAAGCTCAGGAGAAATGAATTCAGGGGGAGGAGAATGTTTTCCCCCTCCGACCCCTTAGAAAGGCTTCCGAGGGGAGGGGTATGTTAAGACTTCGCGGAAAGTAGAATTGAGGTAAACACAGTTCAGAATAAGCCTGCTGGCCAATTTTGTTTCCAAATCTCCTTACATGTCTGCCAGGTAGGGGAGGGCTCTGCCTGTGCCACCTGCCGTGGCTGGAATATTCCTCTACCCCCAAAGTATTTGGCTACACTCTAGACCAGGAAGGGTGGTGGCCCATGGCCAGTTACCATGCACATCTTGTCCACTTCCCATTTATAAGAAATCTGTTCCCTTTGCTTTGGCCTAAATTGGCATATTGTACCCCAGAGGCTTCTAGGAGTACGCTTTGCCATTTTGGCAATGGGGACCTTATCTTAGACTCTCAAAAGCTGCCTTCTCTGCTCCACATAGGAGGAAGACATGTCACTAGTGTGCTCTCTGCACAGCTTGGTAGGAGGAGTTCCAATTATTCCTTTGCCATCCCACTTAAAGTCATAGAATCACAGAGTCCAGAGGGGCCATCCAGTCCAACCGCCTTCTGCCTTGCAGGAACCCACATCAAAGCATTCCCAAAAGATGGCTATCTAGCCTCTGCTTGAAAACTTCCAAAGAAGGAGGAGACTCCACCACACTCCGTGGAGGCAGCAGATTCCACTGCTGGACAGCTCTGACCATCAGGAAGTTCTTTCTGAGGTTTAAATGGAATCTCTTTCCTGCAGTTTGAATCCATTGCTCCTTGTCCTAGTCTCTGGAGCAGTGGAAAACAAGCTTGCTCCCTTGACATCCCTTCAAATATTTAAACATGGCTATCCTGTCCCCTCTTAACCTTCTCTTCTGCAGACTAAATATCCCCAACTCCCTAACCCGCTCCTCGTAGGACTTCATGGCTTCCAGACCCTTCACCATCTTGGTCACCCTCCTCTGGACACGTTCCAGCTTGTTCATATCCTCCTTGAATTGAGGTGCCCAGAACTGGACACAGTATTCCAAATGAGGCCTGACCAAAACAGAATAGAGTGGTATCATTACCTTGCTTGATCTAGACACCTTACTGCTATTGATGCAACCAAGAATTGCATTGGCTTTCTTGGCTGCCACATAACACTGCTGACTCATGTTCAGCTTGTGATCCATCAAAACTCCTAGACCCTTTCACACATACTGTTATCCAGCCACATGTTCCTCATCCCATATTTGTGCATTCCATTTTTTCTGCCTAAGTGTAGGACCTTCCATTTCTTTCTGTTGAAATTCATTTTGTTAGCTTTGGCCCAGCTCAGCTGCTTTTAAAAATGTCCCTTCTTCCCAATTTCCTCGGCTTACTTCAGTTGCTGCAAACTGAGTTCAAAGTGCAAAAGCAGTTTGCATTCATTTAACCCAGCAGGAGAAGAGGAGAGGGACTCTTGCTCTTCCCAGTGTGCTCAGGCAAAAGCAAACCCTTGCAGCCTCTCCAGCTTGTGTGCTCTCCCTCATTAAAAAATTTTGCCATCTTGACCACCTGCTGGTGTTGTTTGGTGACATGTGTCCTGTTTTTATCTGTGCAACTTGCACAATCTCTGACCTTGCTGGCTTGGGCTGATGGGAACTGTAGTGCAGTTTTCCCCAGCTGGGAAGGCACCAGGCGGGGGAAAGTTGCTCTGTGTCCTGCATTATCCTGCTTTCATCATCTAAACATGAGCTTATGGTGGCTGTTTTCCTCCCTTGCAGGATGCCCCAAAGGGTTCTTTGGGAAGCACTGCAGGAAGAAATGCAACTGTGCCAACAGGGGACGCTGCCACCGGATTTATGGAGCCTGCTTGTGTGACCCAGGACTCTATGGCCGATACTGTCATCTTGGTAAGTCATGCCTCCTTTCCGCCTAAGGATATAGGAAGGACACTTGGACAACCCCTAACCTCACCCCTCTGTAACATTGGAGAGAGTTCTTGTTCCTTCTTTTTCTTGTTCCTTTCTCCTCCCAAGAAACCAAAACAGTTAAGAAATATCAAGAAAAGCCAAGATGCATAGATCTCAGGTTGTAAAGATATATCATTAAATACCAAAATCAGAATCTTCCAGACCATGGTTTTTCTAACTTATATGCTTAATTGTGAAAGCTGGACAGTGAAGAAAGCTGACACGAAGCAGATCAGTTCATCTGAAATTCTACAGATAAAATGGCCTGCTAGAAACACAAATGAAGGTGTCTCCGGCCATTTCCACCCTAGACTGTTATAGTGCTATTATTCCACTTTCAACGTCCTGTGGAATCCTGGGGTTTGCAGTTTAGCAGCCTTTGAGGCTGTTGTACTTTGGGCATGTCATGAAATGATACAATTCACTAGGAAAGACGGTGAAATAGGAGGCAGCAGGAAAAGAGGACGACCAACTTCAGGTGGGTTGATTCACTCAAGGAAGCCAATACGCCTGTGTTTGCAAGACCTGAGATGAGGGCAATTGGCGATCGGGGTCCTGGGAGGTCTTTTCATTCCTAGGATTGCCGTAAGTCCAAATTGACTTGATGGCAAATATCAGTAACAACAAGGCAGATTTATATGATAGCATGATAAGAGATAGAAAGAGATAGATAGCATGGAGTCAGATAGATAAATGGTATGAATGCTAAGGCTAAATTACATATGTTCTGCCAACCAAGACCACTGATTTGTTGTAAGTATATAATCCATATGATTTGTTCTGAATTTGCACCTAAGTAAATATTTGTTGCATGAACTGTACAGAAATGTAGAGATGAATGTCGACAAGTCTGGCCGGGCATGAATCTCAACCCTAATAAAATACAGGTTCAGTCTTTTGATAAAATTCAGAGGACTTTCTGTAATAAGTAACCTCTTCATAGGTTTCTAGAAAAAGAGGAAATGTCAAAATGTAGCTGTCTTTTAGTGTTGCCTTACTGATAGCATTTGTTATCAATCTTCTGTTATGGTTGAGACTCGTGTTTCATTAGCCTTTACCTATACAGAACTGCCTCATGTAGATTATGAATTTGCAACAAATCAAGGATCTTTGGTTGGCTGAAATAGGGTTATCTAAGTGCTTCCCTCTCTCTCTGCCTTTGTCTCTTTCTTTCTCTTAGTTTACTTACTGCTTCCCACACTTTTTGGTTTGTTGCATGTTCATTTTTTAAATCAGGTCATTTTTTTTTAAATTTTTGTGGTTTTGTTTTCCCTCCTTCCCCAAAAACTGTGCATCAGCTTGTCCAAAGTGGGCCTACGGCACCGGCTGCTCGGAGGAATGCCAATGTGTGCAGCCGAACACTCAGGACTGTGATAAAAAGGACGGCACTTGTCTGTGTAAACCTGGCTACCATGGCAGAAAGTGCCAAGCAAGTAAGATTTTTTTTTTTAAAAAAAGAATAAAGTTCTGGGCCCCTCAATTCAAGAAGGATGTTGACAAGCTGGAACATGTCCAGAGGAGGGTGACCAAAATGGTGAAGGGTCTGGAAGCCATGAAGCCCTATGAGGAGGGTCTTTGGGAGCTGAGGGTGTTTAGTCTGCAGAAGAGAAGGTTAAGAGGGGACATGACAGCTGGAAGGGATGTCATGTCAAGGAGGGAGCAAGCTTGTTTTCTGTTGCTCCAGAGACTAGGACAAGGAGCAATGGATTCAAGCTGCAGGAAAGGAGATTCCACCTGAGCCTCAGGAAGAACTTCCTGACGGTCAGAGCTCTCCGGCAGTGGAATCTGCTGCCTCTATGGAGTGTGGTGGAGTCTCCTCCTTCTTTTGAGGTTTTTAAGGAGAGGCTGGATGGCCATCTGTCGGGAGTGCTTTGATGGGTGTTCCTGCATAGCAGGGGGGTGGATTCAATGGCCTCCAGGGTCTCTTCCAACTCTATGATTCTATGAATAAATAAATAAAGTCCCAGGAGGGAGCATAGAAAGTTGTGCTGTATGATGTCAGACTGTTGGGTTATCCAGGCCAGTATTATCTATACCAGGGTGGGATTCGCATAAGCCATGTGTGGACTTACAGCAGGGCTTTCCGAACGGTGTGCTGCGACCCATTAGTGTGCAGCCTGAAGTGTGTAGGCATATCGCCTACAATTTTGGAAATGTACGTTATTATTTATAAATCCTATATTTTTAAAAATATATGAAAGATTTTCATGAGATATGTTGTGTCTCCATACATTTTATCACAATATGTATGTGTCTGTATCTCTTATAAGGGGTTACTTTAATGTCTGGTTTGCTAGTAGAACTGAATCACTGTGTCGCGAAATGACGCCTGTCTAAAAAAGTGTGTCACCGACGTGAAAAGTAAAGCTCTGTCTTACAGGGTTTTCATTTTTTTTTTTTTTACATACTCCCCCCCTTGAGGAAAAATATTTCTGGCAAAAAAAAAAAAAAAGAATTGTAACTTCTAGAAACCCTTAGAAGTGTTGGTTCTACTTGATTTATGTATATATTTATTTGCTTATTTTTTATCCTATGATGGTTTGAGGTTTTTTTATGCTATAGTGGTTTGAGTTTTGGACCCTGGAGACCAGAGTTTGATTCACTGTTCAGCCATGGAAACCCTCTGGATGACCTTAGCATGTCACACACTCTCAGCCCCTGATCGGTTTGCCTTAGGGTCACCATAAATTGGAAAAATGCCTTGAAGACACACAACAACAGCTTTCTTCTGGTAGAGGATGAAAGCACAACACAGCTCAGATTGGTTAGGAGAGTAAAAAAGCAGTCAGGGAAGGGAATGGGGAGTTTGAGGAAGGCTCCCGTGAGTTCTCTGGATGGGGGCAAAATGCATAGGAATGGGAGGGGAGCTCCGGAGGGGGAAAGGAAGGCTTGCACAAGGCTTCCCCCTGCTTCCCTTCCATTTTGCCTGGAAATGGGAAGAGGGAAGCCCTAGAAGTGAATGGAGGTGGGAGGTGGGGGTGAGTTATTCTTGGTTTTTCCACTTTCATGAGGCTTCTGCACCCCAAGTCCTCACAAAAGCGGAGCCACCACTGGGCAATACATTGATACAAGCAGTATTTAACATAGGCTATAGTACCACTGCGAAGTATTCTATCACTAATGCATAGTATATCACCTGGAGAACTACTATCATGGCTAAACGAAGAGTATAATCTTTTCATGGCAGGGTTGAGTCCCTGACATCTAGTTCCAAGCATTTTGGGTAAGCGATACTAGCCCATGCCAGCAAACTGCACCTTCTCTTGTGGTTCTTCTGATTGTCCAGTTTGATACAGATACTGCTCTTTTCAGGATGCGACCCAGGCCATTATGGTGTCAGGTGCAAGAGTGCGTGTGATTGCCCTGCTGGAGCACCTTGTGACCACGTGACGGGTGAATGCCAGAAGCTCTGCGCAGAGGGCTACCACGGAGAGAACTGCAGCCAGGGTGAGATCCTCATGGAGGGTTGAGACGGGCCAAAGCTTTGAGGGGTTCTGTGCATGAGTTTCCTAGGTGAGGACTCTGAGAATTTGTCTACAGCATTTTTGGACCAAGGGAGGTGGGGAGATTCATGAGGAAGCCTCTAAGATTGCTGCTGTATCAGAAGCTCTGTTCATCATTTGTTCTGAACAGGCAAGCAGAGGAGAGAACTAGGCCTGACCCTACTTTGTTGTCACTTTATTCCAATGGATCCCTGGTGGCGCAGTGGTTAAATGCCGGTACTGCAGCCACAAGGTTGTGAGTTCGATCCTGCTGGGCTCCAGGTTGACTCAGCCTTCCATCCTTCCATCCTTCCGCAGGGTCCTCATTTTACCTACCTGTAGAAGGATGGAAGGCTGAGTTGACCTGGAGTCCGGCAGGATTGAACTCACAACCTTGTGGCTGCAGTACCGGCATTTAACCACTGCACCACCAGGGCTCCATCAGGGAGCTTCTTTCACACGCACACTCCTTCCTGTTCTTTCTACCTTTGTGGGGAGATCCCCCCACTCAGAGAGAAATGACAGGAATGGGGAACGGGGTACTAAATTTTTTTTACTCCTAAAAAATACAGTTTGAAAATAGGGTATATCTTACATGCTGGTGTGTCCAACATGCTGTCAAATACATTATCACCTTCAGTATCAAAGGAAGTCTGTCTGAGAGCTGTGGAATAGAGGATGCCATTGCCCTCATGTCCTGTTGGTGGGCTACCCATGGAGGGCTGGTTGTCCACAGTGAACAGAATGTGAAGCCTTTGGTGTGATCCAGCAACACTCTTCCTATGGTCTTAGGTTCATATGGCAATCCAGAAGTAAGTCCACTGAATTAGGACTTATTCTCAGATAAATGTGTACAGAACAGGAGTCCTGGGGCATTAATTAATAATTTTGTCAACTAGGACTCATGCAATTAATGGACAGAGTAAGAGTAAGAGTCAAAATGCGGGATTGTGTCATCCTCTAATTTCTGTCCATTTCTCTTCTCTTTCCATTGATGGTCACAGTTAACAGAAGATCAGGTTTCTTCATATGAATTTCTCAGGATGTTTTTAATTTCTTAGGGCTGCAGTTGTCAGTAACATCATTGTCATAATTGTAATAGTCATTATCATCATCATCATCTTTGTTCATATCCTGCTTTTTTCCTCAAAAGGATTCAAAGTGTATTACAACTCTTTAAAAAAGAAAACATAGCTAAGACTGTGCCGTACAAAAGTTAAAACACAACTTAAGCAACAGTAAGAATTAAAACAAAATTAAAATACATATTTAAAACAACCAACAAATCACAATTAAAAAAATAACCAGCAATAACCAGAATGCAAGAAGCGCTTTCCCCTCTCAGATTTTGCACATGGTGGGGTGTCACGTTGGAGCGACTTGACTGAGGAGGAGCGGAGATGGTGAAAGAAGGTTGGAAGCATTTAAAAAGAAGGTGGTAGAAGTTTTACGTCCGCAGGAAAGTCTTGCAGGAAATAACAGACATTTTTTATGGCAATATGGAATTCTGGACTTCGATATAAAATCTGGAAACTCTTAAAAACGAAGAAGAGCGTCTGTCACTAATTAAACCAGAGGAAAGAATGCACAGAAATGATGCCATCCTTGCTTTAGATCTCCAAATTGGTGTGTCTCTCCCACCCACAACTTCTTCCAAACTTCTGTGATCATGTCTCTAAAACATCTCAAAGCTAAACTCAAAGACCTGGTGGCAAAGCACAGATTTCTCTTGGAGGCTCACATCTACTGGAAGGTCTAGGACTTTTTGGGGGGCCCAGATTTACAGTACGAACCTGTGCCTATTTCCTCAGAAGTAAGCCTCACTGAGGTTAGTTGGACTTACCTTCACTTACTTGTGGACCTCTAGAGGATGTTGGACTCCAACTCTCTCATCAGTCCCAGCCAGTGTAGCAAAGGGCAAGTGTGATGGGAGTTGTAGTCTATCAACATCTGGAGGACTTCAGGTTGCCCAGCCATGATGCTTTCCTGGGAATAAGGCCAAATGAACACAGCACAATAAAAATTTCAGTAAACATGCAAACTGTTGCTCTGTAAGAAAAGGCTGCACAGAATTCTTGTCTAATTCAGATACTGGATATAGGCCATTTCCGCACTACAGTGTTAAACTGCTGCTATTCCGCTTTCAATGCCCTGTGGAATTCTGGGGTTTGTAGTTTACTGAGACCAAAGAGCTCTTCAGCTGAGAATTGGAAGTGCCCTTCCCTAAACTACAAACCCCAGAATGCCATAGGAGGTTGATAGTGGAATAGCAGCACTTTATAACTGTAGTGCAGAAATGGTAATAGCCAAACAAAGTCAATAGTAGTTGTAATTCAATAAAAAAAGTGATGCCAAATATTTACATTGGTCTCATTCCAGCACTGAACAAGATGTTCAGAGCAATATGAATGAGTCTCATTTTTTGCACCAGAGAAGAATCAGGAACATCTACTATCAGCTTTAAATCAGGGTTCCCTGTTGTGTCTGAACTCGGAAAATTCTACTTAATTTTACTTATGGTTTATGAATAAGCCAGGATCACAAACCTTGATGTGATCCCAGCTTATTTTAGCTCATGAAAGTTTGAAACAAGAGTAAACTATGTGCATGGACCAAACCTCCTTTTCACAGTCTAAAGAGTGCCTTCCCCAAAGCTCGCAGACCTCCGTTTAGCATTATCAGGCAAAAATGTAATCCCCCCCAGTACCCCCAAAATGGAACTTGCAGTGGCAGTTTCACTGAAAACACCCCCGCATTCTCAAAAGTCCCCCAAATCAGCATTGTCTTGAAAACTGAGAAATTGAAAGAAGGAAACTTCTAGCCACTTCTGCACCCAAAGTTTAGGCAATTTTTGTCTTGTTTTGCCACAGTTGCCTGCCTCTGGTTTAAACTGCTCAGACTCACCTAAAGTGAGAATATTGCTTAATTAAAAATTGAAAATCAAAGCTCTGGATCCCCTCTTTTGAAAAAGGACGGAAGTATAGGGAAGAGAGGGTGGCCATCTACACTAGTGAATTAAACTGATTTAATCCTCCTTCCCTTTTCTTGGGGTGTCTTGGGAACTGTAATTCAAGGGAGTGGAGCAGAGGTCTTGAGCAAAAGAATTCTACGTCTCTGAGCAAACAATAAATCCCAGCATTCTGCAGCGTGGAGCCACAACAGTTAAAATGCTATCAAACTCTGTAAGCAGAGCAGTGTAGCTACACATGGCGAGTGCAGCCTGAGGTTTGCTGAAGTTCATTTACATCAGGGGTGTAATACTTTACTACGTTTCTTCTCAAATAAAGAAATAAGTAAATTTAGCACTTTTCTCCTACTGCAAGACAGTCTTGAAAGTCATGCAATTTCTGAAGCCTGTTCATGAATCTGGATTTATTGTACCCAAAATGCATGTGTGGGTGTTTTGCATGCACACCAGCCCCTGCTGTGGAGCAAACAGCGTTTTCTGTTCTACATCGGAATATTGTTTTCTGTGTGGAAAAGGCTTTTTAATCTGCAAATCAACCACACGGAAATTTTGCACAGAATAAATCCCCAATAACAGGCTTTTCTGTGCAGGAAACAGCATTTTCTGTGCAGAAAACAGTATTTCTGTAGAGAAATACTTTCTGCGCAGAAAATGTTGTTTTCTGTACAAAGCAACCACATGCAAATTTTGTGCAGAATAAGTCTTTAACTGCAAAGATTCTCATCAGTTCAAGACTCTTCTTCTCAGGGTTTCTCAACACATGGAATCATAGAATCATAGAAATCTAGAGTTGGAAGAGACCACACAGGCCATCCAGTCCAACCCCCTGCCATGCAGGAACACCCTCAAAGCACTCCCGACAGATGGCCATCCAGCCTCTGCTTAAAAACCTCCAAGGAAGGAGACTCCACTACACTCCGAGGCAGCATCTTCCACTGCCGGACAGCCCTGACTGTCAGGAGGTTCTTCCTGAGGTTCAGGTGGAAGCTCCTTTCCTGAAGCTTGAATCCATTGCTCCTTGTCATGGTCTCTGGAGCAGGGGAAAACAAGCCCTCTCCGTCATCTACATCGCATCCCTTCAAATATTTAAGCATGGCTATCATATCCCCTCTTAACCTTCTCTTCTGCAGCTCTCTAAGTCTATCCTCATAGGGCTTCCTGGCTTCCAGGCCCCTCACCATTTTGGTCGCCCTCCTCTGGACCTGCTCCAGTTTGACCATGTCCTTCTTGAATGGGGGTGCCCAGAACTGGACACAGTATTCAAGATGGGGTCTAACCAAAGCAGAGTAGAGTGGTACCAGTACCTCCCTCGATCTAGACACCATACTCCTATTGATGCAGCCAAGAATTGCATTGGCTTTCTTGGCCGCCGCATCACACTGCTGACTCATGTTCAGCTTGTGGTCTATGAAGACTCCTAGATCCCTTTCACACGTACTGCTATCCAGCCATGTGTCCCGCATCCTATATTTCTGTATTCCATTTTTTCTACCTAAGTGTAGGACCTTACAACTTGTTTTTCTACCTTTTCCCAATATTTTTGAATATTCTTTCCATTCCTAATGCATGTTAGCAGCTGTAGTTTATTGCTTTAATGGTCCTGCACTTATATGGGGTCCTGTTTTGCCCTGACTCCTCTTTTTGGTAGTTCATGCATTGGTAATGCATGATCGGGGGACCTCAGTCCGGACCCGTGCACACATACCCATTTTGTGCAGAACTTGGAATACTCCAATGTCAATTCATTATTGTTGCCAGTTGGGAGATTAATTCATTGTCCTTGGCATGAATAGTTGAAATGGTTTGGTTCGTTGAATTAGCATGGATTAATTTCTTATTTATAACATTAGTTTTGGAAACAAACATTGGGCTTTTATCAGAATGGCATGAAAGTTGTCATGGTTAACCCCCAGGGCCATATTTCATTATTGGCTCTTTCAAAAGTGTTCTTTTGGTCTTTGAAAATTGCCCTTCCTAAATTTTTCCCAGATGGACTTTATAAAGCCGCCTTCTCCTGTTTTATTGAATCTGGCAGAAAGAAAGCTATCTCATCCCCAACAAATTCTTATAGCCTAAACCAATTAACCTATTAAAGTGTAGGACTAACTTTAGTGTCATGAAACCTATGGAATTAAATGATGTCAGGGGAAATCTAATGAACTGACAGCTTAACACATTGATTAACAATTTTTCCCTGTCTTGGTTTTCGTCTTATGGGCAATGGTAAGCCATGGGATTTTGCTTATGTGTTTCCATGAAAGCTCTGACAAAAATCACATGCATCCCTAAGTAGCCATATCTTTTTGAGAGGCCATCTCCAAAGCATTAAATGCATTATGCAAACTTTTGAAGCTTCACTGACTTCTTCATCAGGCAAAAGATGTGCAAAATCACACTAGGGGAAAAATGGTGATGAGGTTGGAGTCATAGGTCTACACTCTGTCTCAGATATTGTCCAAGTTAAGGTGGTGTCGAGGGCATTTTGGTCATTTCTGGACTAGGGACAAAGCAATAAAAGACAGGTGATAAAACTGGGTCACACAGATTAATCTTAGTGGAACAATTTTTGGGGGGAGAAAAAAAATGACAGTAAATGGGATTTTTCCACCATTCCCCATTTTTTTCCTTTTTATGTCCAGTGTGGACATAGTGAACCTTTCAAATTTATCTCTTATGGGGGTAAAAACGGCACAGGAAACCCACAAGGTGTGGGTCGGATGTGGGGGACATGGCAACTCAGATCAGAGCTCCGGTTCTGTTTGGACGACAGTGTCCAGAAAATCCCAGCATGCTGGCCATGGTGGCTAAGAGGTTCTGGGAGTGGTGGTCCCTCCCTGCAAAAATGGAATTTGTTAAAGCTTTGATTCAGTTCAGCCATTTGTTAAAGGCCTTGTGCTTTTTCCAGCAGTGATAACAGGTGCAATTCAATATGTATAGTGTTGTAATGTCCATTTCCTCTTCTTCCATGATGTTCCTTTGTAGAATGCCCAGAAGGGAAGTTTGGGGTGAACTGCCTACAGTCCTGTACCTGTAGTGGCTCGCCTTGCAGCCGATTCACTGGCCAGTGCCACTGTGTGGCTGGGAAGACCGGCATTGATTGTGGCCAAGGTGAGTCAGTTTGCTCCAGTGTCTTTGGTTCTGAAACCTAGAATGGCTGCATTGCAAAGAGGAACAGATGGAATTTTTTCACATTGTGAATGTGGCAAGAATATGGTGGGGAGAAAGATCCTCCAACCTGCTGATTCCGTGTCTGCCAAGCAGACCGGGTATGCTGCTATTCTTCATCAAACATGATCATTGAAAAGTCCAATACAGCAAGGGTGAAGGCATAAATTAACATCTTGAAGTGTGACCGTTATACAAACATTGGTGATAATGCCTGGCATCCTGTTGAGCAGTTACAAATGCAAGACCTAGATTTATGGATTCATAATTATTTGGTATTCATGTTTAAGATCAAGGTACTATTCATAGAATCTTTGAGCTGGAAGAAACCACAGGGGCCATCAAGTCCAATCCCACACCATCAAACTGTGCCCAATAGATGACTATCCAGCCTCTGTTTAACAAACTCCAAAGAAGGAGACTCCATCACACTTCCAGGCAACAGAGTATCCCACCGTTGAACTGCTCATGCCATCAAGAAGCTCTTCCTAAGTTTAAATGAGATCTCTTTTGCCGTAGTTTGAATCCATTGCTCCATGTCCTAATCTCTGGGGCAGCAGAAAACTAGCTTGCTCCATCCTCCATATGACATCCTTTCAAATATTTAAACATGGCTATCATGTCCCCAATTATCCATGATGTGTGACAATTGGTTGGAAGGGGGCTGTATGGGACTACGTTAGATGGAAGGAATGGTGAGCCATGCTCTCTTGATGAAACTTAGGAAGGTATCAGGTATTCTGATGATCTGTTGAAGCCACTGCCAGGCTAGACCTTTGGTGTCTTTTTTCTCTTTTCTTGAGTTCAGATTGCCCTGAAGGCCATTGGGGTCAAGGTTGCCAGGAGATCTGTCCAGACTGTAAGAACAATGGCCGCTGTGACCCCACCACTGGCGTGTGCCTCTGTTCTCCTGGATATACAGGCAGCCTTTGCCAGGATGGTAAGCATCCCTTTTCTTCTTGCTTGGTTTTGAAGAAGCACCGACCAGCTGCATAATACGCCAGCAGCCAATTGGTGGTTGTGGACAGAGCTGTGCCAGGGACCCCTCTGGTTTCTAAAGCCGAGCTAGAGAAGAAGGAGGAGGCTTAAATACTCTCCTCCACCTCCACTCCCCCAGATATCAGCAGCAGACTTGCAGAGGTGCTTTGCACTCTGGCAGTGGTTCAGTAGTGCTCCCCCTCCCATTCCCTTCCAGGGCTCCCTGCCACTGCATTCACCTGCCTTTTTCCCAGGTGCAGTGCCCTCTTTCCAGGCACCCTGGCACTAGACAAGTGAATGGGAGAGGGCAGCCATATGACTGTAGAAAGGATGTGCATGTGTCTTCTTCCCCCCATTCACTTGCATTTTGACGGGATGCTCTGCATTCCGGACAACAGGTTATAGGCAAGCAAATGAGAGGGGGCAGCCATACACCTGGAGACAGTATGTGCCCATGCCCCCCCCACTCACTTGCATTTTCCCCAGGCGTGCTGCCTTCTCAAGCACCTGGCAAAAGATAAGTGAATGGCAGGGGGCAGCTGTGAACCTGGAGAAGGTGTGTGTACATGCCTTCCCCCCATGACTTGTGTGTCACCGAAACACACTGCCTTCCAGGCAATCGGGTGCTAAGCAAGCAATTGGGAAGGGCTGTAACACAACCAGAGAAAGCATGCATGTGGGGCTGCCCCCTGGCATTCACTTCCCCTCTGCCCAGGTCCATGGGAAGAAGACACACACAGTCCAGCAAAAGGTAGGAGAACAGTAGGGGGAAAACAGAGAAGAGGCAGTTGGGTGCCTTGCGAATAATCAAGTTCACAAAGGTCAAGCCCATGAATGTGGAGTATGAGCATAGATAGCACACTACAGTGAAGCCAAGACCACAGAGACTGATGGGTCAGCTTGCTTTGTCTCCCTTTCAGCGACTCTCAATGATACCCTAAAATAAAATGGGAAGGCTCCACCCTCAATCACCAGAAAATAAGAGACTGGTGTCAAGAGCTGCATAGCAAGGACAGATTTGCTTCTTCACGTCTTCGCTCAATTTCTTACCCCCTGCCTTTCTTTTGCAGCGTGTCCACCTGGCTGGTTTGGGCAGGATTGTCAACTGCACTGTAACTGTGGGAATGAAGGCTTCTGCCACCCTCAGACAGGGAAGTGCAGCTGTGCCCCAGGGTGGACTGGCTACCACTGCCAAACAGGTATTGTGCCTTCTTGTTGCTGCAGCTGTCATGCAAAATGTATTCTCCATCCCTGAGAGACTGGATCATATATTTTTTTTTCCTGCCAAAGAACATTTCTCTGAAGCAAATGTCTTGTTTCTGCACATTAGTACAAAGCAACAAATGCAAGAATAAGGGGCAACATGGTCCAACATTCTATGGAGCTGGAGGAACCATGTGGATACAATGTCTTTCTGCAAACTCCATACATGTAGAGATTGTTTTGCTGGGTCATTCATGACTTGATCTTGGATGAGCATGTCAACCTGGCATATATCACAGAGACCAGGCTGCATGAGGCTGAGAAGGGGGCCAGCCTTTCCCAACTTTGACCACTGGACTTTGCTATACAGCATGTGTGAGATATGGGCGGGGGGAGTGCCCGCCCATATTTTACCTACTCCATTTATAGTTCTTTCCCCCTAAAGCTCAATAATGCAGAAATAGGACAGAACTTTTTATGAAGAAGCACCTGCAAAACATCTGAAAACAGACCTACAATATCTTCCTTCAACCTCTCCTCTTCTTCTAAGAGTGATAGAAACATGACTTGTAACACAGTCTCCCTTTCCCTTTTTAGCCTGTGATGCTGGGCGCTGGGGTCCCAATTGTGCCAACATTTGCAACTGCAGCAACAGCAACGGGGGCTGCAATCCCATGACAGGACAGTGCCTCTGTGAGGCTGGCTACCGTGGGGTCCGCTGTGATCAGAGTGAGTGCCGTCGTAGATGTTTTCACGTTGAACCTTTCGTACATTATCTTGTGCTGAAGATGGAGGGGTCTTGAGTCTACATGCACCAGGACAGGGCATTATGGTAACTTAGAACTGTGGTCTTTAACCTTTTTTTTTTTACCATGGACCTCCTTTAAGTATCTTTTGTTGCTGTGGACCACCAAGACTTGACTCAAGATTCAAAACCTTAAAGTGTATCAACTATTTATTTAAAATTGCTTATCAGGGGTCTTCCAGTTTGGAGCCACTCAGTGTGTCGTTCACTTGCATAATCTCACTGCGTGCAGAAGTAGCAAGTGCTGGGTACATTTTTTGCTGTCAAACAGTTGTTTTTCAGAACTTTTGAAAGACTTGAGATATTGTAATGAAACTTTGTACAAATGGTGCCTGTCACCACAAAAGACTCCTGTGTTTTGAGATCAATGTGTGACTGTCTTCCTTTCTTCCATCCTTCTTTCTGTCCTTCTTTCTATCCTTCCTTCCTTCCTTCCTTCCTTCCTTCCTTCCTTCCTTCCTTCCTTCCTTCCTTCCTTCCTTCCTTCCTTCCTCTTTTAACCATAAAAGACTCTTCACATTCCTTCAAGCTTTTGTGGACTCCCTGTGAAGACATCATTTCTCCCTGAGGATCTTTGAACCCTAGGTTAAGGACTTTTGACCTGGAATTATGGAATGTATGGATTTTGTGCGGGGAAAAGACCAAAAATGTCTCAAAATCCTTCCAAATTAGGCAGCCGTATCTATCTGAGATTGGAAGATCTTGGTCTGTTTCAAGGCACTCTGTGTGTATCTGTCTTGAAAACTGGTCTGCAAGCTCCAGAATGATTTGACTAGGCTTCTGAGTTGGATGACCTACTAGCAGCACATAATACCTCCACTGAAAGAATTATATAGGCTGCCTGTAAGCTACCAGACCAAGTTGAAGGTTTTCTTGGTGGTTTATAAAGCTTAAAACAAGTAGGGACCTGATCACCTAAAAGACACCCTTCTCTTTTATGGATTTATTCAGTCCAGAGAGGGTCTCTGATAGTGCCACCTACTTATCTGGTCCAATCTGTAGTTGTTTGGGAGCAGAGCCTTTAGCGTGGTGGCGTGCGCTATGTGGAATACACTTCCCTAAGAATGTCAGTATGCTCAGACAAGTTTCAGATGGTGTCTTGAAAACAAACCTATTTTTGCCATAGGTTTGTGCAATCCAAGTTTAGGGAGGGGCCTTTAGACTTTTCAGCCAGAGAGCTCTTTAGTCTCAGTAAACTACAAACCCCAGAATTGCACAGGAGGTTGAAAGTGGAATAACAGTGTAGTGCAGAAATGGCCTGAGTCTTCCAGTGGAAGCATCAGGAAACAAAACAAATGGGAACGTAAATGAAGGAACTAGTTATGGAAATGAATGCAAAGTCCAATGAATGAAAAGATGAATAAGTGCAAGTGGTGATAATAGAAATGAATGCAAGTGGTGATAATAGAAACGAACCGATTAACTTTCTTGTATGTCTCTTCTGAACATCCAGGTAGGTTTCCACAAAAAAGGCAGTCCCTTAGCCTGGTTTGCTTCATGTCTGCAGGCATCAACTATCCAGCTTGTTTACAGTCCTTTCTCCTCTCCCCTCCGTTGTTTTGTTTTGTTTTTCCCAAGAGTGCCCTGAAGGGTGGTTTGGCCAGAACTGCCGGCACAAGTGTCAGTGTGACAACGGGGCCGTGTGCGATCACGTCAGCGGGGCCTGCACTTGCGCTCCTGGCTGGAGAGGAACCTTCTGTGAACACGGTAAGCAAACTGAGGCTGGGCCTTGGCTGGCTGATACCCCAGCAAATATGTCAAAAGCATATTTTCTGCTTCTTCCAACGGTTGGTATTGTTTGCGCCTCTTTGGGACTTGCCGTTTCCTGACCCTTCCTGGTAGCTCCATTCTCTGCACGCTTCCAAACTATGGCATTTTCCTGTGAATAATCTCAGCCAATCAGAAGGGAGTAGAATTGGGAGAAGATGCTGTCATGGCTTCATGCAGCCAATTAGATGTGGCTGAACAGGAGCATCATGAAGCCAATTCAGAGCTAGCATGGAGTTTCCTGGAGTATTTGTCCTCACTCTGAATTGGCAAATACTTGCACTGTCCTCTCTCGTCAATGACCCTAGAAAATCAATAAGAGGGGACTGTTTTTCTTCAGTTATTGAAAGTTTTTGTGAAAAGTGCAGCCTTGCACTCATCCCCAGCTAAAATTCAATATGTTCCATTTTCCCAGAATATACTACTGCAGGATTAAATGGATCAAATGTCCTCATTCCCTTGCTTCTGTTTGCTCTGTAGTATTGAAATTCCAGTTGTAAGGTTCTTGCAGTGGGATCTCTTTCCTTTCAGTGTGTTATTCTGCAACCTGTGCATTGAACAATCATAATTGAAGAAGTCGATATAATAGAATGGCTGGATATGTGAATATTTAAGTTGAAGAATTCCTGGTTCAGATCTGTTCTTGAGACTCTCTGGTCTCAAGAAAAGCAGTTGTTCTCTCAGCCTCTACTTTTCCTCAGCTTTATCAGCAATATGGGCACAACAGAGGATTGGCTTACAAGACTGTTATGACAACTGCTGAATCTGGTGCAAAGGATTTGAGGCATTCCTCAGGCACAGTGGGGGATCCAAAAAACCTTCATTTTATGTGTGCCGTTGCCTCATTACTTCATACTAATTGCTCTTTGGACTCATGTCTTGCTCCCTTTCTATAGCCTGCCCTGATGGGTTTTATGGGATGGAATGCCGAGGGACCTGCCAGTGCCTGAATGGAGCCCGCTGTGACCATGTGACGGGAGGCTGCACTTGTCCTGCTGGCTGGATTGGCCAAAACTGCAATCAAAGTATGTGCCCCATGGTATCCAAAAATTTAACTGCTCACTTTGTCAGCTTGCCATAGAAGATCCTGTGGTGAGCATCATTGGCATGCGCTTGTGAGGTCCCACTCATATGTCTGTCTGCCTTGCAGCTTGTCAGCCTCACCGCTATGGGGAGAACTGCAGCCGGGAATGCAGCTGTTCTAATGGGGCTACTTGTGACCACATCAGTGGGCAATGCCTCTGTGCACCTGGATGGAGGGGAGACACCTGCCAGCAAGGTATTACTAGCTAGTACCTTTGTCCTGACTCTTGTGTGGAGCAGAACAACAATTAACAGATTGCCACCTCCCTCTGAAACAAAAGCCCACTTTGCAAAAATTTATGAAAGTGTTCTTCACCATTTTTAATGCCATCGTTTCTGGCATTTCCTCCCCAGAATGCCATGAGAGAACACTAATTTGGGGCATAGTAGAACATGGAGCATTCTCTGCTTCTCCTATTTTGCTCAAGACAAAGAGAAACTTGGGTAAGGGGAGAAGTTGGTGATAAAGTTTTGCCTCTGTGCTGCTATTGGAGAATTCTCCCTCTCCTTGGGAGGAAATCAGTGACAACTTGACTTCCACTCTCTGTAATCGGAAAGAGGTGGAAGGTTTCCAAAAACCATCTGGACATGGCTTTAAGTCTTGTCAATGTGTTTGCTTTATATCAGTGCTGTTAAAAGTGGTGGTAGGTGGTCAACGAGCTATTGGCTATCAGTCTCTGGTGAGTTTCCAGGAAAGAAGGAAACCGTCGTACCCCATGGACACAAATATGGTGCCAGTCCCAGGGGGAAAAAATTGCCTCCCTGCCCACGTGAGATAGTGTAAGAAGCACTGCTTTATTTCTTCTCCTTAAGTTAAAATTACTGCCTCTGTTCCCCATCATAACTTGCCCACCTTCAAACCAAGGCACTAAAGCTACTTCTCCATCTCGTGCTGCAATAAACAACCCAGTTTTCTCCTGGATCTGAGACGACCTTCTGGAACACTTCCTGCCACATTCCTTCCCGACTTCTTTCAAATCCCCCTGTACGACCCACTTTTTAATGAAGCCACCAGCTTAACCCCTCCAATCAGTTTAAGATATGCATTCTGGAGGTGTATTATGATTTTTCCACCTCTTAGTTTCATTCTCACTGCTTGTTCTTTTCTTCTTCTTCTCAAAGCGTGTCCAGATGGCTTCTATGGAGCAGGCTGCCAACAACAGTGCTTCTGTCAACATGGTGGGACATGCGATCCTGTCACTGGACGCTGTACATGCCCCGAGGGGTGGATCGGATTGGTCTGTGAGCTGGGTAAGACCTTCCTCCAAGAATCCAAGAGCCCACCAGGAAAAAAGGCAGAAGGATGCAAACTTTCTCCCAGCTCCCATGCCCCAAAATTCTTTGAGAAATGCAATGTGGTGGATTTATGCACGAACACATGCTGAAGTGATATGGCTGAGAAATTTATTTGCTGATCTGTGGTTCCCCCAGTAAGTATTATAAGCTGAATTAAGTCCCTTTAAAGATGCCAGGGTGCTGTTTGCTGCCCCTCCAGTTCCTCCTTGCACTGAGGAAATGGATCTGTAAGGGAAAAGTCTTGGCCACAGAAATCTTTGCCCTGATGTGCTATTTTTCATAGGCGTGGGGGTGGGACTGATGCTGCTGCTGATGAGGAGGAGATTTACTCTTTGACATGGGGAGTGTCAAAAATATTCCCATCTGCATTTTGATACTATTTTTCCTATTTGCTTTTTAATTTTTTTTAAATTAAATAAAAAAAGCACAATTCAAACACACAAAACAACAGCAAAAAATACATCCAGAGAAACATTAACAGACATCTACACACGCCTAAAACAAATACTAACAAAATGTAACTAAAATTTGGTTCCTGCCCTTGTTGCAAACAGTTATTACTGAAATATTTACACCTATTAAGTCATACCTTTTATCCCATAATTATTCATTATTGCTTGTCCCTTATTTTAATCACGTAATTTCTCAAGTTCCTAATTGCTTCTTAACTCATTCTAGATGGCTTTCCACTGATGATCATGCATCTAAAAATAATAATCACCGCTATAAAAACAACATTTTGAAACAGTAAACAGAATGCATCTTCTAAATTTGCGTTTTCACTTCTCCTAAATCTACTTTTTCATTTCTCACCTATTTGCATTTTGAAATTGTGGGACCAGGCCACTTGCCTTTTGTCCTGAAATTATCTTTTCCCCTTAGAATGTCCCCAAGGAAAATATGGACACAACTGCCAAGAACGCTGTCGTTGTCTCCATGGGGGAGAATGTGACCAGAAGACTGGACGGTGCCATTGCCGGGCTGGCTGGACCGGAGACCGATGCCAAAGCCGTAAGTATAAAGAACACCGGCACGTCCCGTTGTTGGCAATTACAATATTGTTTCCAGCATTCTGAAGCTTCTTCTCAGCATTTAGAAATTTTCTGCCTTTCATGTGAGGTCAAATACTTCAAAAACAGAGCTACATAATTCTGGGTCCAAGGCCATTTCTGCACTACATTGTTATAGTGCTATTATTCCACTTTCAACCTCCTGAGGGTTGTAGTTTCCTGAGGTCAAAGAGCCCCTTGGCTGAGAAGTCTCAATGCTTCTCCCTAAACTGCAAACCCCAGAATTCCATAGGATGTTGAAAGTGGAATAATAGCACTATAATGGTGTCGTGCAGAAATGGCCGGAGTCAGTGCTTCTTCTTATTCTCTCATGTGGCAGGTGGACAGGTTTTGTTCCCTGCCCACCATGTGCCAGGGATAGATATCAAATTTGTGACATTGGCTATGGCTGTTACCCTTCTTCTTTCTTTTGCACAGACTGGCAGCTGAGGGATTGAACAATGATCCACCACACTGGTCTAAGTTAGAGTATTGGAATGTATTAAATTCTCTCTACACAAAAATTGAAACCAGGACTTGAGGCTGCTTCCATACTTTAGGGAAGTCTGGTTAATGTTCGTTGTGGTAAATGTTATTGCTAGTGTAAGATAATGGTAGAGTTTAGGAGGATGGGGCAAGCCTATTCTTGCAAAAGAGGGAGGAATGAAATGGCTCAGTCTTGCCCATCGTCCGTCTCAGAGCAAGAACATAAGACAAATTAGGGAATATCTAGTCCTTAGTGTAAATCCTGAAATGATTCCTCCTTGTATGATAAGCAAGGCATGAGAATGTTTTCCCTATTTTAAAGATCTTCTTTGAGACTGATCTTTGCACATTTTCTGTAATTGCACGGAATTTAAAACTGCAATAAGTGGTGTCTTGTTGTGTGGGCTATTAAGGAAATGGTACTGTTGAATGGTTTGTTTCTTTGCAATCCATCACTCCATCGTTTCTTGCTTGCTGGGAGTACTTAGCTTCACAAAAGGAGAAAATTGCTGTATTGCCTTTTAACTTTTTTCACTACCAGGTTTTTAACTCTGTCTTGTTTTCACCTTGTTGTAAGATTTCTTGGGTGCCGTGTCAGGAGAAAGCTGGGATATAAATAAAATAAGATGGTAGTTTTGTACAGAGACATCTTTTGTCTGCATTTTAAAAAGCACATTGGCTGGTTGGAGAATCCTTGGCAGGTTATCTCACTATGCTCAGAAGCTATTATCTTGACCAAAGGCTTGTTTATCTGCAATATTTTTTTCATATTCCTACTTTCATCACCCATGCCCACAGGACCTACTGACTGGGGCTGATGGGCACTAGAGTCGGACAACATTTGGAGAGCCGAAAGCTCCCCACCACTGACCTAAGAGGATATAGGACCCAACTGGTTTCAGGGTTTTTCTAGTATCATTCATTTGGAATGTTCCAAAGCAAACTATAACTGGCATTACCTGGAATCGGCTTTCAGTTATCCACCCCTTTGCCAAAGGGCTGTTAAAGACCCCTTCCAAAGCCCCAGTTTGGTGCTGTTCCCAGTCAGCTTTGCCTGGCTTTTTGCTTGCTTTGGAGAGCAGCCATTTATCCTTCTGTCTGGGGTGTGAGCCAGGCAATAAAGCAATAAAGCTAGAGTGAATTTGGCATGCCCCTTGGGACAGACCCATGTGTAGTAAGAGGAGCAACGTTCTTTGGGTCACTGACTGTTCCACTTGGAAATGAGGTCTCCAGGGATTTACCCAGACTTCCACATCGATCCCTGCATTGATTTTGCTGCATATTATCCATCCATCCATCCATCCATCCATCCATCCATCCATCCATCTATCTATCTATAGAATAACTGAGTTGGAAGAGCTCTCAAGGGCCATCCAGTCCAACCTCCTGCCATACAGGAACACACACTCAAAGCACCCCCAGCAAATGACCATCCAGCCTGAATTTAAAAACCTCAAAAAAAAGTGACTCCACCACACTCTGAGGCAGCATATTCCACTACTGAACAGCTCTGACTGTCTTGAAGTTCTTCCTGATGTTTAGGTGAAATCTCTTTTCCTGTAGTTTGAAACCATTGCTCCATGTCCTAGTCTCTGGAGCAATATGAAACAAGTTTGCTCCATCTTCAACATGACCTCCTTTCAAATATTTAATAATGGCTATCATGGCCACTCTTAATCTTCTCTTCTGGAGACTAAACATACCCAGCTCCCTAACCCGCTCCTCGTAGGGCTTCATGGCTTCCAGATCCTTCACCATTTTGGTCACCGTCCTCTGGACACACTCCAGATTTTCAATATCCTTCTTGAATTGAGGTGCCCAGAACTGGATACAGTATTCCAAATGAGAGCTGACCAAAGCAGAATAGAGTGGTACCATTACCTCCTTTGATCTAGACACCATACTCCTATTGATGCAACAGACAATTGCATTGGCTTTCTTGGCTGTCGCATCACACTACTGACTCATGTTCAGCTTGTGATCTACCAAGACTCCTAGATCGCTTTCACACATCCAGTTGTCCAGCCGGGCATCTCCCATCCTGTATTTGTACATTCCATTTTTTCTGCCTAAGTGTAGGACCTTACATTTCTCTCTGTTGAAATTCATTTTGTTAGCTTTGGCCCAGCTCTCCAATCTGTCAAGGTCATTTTGGAATTTGATCCTGTCCTTTGGGGTATTAGCAACCCTACCCATTTTGGTATCATATGCACATTTGATCAGCATGCTCTCTATTCCTTCATGCAAGTCATTATGGGTCCCATTTGTTTGTGCAATTTCTAACTTCAGAGCTCAGTTTCATAGGCACCCCCTTCCCTACCCTCAAGAGCACTTTATCTATTTTAGCTTCCGATGACAGATGGAACAGAAAATGTCCAACTACTGGAGCAAATCTTGCTAAACGCTCTGCATCTTGGTGATATTGTCCTGGCATGCAAAGCTCACAGGCTGAGGCCAACAATAACACTTGCAAATGTGTTTGGCGCTGGTTGAGGGAGAGCGTTTCACACCCGAGTAAGCTTGGGGGGGGGAGAGCTGATGCAAAACATGGTTTGATTTGTAATTCTTGTAGCTTCCTCTCTATCTGGCCCAGTCAGCAGTGCTTGCTTAGCCCTCCGGATGCCAAGGGGTTTTTTGGGTTTGTTTTTTTTTGCTAGACCTTTTCTCTGGCACAGTTTCTGCAGAGCGTAGCCTGCCTTTCCAGCAACCAAATAGAGGGGGTGGAAATATCTTTGTTCCTCATGACTGCATGCACTTGCTGGGGGTATCTCTCTCCCTCTCATTCCGTAATGATAATACTCAGTCATTAAGATACTAATCACAGCTGCAAGGGTTCTTGCCATTTCAATAACTCACTTTGTTTCATGGTATAAATCACTTTTCAGCCACATTTCCCCAAAGCGACATTACGAGGGGGTGTCTTTTTACTCTGGAACAAATGAAAACATGTATACTTATGGAAGATAACATTTTAAGTATCACAATTGTTTGGTTTTCACCAGTATTTTATTGTTGTTATAATTGTAGTTTCAGCATTATAATGCCAATTCAATGCGATATAACAGACAGACCAAGCATACTGTATTTCTGTTTGTTGTGGTTGTGTGTCCTCAAGTCATTTCTGACTTATGATGACTCTAAGACAAACCTATCCTGGGGTTTTCTGGGGCTGAGAGTGTGTGACACACCCAAGGTCACTCAGTAGGTTTCCATGGCTGAGCAGGGAATGAAACCCTGGTTTCTAGAGTCATGCTCCAATGCTCAGGCCACTGCATTATGCTGTCTCTCCTGTATTCTTTTATCCTTCTCAAATAAAT
Organism: Ctenosaura bakeri; assembly: GCA_948474755.1. Taxonomy (NCBI): domain Eukaryota; kingdom Metazoa; phylum Chordata; class Lepidosauria; order Squamata; family Iguanidae; genus Ctenosaura; species Ctenosaura bakeri. The sequence goes on along the minus strand of CAOLHI010003466.1, from coordinate 139,077 downwards.
ATCTAGCTATGAATAAACCTCCATAGAATATTTTTTAAAAGGTGGAAAACAGGATACACCACACTTGGTTAATATGAACTTTTCTATGGGAATCATTTTTTTTTTTTAAAAAAAAGCATTATTTTGCTTTAGTATAGGGACTTTCTGGTGTCCCCTGAAACCAAGCTCAGGGAAATTGCCCACCTTCTTGGGAGGTATTTGCAGTCCGTGGTATCTGCAAATTCCTTCCTGATTCCATGACGCAGTTCTCTCAGCAGATACCACACACACCAAGGCCATTTCCGCACTACACTGTTACAGTGCGATTATTCCACTTTCAACATTCTGTGGAATCCTGGGGTTTGCAGTTTACTGAGGCCAAGAGCTCTCTGGCTGAGAATTCCAAATGCCCCTCCCAAAACTGCAAATCCCAGGATTCCATAAGAGGTTGAAAGTGGAATAATAGCACTATAACAGTGTAGTGCAGAAATGGCCTGAATTTAGACCAAGAAGTTCTTATTACAATAATTAGTAAAAGGTTTCCGCTTGGATAGGAATTCTATCTGCCTATACTCTTTTGTTCCACTTTTGCTTTTCTAGGAAGAGTTTACTTCTCTAGCAACCTCCTGCAAAACCCCCTTTTGCTTTAACATGTGGTGTGAAGTGCTTTCGAGCATTTGCTTGAGCTCCAGAATGCTGGGAAATTGCAGTGTGAAGGGTCACACACTTTAACAGATGTGTTATTGAAGGCAATAGGCATGAGGGAGGTTTTTCTGTGCCGTGGCTAGTTCCAGCCTCACCATTGCCTTGGAGACCGATGGCTCTCATTGACCAAATGGGAGACTTATGTCTCATATTTCTCTGTTTCCCAGAACTGCCCCATGGAGTCTGTGCGACCAAAACTTGCATGCAACCAGACCTGCAGCTTCTAAACCCCCACTCAGCCATGCGCCTTAATTAAGAAAATGCAATCACATTTTGAAAAAAGCTTTGCCTCTCCATTCAAACAAAGTGGAAAATGAGAAACTCAATGGAAAAAGAAAGGAAGATTGTACACATTTCAAAAAGTAATTGCACGGCGTTAAGACGAGTAAGAATTCACGTACAACTGATGCTGGACCTCTTAAGGGGCTAAATTGTTAAATGAGAAACAAGGAGTCAAATAATCTGATGGAGTCTTGAGAGGAGGAAGAGCACTGTCTTGCAAAGCTAAGCCCTCGCTACTGAACAGTTGCTCTACATGGAAAGACAAGGGAATATTTGCATTGCAGTAGAGTTTTGTGGCACCTTAAAGACTAGTAAATTTTATTAGACAGGAGCTTTCATGAGCTGTAGCCCACTAATGAGATGGGCTTTAGGCCACAAAAACTCGTGCCAAGTAAAACTTGGTCATCTTTGAGGTACCACAAGAGTGTTGCTTTTGTTAAAGCAAGCCGATCTTGGCTACCCCACCCTTCAACTTTTGCAATAGATGAACTGATATTTTTTCCACCATAAGATATTTTTAACATCTTAAATAGTTATGAGAAGAAGTCATGATCTGTTGGTTCTAATCTTCATTAAGACAGAAGAGAAGGTTAAGAGGGGACATGATAGCCATGTTTAAATATTTGAAGGGATGCCGTGTCGAGGAGGGAGAGGGCTTGTTTTCTGCTGCTCCAGAGACCAGGACAAGGTGCAATGGATTCAAGCTGCAGGAAAGGAGATTCCACCTGAACCTCAGGAGGAACTTCCCTACAGTCAGGCTGTCCGGCAGTTGAATCTGCTGCCTCCATTGAGTGTAGTGGAGTCTCCTTCCTTGGAGGTTTTTAAGCAGAGGCTGGATGCCCATCTGTCTGGAGTGCTTGAGGGTGTTCCTGCATGGCTGAAGGGGGTTGGACTGGATGGCCCCTGGGGGTCTCTTCCAACTCTACATTTCTATGATTTCTATGAGAAAAGAGTGGTTTTGAGCATGTGCAGAGTGTTGTGTGGTTTTGCAGTGTGGAGTAGCAAGTAGCACTTTGAGAATCAGGCTGATTTATTCTGGAGGTGGCACAAAATCAGTTTTAAGGCTCAGTTTTCACTCAGGTCAAAAGGACACCATTATGTCAGGCAAGCAGGCACGCTTCTCAGAGAACACATCTATTCAAAATGCCATGGTGCATGCATTTTAATATATAATAGTGAGATTACAAATAATCGAATACTGAAGTTAGGATTATCAATGGCTTCGTGTTTCCAGTTTTTATGTATGCTTTTGAAAACTGGACAGCGAGGAAAGCAGAGAGGAAGAAAATCAGCTCTTTTCAAATGTGGTGCTGGAGGAGAGTTCTACCTGGACTGCTAAAAAGACAAATGAATGGGTCCTAAAGGAAATGTGAACATTCCCTAGAAGCCAAGATGACTAAACTGAGACTGTTGTACTTTGGCCATATCATGAGAAAACAGGACTTACTAGAAAGGGTAATAAGGCTTGGTAAGGTAGAAGGCAGTAGGAAAAGAGGAAGACCGCATTATAGATTTAATCCACGTTGCAGACATCATCCAGGAAGACAGGTCCCTGAATCTGCAAGACCCGAGTATGGCTATTATAGATAGGGTGATTTGGAGACCTCTATCCATAGGATTGCCGTAAGCTGATGTCAGCTTATGGCAGTTAATAAGAAACTTAGCATGCATTTTAAAAAGCCTCAGGATTCTGCTTCTGCTTCCACCAGAATCAGTGACTTTCCCTACCTTCTGCAGCCCTTGCCCCCAAAAAACCCTTCTCGGAAGTGATGAAAAATTCTCTGGAAAAGGTTTTTGGTGCTGCAGAAGGACCAAAGTGGGTGAGGGAAGAGCATTCGACTTCTACTTGAGTTCGATACCGAGCTAAGGCTACTAACGGATATTCCTCATGGAACTCATTTATAAAAATGTTATGTAAAGATTAGCGTTGTTGAGAGAACAGCATAAAACTCCAACCCACAAGCCTCTTAAAATGCCTTTCCAAAATAAGTAGGAAAGTTACTCACATAAGAAACAGCGTTGCTTGCATCCAGCGTTCCTTTTGAAATGAAGTTTTAGGTCCTGGTTACTGAAAACTTCACATGAAGGACAAGTGCAAGGACAGCTTGTGGTTTCTGCTGTTAGCAGGGCGGTGAATTCACTCCAGGTTTTATTAGAAAGGGTGTCTGGGCTGCTGAGCCCTATTCCCAAAATGAGCTCAGGACCTTGGACAGATCCTTTTAAAGTTCAGGATTCATCATGGATATGAAGGCCTCCAGCTATCACTGGATAGGTGATTGTATATAGCCTGTTCCTTCCAAACTGTCTCCGGCCATTTCCGCACTGGACAGTTATAGTGCTATGATTCCACTTTCAACATCCTATGGAATCCAGGGGTTTGCAGTTTAGGGAGGGGCCTCAAGGCCCCTCCCTAAACTGCAAACCCCTGGATTCCATAGGATGTTGAAAGTGGAATCATAGCACTATAACAGGATAGTGCAGAAATGGCCTCCATCTCTTGCCAATTTCTTTGCTCTCTCCTACCTCCTGGCTATACTGCCTGAACTGCAGGACTCAGGCAGACTTGAACATGGGCCAAGTCCTGCCGATGATCCACGGCCCACAGTTTAAGAAACATTGCTCTAAACCAAAAGAATTATTGCATAAAAACAGGCCTCTTTTCTGGAGGCCCTATTTAATGGTTTTGCTGGACAGCACAGGGTCCTGCTGAGCTCATTCGACAACACACCATAGCTCTAAAATGGACTCCCACCTTAGACAGCTAGATGTAAAAGGCGAAAAACGTGTTGCACTGCAAAGCTCATAGGCCTCAATAGTCTGAACCATTAAATCAATTTCTGAATTGTAAGTCAACACTTCTGCAAGTTCCATTGATTCAATGGGTCTCTTCTGGTTAGGACTAAGCACTGGATTGTGGCCACAGCGGATTTTCCGCCTTGACCAAACACAAAAGACTTTCCCAGAAGGAGGCAATCCAAATGGAGAACTTGGCTGGCAAAGTCAAAGCTCTGCAAAGTCTATGAGAAGAAAGATTTGGAAGTCACTCAAAGGTTAAGCTTTTTTTTTAAAGAGATTCCTGTAAAGCTCCTATAAAAAGGGCTTTCTTACCCCTTTTACCTTAAAACTGGCACAGACCGCCAGCACACAGACCTTTCCTCCATGGCTATGTTTCAAAATAATCTGTCGGGTCATTTTCTAAGTAGAAACCATAGTACCCGATTCCAATTTCTGGTTAGAATAGCAGAATGTGATTCAGCTTTAGCCCTGGACTATGGCAGTAACCGCTCACATCTTCTCCTACCAGCCTTTCACAGAAGAAAGCTTTGAGATCTCTACTTCTTCTCAGACCGTATCCCAGAATCAACAAAAATATAATTACTAGCTACAAAATTTATGCCAATTCTATCATCTTTGTTGACTCTGATTTATGGTGACCCTGTGAATGAGAGATCTCCAAGTTATCCTATGATGAACCATCCTGTTTGCGTCTTCTACCATACCTTATTGCCCTTTCTTTCCATGATGTGGCCAAAGCACAACAGCCGTGCTTTAGTCCTCTTGGCTTCTAGGGAGAGTTCAGGCTGGATTTCCTCCAAGACCCATTTATTTACCAAATGCATAGATGAATAAATAAATTCTACTTCTTCCTCTACATGCCTGTAACAGATTTCTTAGTTTCTCCCCTTGAAAACAATTCATGCAACTTTAAACTCAGTAAATAGCAAGATACTCTCTCTACAAACCAAAGCAATAAACATTTTAACCATAAATCAGTCCTCTTTAGTGGTCTAGTAGTATCACAATTTTCTACCTACATATCTGGGAAAAGAGAAAATATTGCCAGCTCATGCAAATCTACCTGCTTCACCCAAGGTAAAACATTAACCTGCTTCACCCAAGGTAAAACATGGGGGACACGTGGCTGGATAGCAATACGTGTGAAAGGGATCTAGGAATCTTCATAGACCACAAGCTGAACATGAGCCAGCAGTGTGATGCGGCAGCCAAGAAAGCCAATGCAATTCTCGGCTGCATCAATAGGAGTATGGTGTCTAGATCGAGGGAGGTCCTGGTACCGCTCTACTCTGCTTTGGTTAGACCTCATCTTGAATACTGTGTCCAGTTCTGGGCACCCCAATTCAAGAAGGACATGGTCAAGCTGGAGCAAGTCCAGAGGAGGGCGACCAAAATGGTGAGGGGCCTGGAAGCCATGAAGCCCTATGAGGATAGACTTAGGGATCTGGGGATGTTTAGTCTGCAGAAGAGAAGGTTAAGAGGGGGCATGATAGCCATGTTTAAATATCTGAAGGGATGCTACGTGGAGGAAGGAGAGGGCTTGTTTTCTGCTGCTCCAGAGACCAGGACAAGGAGCAATGGATTCAAGCTGCAGGAAAGGAGATTCCACCTGAACCTCAGGAAGAACTTCCTGACAGTCAGGGCTGTCCGGCAGTGGAATCTGCTGCCTTGGAGTGTAGTGGAGTCTCCTTCCTTGGAGGTTTTTAAGCAGAGGCTGGATGGCCACCTGTCGGGAGTGCTTTGAGGGTGTTCCTGCATGGCAGGGGGTTGGACTGGATGGCCCCTGGGGTCTCTTCCAACTCTACATTTCTATGATTCTGTGATTCTATGATTCTATGATTAATGTAACAGTGGTGTCACCTGTAATTGAAATAGATATAATTAATTAATTTTTTAAAAAACACAATAATAGCCATGGGATATTCAAAACAGCAGATCTTCTTCAAAAAGGCACTCTTCTCCTCAGCATTGCATATCTGAGTCGAGAAAGGAAATGCCATGTCATCTCCTAACTTGGCTTTGTTGAGGTGGAAGAACACATTTCTGCCCTAACAGATGCATAATTTCTTGTTAAGGGCACTGCAAAAGTCTTCATACACCAGAAATATCCCAGTGGTTGAGAATTTTAGACACAAATACAACTATATTCCCAAAGTCAGGAAGTTCCTTTGCATTTCATTCTGGCAGCATCCCTCTTATAAAGATCCTAAAGGCAGGGAAGAGCGAAGGCAGATGGAAACAGTCATAGGAAGCATTCTCTTTCTTCTCCTTAATGTTTTTCCTAAGATTGCATTAAAATAAGAATTAAATCCTATCTGCATGAGGAGGAGCATCTCTTCCAAGAAAGTACAAGGAGCATTCTCTCCTTTGTGAGTTGCTTCTTGCAACAATTCTGCTAGAAAAGACAGTCTTTCATATGAGAGAGGTGCGTCCTCAATGCTTGCATTAAGAAAGAAATTCCCTCCTACATGTGAGATAAAGAGGAACATGCCTCCTCTGGGATGACTTTGGAAGAAGCATTCTTTCCCTTTATGAGAGGAATGCATCTTTTTAGAAGCCACAAACCTCCCAAGTATATGCAAGTACATTTGTATATTCAAAATATTTTTTTAAGGAAACATGCTGTCAAATTGATTCTTACTATTTTTAATTTATCAGTTTTTAAAATCAGTTAATTGAATAAGTTGATGGACCAAATATTTCATCCCTGTTTATGACTCCCTTTTCTCTCTGCAGCTTGCCCAGAAGGTACATACGGAGAACAGTGCAAGGAGCAGTGTGACTGTGAGCATGGCGTCCTATGCCATCACATCACAGGGGCCTGCGACTGCCCACCAGGGTGGAGAGGACACCGTTGTGAGAAAGGTGAGGGAGCTAACATCCATTCTGAAAGAACTTGTGACTCTTGAAATGAGCAGAAATTTCAGCCTGGTCGTAGCTGGTCTAAGCAGGTAAGTGTGAAGCCCACTCTGTCTGCACGAGGCCAGAAAGATCAATTTCATAAGATTAGGCAGAACCATAGAATCATGGAGTTGGAAGAGACCCCAGGGGCCGTCCAGTCCAACCCCCTGCCATGCAGGAACCCCCATCAAAGCACTCCCGACAGATGGCCATCCAGCCTCTGCTTAAAAACCTCCAAAGAAGGAGACTCCACCACACTCGAAGGCAGCAGATTCTACTGCTGGACAGCTCTGACCATCAGGAAGTTCTTCCTGAGGTTCAGGTGGAATCTCTTTTTCTGTAACTTGAATCCAGTGCTCCGTGTCCTAGTTTCTGGAGCCATGGAAAACAAGCTTGCTCCATCTTCCACATGACATCCCTTCAAATACTTAAACATGGCTATCATGTCCCCTCTTAACCTTCTCTTCTGCAGACCAAACATACTCAGCTCCCTAAGCCATTCCTCATAGGGCATGGCTTCCAGACCCTCCACCATTTTGGTCGTCCTCTTCTGGACACGTTCATTTGGATCCTTGAGAGGCCTGCCATTTATTGAATGGGTTGCTGCAATGTCATCCTTCAGCCAGTGATGGTGCTTAATTGCTACAGAGAACAGACCATTGCTCCTTCTCTGGCAAGTTGTTCTGACAGTGCATTTTAGCAGAGTTGCTGGTTGAAGACCACTGTGCCCCCACACCTTTTTTCAAGTGTATGCAAAAAAATCCACAAATGAATGGATGAAGCTACATTGCTATGTGTAAGGGCATAACAATACCCATCTCTCCCTCCACATCTATGTGAATGTACCTTCAAGTCATCTGTTGATTTACGGGGACCCCATGAATTTCAGAGGGTTTTCTTAGGCAAGGAATCCTCAGAGTGGTTTTTCCAGTTCCATCCTCTGAAATAGAACCTTACAGCACCTGGTATTCATTGGCAGTCTCTCATCCAAGTAGTAGCCAGGGCTGATCCTGCTTAGCTTCCAGGATCAGACAGGATTTGATGCCTTTAGGGTATTTAGGTCCCTCCCTCCATAGCCCTGGCTTGGGCATTTGATGCTCACCCATGTCTAGATGCATCTTCCTGGTACCGTGCTTGGATTTGTGTTTCCTGTTTCATAATGTCATGATTTTATTGTTCCTTTGAGCTGTCTGATGGATTCCACCTGGAAACAGAAGGCAAGAATGGCAAAACGAGTTAATAAATTAAACCATTTAATGATTCTCTGCATTTAAAATATATATATATATATATATATATATATATATATATATTTATTTTAAGCCACTTGGGATAGAGACCTGTCAAACCTGTACTTTACCAAATGCAATGTATTTAGATTGCACTGAATAACGGCCAGAAATAGAGCAAACATGGTCCAGTGGTTTGAGCACTGTTGGTCAGAGCAGCATAGATGATGGACAAATATTCTCCCATGCACGGGGAATCCTTTTTGGTAGCTTTCTGAGTACTGAAATTCCCCAAGAACACGGCACTCCCCAAGTCTTCTTTCCCCTATGTCTCAGAAATAACAGATCTGAGTCCTTCCAAAACCAGCACACATTGGAGAATTGTAGCACCACCTGTGTGTTATGCCTCCACATTTCCTGTTGACTTATGGTCACCGCAAGAATTTCATAGGGTTTTCTTAGGCAAGGAAGGTGGCTTTGCCAGTTCCGTCCTTTGAAATATAGCCCACAGCACCTTGTATTTTTTTGGTGGTCTCTTAGAATCATAGAATCATAGAAATGTAGAGTTGGAAGAGATCCAGTCCAATCCCCTGCCATGCAGGAACACCCTCAAAGCACTCCCGACAGATGGCCATCCAGCCTCTGTTTAAAAACCTCCAAGGAAGGAGACTCCACCACACTCCATGGAGGCAGCATCATATTCCACTGCTGGACAGCCCTGACCATCAGGAAGTTCTTTCTGAGGTTCAGGTAGAATCTCCTTTCCTGCAGCTTGAATCCATTGCTCCTTGTCCTGGTCTCTGGAGCAGCAGAAAACAAGCCCACTCCTTCCTCTACATGCATCCCTTCAAATAATTAAACATGGCTATCATGCCCCCTCTTAACCTTCTCTTCTGCAGACTAAAAATCTTATGCAAGTACTAAGCAGGGCTGACCCTGCTTAGCTCCCAAGTTCAGATGAGATTTGCTGCCTTTAGGATAACATCACCCATTCCGTGTTCCCCTCTGACACACTCAGCCACCTCCATTCTTCCAACCTAGGTACCCTCTGTCCTGCTATTGAAATTTGGTGGAGTAAGCAGCAAGCAGGGCCTTCCTGGATCCTGGTTAAAACCAAGGAATAGATCCACCGTAAACATTACACTTAGGGAGGAAACTATTGCTTGGGGAAACAGCCAGATTTGTGAGGAAGGGGCACGGGCTTTTCTTCAAAACAGAAGTTGGCTTCTTAGCATCTTCTCAGTCCAAAGACCACCCAGCCAGGGAGCAGCGTATGAAGGTGGCTGGAATCCACAGAAAATTAAAACCTTTTCTCTTCCCGGAGTCTCCAAAAATAACACCACTTTTTAAAAACCTTCTCTGCCAAGGCAGAGCTTGGACAGTTACTTTTTAGAAGTAATTTATTTGCTTACTCGCTACAGTGTTTAACAAAACTAACCCATTGCTGTTACTCATTATGATGGTTTTAAAAGTGAACTCATTACATTAATTGTTGCACTGCTTACTTTTCATTAAGTTTTTGAAGGGGCAAAGTCCCCCCCTCGCAAAGATTGTTAAGAAAATGGCATAAAATTTTGAAGAAAAACCTTTGCAACGTATCCATAAAATGCTCCAAAAAGAACTTGTGAAAAGAATTAGTGCTCATGACACCAACAAAGTTACTTTACTCTCCCTTGTTCTGTTCCCTACATTGCCTACTTATTACACTGTTGTGTCCTCATTACCTCCCAAAGTTAAGCAGTCATTAGTTATGGTGAATAATGTTACTTGTACCTTGTGGTTTCCAAAGTTCTCTATCAGTGTGAAAGGTTTTGGTTCAGTTTCTGCTATCTGCCAGGGTGAGTCGCCTGATTTTATTTTCTCGTGACAGCTTGCCTGCCTGGGACTTTTGGGAAGGGCTGTGCCTCCGGCTGCGACTGTCCGCCAGGAACATCTTGCAACCACATCACGGGCGAATGCGGCTGCCCTGCAGGGTTCACAGGCCACGGGTGTGAACAATGTAAGTCCTGAGATTTTTCCTGGCAAGGGCCACAGAGAAGGCTCCGGAGGACCCATCGAAATATCCCCCTGGATATCTAATATATAAAAATCAAACTTTGTGAGTTTGTCTGTGCCAGGCAAGCAAAGACCTCATATGATTGCCTGCCTGTGAAGATTCTGTGGAATCCTGGGGCTGGCAGTTTAGGGAGGGTCCTTTAGAATTCTCAGCCAGAGAGCTCGTGGGCCTGGCCGGTTGCTATGAGGTCTAGCAGCAAGGAGGAGGGCAGCATATTCCCTCAGGAACCCAACCTCTGTATGTTAACAATTCTGAATACAGCTTGGATTGGGGAATATGGGGGAAAGTTACAGCCCTGGACAAGATAGTTTGGGGAATTAGAGACACAGGATATCAAATCTGTGTATTTCAACCGCATCTAATTTCTAAAGTAAGGTAATTTGTAAGCTATTTCTTACAAGTGTTACCTATGAGAAAATAAAATCCCAGGCAACGTCGGGTAAATGCGCTAGTAATAAATAAATTGACTGAATGGAACCTCCTCTCGGCTTGGGAGAAAGAGTGGATCACGTCCTGGCAGGTGATGTGTGCTGTTGTAATCCTAACTCTGGAGAGGCAGCCAAGTGGGAAATGGGAGCAGATGTGCTCCGTCCAAACAGATTAGATTCATGCAACCCAGAGGGAGATGCAAGCGTGGCACAGAAGCCAACAGCCATGGCGCTGCTTGGCTCAGCAGCAACGCCGCTGAGGCCACGTGTATTTCAGGGTTCTGTTTCCAGGCTTTTGCCTTCTTCAAAGACAGATCCAGTTGATGACCAAAGAGCCTCAGTCTGGCCTCCTCTTGCTATTTGGCCCCCTCCTACTTGGGAAAGCCAAATGATTCAAAACACTGGCCGGGCCTGCTTCTGTGCCCCTAGCAAGTGCTTGAGTGGGGAATGGTGTAGCTCGTCACAGCACAGCCATAGGAATATGGACATAGAATCATAGAGTTGGAAGAGACCCCAAAGGCCATCAAGACCACCACCACCCCTGCCATGCAGAAAAGCATTCCTGACAGAGGCCATCCAGATTTTGCTTAAAAACCTCCAAAGAAGGAGAATCCACCACATTCTGAGGCAGCAGACAGCTCTGACCATCAGGAAGTTCTTAGAGAATTGTAGAAACATAGAGTTGGAAGAGACCATGATGGCCATCAAGTCCAACCCCCTGCCATGCAGGAACAAACACTCAAAGCACCCCCAGCAAATGGCCACCCAGCCTCCGCTTAAAAACCTTCAAAGAAGGAGACTCCACCACACTCCATGGAGGCAGCAGATTCCACTGCCGGACAGCTCTGACCGTCAGGAAGTTCTTCCTGAGGTTTAGGTGGAATCTCTGTTCAACAACATCTTGTGTGAAGACCAGATTCCTCCTAAGAAAACCCTTCAAACATGGAGAAATGGCACATTGCATGATAGTTTTGACTCAGTCGTCAGGGCAGAGAATTGCACATTGGAATAATTTCACGTTTCAGAATTTCCCTGCCTATGGAAAGTCAGCACACCTGCTGAAGATGTGTTCTTTCCCCCTTTTATGCTATCACTTGGTGTCTGGGGGAAGCCTTTCATGTGGGCTGGGGAGGGGGCGTTTCTTTGAGGAGATCCATATAGAAGCACTGCTTTGAACGTCGACTCCCAGAATCCACCAACACAGCCAGTGCTGTCTGGGAGATTGTGAGAGCTGTAGTCCCCAAATATTACTTTTTCTTTCCAAATCTGCTTGGAGGTTGGAATAGCTGCCATCCAGAAGAGGTTGCATTTTCTTGTGATCCCTATATGTTTTCATTGGTGCTAAGTAGTTCAAATAATAATAATAATAATAATAATAATAATAATAATAATAATAATAATAGTAGTAGTAGTAGTAGTAGTAGTAGTAGTAATCATCATCATCATCATTATCATTATCATTATTTAGTAATAATAATAGTAATAATAATAATAATTTAATTAAAAAAACTAAGTATGCTTAGAACAAAGTAGCAATCCTTCCTTCTTATGTATTATTTACTTACTTAGTTTCTCAAGTTCACCAGCTAATTTAAATGGTAAGTGATGGACAACAGTGAATAATTAAGGGATAAAATAAGTGACTTAATAGCTAGGTATAAATATTAAAGCAATATGAACTGTTTGCAACAAGGGTGGGAAGCAATTTTAGTTACGTTTTGTTAGCATTTGTTTTAGATATGTGCAGATTAGCATGCTGGTTGATTTTTGTGTGCATGTATTTCTTGTTGTTGTTTTGAATGTTTGAATTGTGTGTTTTTTTATTTTTACTTAAAAAAGGAGCCAAACAAACAAACAGAAAAAAAGAACAAAGTAGCTGTCATTTTCCTTTTTTAATTTTTTTTCAGTAGCTGCAAACTTGAGCTGCAAAGTATATATCGCTAAAACCAGCACACTGATATCGCAGGTCTTATGATAAAAAACAATAAAACAAAACCTCAGCAAGCTCACAGCATTGTGGAAAGCCCTGCACTGGCACCGTGCCCCCCATTGCTTTGTTCCGCAATGGGATTTGGATCCAAACCTTCTCATCCCGACTGACTTGAGTTCTTATTCCCGCACAGCCTGTCTGCCAGGGACCTTTGGACTCAACTGTGCGCGGATTTGCCAGTGCGCAGGAGTGAACCATGACTGCCACCCAGTGACCGGGGAGTGTGTCTGCGCACCAGGTTTTTACGGCAACAACTGCAGGCAGAGTGAGTTAGTCCAGAACCATTGCAATGTGAATGATAATGATGTCTAAAATGAGCAAGGAGGCTTGTTTGTGGGAGCAGAGACCCTGCTTGTGGAGAAAAGTTTTGTGCTATATAGCAGGGCTATATGAGGCTTTCTGGATGTTGCTGGACCACAGGTGCCCTCACTGCCGAATAAGGCCATTTCTGCCCTATGCTGTTCTAGTGCTATTGTTCCACTTTCAACCTCCTGTGGAATTCTGGGGTTTGTAGTTTACTGAGGCCAAAGAGCTCTCTGGCTGAAAATTGTAAATGCCCTCCCTAAACTGCAAACTTCAAGATTCCATAGGAGGTTGAAAGTGGAATAATAGCACTACTGCAGAGTAGTGCGGAAATGGCCTTGGTTTATATGGAGTTGTGGCCCAATGGCATCTGGAGTTGGGCTTTGGATTCCTCAATCATGATATATAGGGCCATAATATACTGTGACTGAAAGCCCAGGGAACAAATGGAGTAGCAGGAGACATTTGGGTTGCCCACTTCACATCAGAGATAGGAAAATGCTTTATACTAAATTGGACCATTGGTCCATCTAGCTCAGCATCTCCAGGTAGGGCTGGTAAAGACGTCTGCCTGAAATTTGTGAGAGCAACTCCTAGTCAGGCTGGTGTGGGACAACTGTGACTTTTAGATGCTGGGTTGCAATCCCCCTCGTCCCTCCCTGATGACTGGGGCTGATGGCAGTTGGAGGCCAAAAACATCTGCGAGGCCATGATTGGTATAAAGACTATCCTGAGCTACACTCACAAAGAACAGTGTCAACATAGTCCAAGCTTTGAGTGGGGAAAATATAACTGCTTTGGACAGCATTCTCCCTTGAAGACCATTATATTGATTGGGAAGCTCTGTCCCTGACAGTCATACCACCTACATGGGTAGGCTGTCTGTGATGCATCCTTAAGTTTAGCTATCATGTAGTCAACACTAATTCAAAATCTCCTGCATTCTGTTGCTAGAATTGTGTGGTCGATGCCAGTTCACCAAAAAAAAACGTTGAGCATTCTATATGATGTCTTTTCCGTCCTCTGTTCTGTTTGTCTTGCTCTGGCATAGCAGCCCGAAGGCTTTCTTTGAATCTTTTCATTCTAGTGGTTTGTTTCTCCCCCCTCCTCCAGGATGTCCACTGGGACGCTATGGCCCAAATTGTGAAAGGCAGTGTAAATGCAAGAACGGGGGGCAGTGTGTGGCTACTACAGGGATGTGCCAGTGTCCAACTGGCTATATTGGAGCCGACTGCAGCAGCGGTAAGCAGACTGAATTGGGGTGTGTATATGTGCCTAATAATTCAGGTGGTTATATTTTGGGTAATGTAAAACTGAGTTAAAAGTTCAGATTTTCCCAATATTATCAGGAAGTCGACATAAACTGGTTTTAATGGAGTGGGGGGCCAAACCAGGGGTGAAATGATCTGGGGTAAACTTGACGATTGCTATATATAACTCCCATGTATTACATCATCTACATTTATTTCTGGGCTCATTTGAAAGCAAGGGGGAAAAGTATATATATTTTAAAAGCCAACTGGGGACACTTTTACCACTTTTTGCCCCTTGGGGACTTTTTTAGGCATGAGTGAGCCTTTCTTTCCAACAAGAAGCGAGCAAGAAATGAACCAAGATGTGAGAAGCCATTTTGCCCTACTATAGAAAATAAAATAGAATTGCAGTCATCCCTCCACATTTGCAGGTTTCACTTTTGCAGATTTGATTATTCATGGATTATTTGCTGCCACCTCTGCTGCCTACCTGTGCCATTTTTAATGCAAGCCTTGTGAGACTGAGAAACTGCAAACGAGGCGTGTAAGTCCCTCTTAAAAATGGTGTGGGGCAGCAGTGGAGGTGGCCGGAAACCCCATCAGCCCCCCATTTCTGCCTTGTGAAGGAACCCTGATGCCTCAAAGAAATCCATGATGGCTTGAATATGATGATCATAGTTCTTTGTGTGTTAAATATGGTTTGGAAGAGCCTAGAGTTATTCACAGTTTTTCCACTTTCACAGGGAATAACCCTTGCAAATGTGGAGGGATGACTGTACTATACTGTACAACAACTTGGTTGTAAGGACTACTGCTCAGAGCGTGCCTTGGTGGCTGGCAGAATCTGAAAGCGACAGTCCAAACTTTTCCAAACTTTACTACTTTTGATGTGCTTTTGATATCAATGCAAAGTGGAATGGTTTGTGCAGTAGATAAGGCCTTTCTTGATCATTCTTGTTTTTCCTAGCTTGCCCCACTGGTCGCTATGGAGCTGACTGCGCGCTTGTGTGTTCCTGCGGCCACAACGCAACCTGCCATCACGTGACAGGTTTCTGCCTTTGCCCACCAGGAAGGGCAGGCCCCAACTGTGAACACGGTAAGCAACTGTTGGATCAAATTATCCAATGTAACCATGAGGATTTTAATTGTATAAGAGATGTGCTGCAGACTGTTTGCATTTGTGCTGCAACACTGTCAAGACATGTGTCTATATTTGTGTTCCAAATGGAACCTCTTTGACAGTTTGCTCAAGACAGAAAAGAATTAGCTGGGAAGGCGTCTCTTGCCAACACCAAGACTGAAAGAATATGTTTTCCTTACCCATCACTAGCAGAATATTGCTTTAATTACAGAAGACAACTGAATACTCCCAGGCAAGGTTCTTTTTCTCCAAGTATTATGCCAAAATTTTTGAAGACAATTTGCAGTTTGGCACTTGATCTGTGCGAAATTTGCAAGTGGTTGTTTTGTGCAGGAACTGGCATTTTCTGTGCAGCAAACATTTCTGTATACAAATATCATTTCCTGCACACACAAAAAAGCTATTTTCTATGCAAATCAAACTGGTGTGAATTTTGCACAAAACAACTCCGACATTACAGAATTTTCTGCACAGGAAACAGCCTTTCTTCACAGAAAATAATATTTCTATGACAAAATGTCATTGCTGCATGGAAAAGACTGCTTTCTGCACCAAACAATCATGTGCAAATTTTGTGCAGAAGAAGTTCTGAATAGACTTTTTCCTCCTTGAAGAAGTCTTCTTGTCAGGGTTTGTGAACACATAAAAAACATGTCTTCAGCCATTTTCAGAATTTTTGAATATTCTTTCTGTTCCTACTGCTAAGCAGAGTATCATTGCCTGCTTCCTACAAAGAGGTGTATTTTTTTCCTGTTCTATAAAGAATTAAAATTCTGCACCAGGAAAAGTACGGAATTGTTCAAAATAAGAGAGAGGGACATAACTTTGCATTATTTAAAAATATATATTTTGCATGGTTGGCATAATTTGTGCTGACTTTCCTTAGGTATTTCTGCAGAATAGGTATTATTTATTTCATTCAATCAACAGCAACTGATACCTGAATTTTTGTAGCCCCCGTGTCGTCTCGTCTTCTCCACCAGGTTGTCCAAGGAATCGTTACGGAGCAGGATGTAAGCAGACGTGTGCCTGCCGGAACGGGGGAATCTGTCTCGCATCCAATGGCTTCTGTCTCTGTGGGCTCGGATGGACTGGGGAATTTTGTGAATTAGGTATTTTCTGCTTGAATCTCTTCCTCCTCTTTGAAATGGAAGGACATACCTGCACTACAGTTACAGAAGTTATATCCCTGCTTCACTACATTATCTCAGTCCTGGGATGTGTAGTTTGGCAAGGTACTTAAAATTCCAGTATGCTCTTCTAAACTCCCCACTACCCTCCCAAGGCTGCCTGAGGGCCACTACAGATTAAACTGATTTAATCCTTAGTCCTTTTCTTCTCTAGTACTTTGGGTACTGTGAATCAGGAATACAATGGAGTTCTTTGGCAAAGAATTCAAAGTACCTCCCCAAAGTACAAAATCCTAGTATTCCACATGGAGGAGCCATGACAATTGAAGTGGAATGGAGTTGATATAACTGTGGTGTAGATACACTAATGATGTGGCACACGTACAATTAAATGTTATCCTTAATTCAGCTGTAGATCGGAGTGCTGGAGTTATATTGAAGGTACTATACTTGTCAGGAACAGATTCACCCTCAAACGTAGCAATAAACTTTAGTAGAAGATTTATTGAAACATAGTGAATGATACTGTCTATCAGACGTTAAAGCTCGAGAATGGAATGCTTTCCCCCCGCCTTACACTTAAACAGCAAGTTTCTCCTGAGATAGTTGTA
The DNA here is from genome assembly GCA_948474755.1 of Ctenosaura bakeri. Lineage (NCBI taxonomy): Eukaryota > Metazoa > Chordata > Lepidosauria > Squamata > Iguanidae > Ctenosaura > Ctenosaura bakeri. The sequence continues at coordinate 122,273 of CAOLHI010003466.1, read as the reverse complement.
AAAGGACGAACGTCATCATGCCAAATGGTTCCTTTGAAATTCCAGCCGGAAGGAATGGTTGGCACCTGGGAAAGTTAACAGCCTACTATCACTATTTCCCCAGGCTACTGCTATCCTAAAACAACAAACATGGAGGACTCCTGACATCCTGCCCCACTTTTTTTTTTAAAAAAAATTCATATACATATAGATACGCAAAACAAGTAAAATATTACAGAACAACAGAAATACAAGAAACCCATGCAGTAATAACAAAGTCAATCGGGGCGTTGAGGAACATCAGTCGGCGAAGAATCCAGCGAAGGGGCTCTCTTCAGCAAACTGGAATGAAAGACAGGATGAATTGCCTTGAGGGAAGAAGGGAGATCCAGTTCAAAAGAAACATCGTTAATAGCTCTTTTCACAGGAAAAGGACCGAGAAATCGAGGGGAAAGTTTTTTAGAAGGAGAAGTAGACGAAATGTGCTTAGAGGAAAGAAAGACCAGATCCCCGGGTTTGTAAGAGGGGTTAGGCTGCCGTTTGCGGTCGGCAAAGCGTTTGTGAGAAGCTTTTGCAGATGCTATAGCATCCGAAACGGATTGCCAAATGCCCGAAAATTTAGAGACCCAAGCAGAAACAGAAGGAGGAGCAGAGGAAGGGAGGGTGAGGGGGGGAAGGAGAAGGAAGAAAGCCGTAAACTATTTCAAACGGGGGTTTCCCAGTAGAAGCATGAACAGCATGGTTTACAGCAAACTCAGCAAACGGGAGAAGCGAAACCCAATCGTTCTGGTTTTCAGAAACAAAGCACCTAAGAAATTGTTCAAGAGATTTGTTAGCACGCTCAGATTGGCCATCTGTTTGGGGGTGATAAGCACTGCTGAGTTTCTGAGTGATTCCCAGGGTTTTCAAGAGGCAGGTCCAAAACTTGGAAGTGAAAATTGGATCCCTGTCCGAAATGATCACCGAAGGTAGTCCGTGAAGTTTCCATACATGATGAACGAATAGGTCAGCAAGTCGTTCAGCATTGGGTACTTTCTTTAGAGGAACAAAATGACATTGCTTGGAAAAGTGATCAGTAACAACCCAAATAACATGAAAGCCATGTGAAGAGGGGAGAGAGACGATAAAATCCCATGCGATAACCGACCAGGGGCTACAAGGAGCAGGCAGAGGTTGTAGGAGCCCTTGAGGCTTAGATGTGGGCGATTTAGAAACGTTGCAAGTAGCACACTGTTTAATGTAAGTTTGCACGGAGGAGTTTAGTCCAGGCCACCAAAAAAGGCGGCGAATCGCATGCAATGTCTTCAAAAACCCAAAATGTCCAGCAGGTTTGGAATCGTGATGACGATGAAGTACATGCTCACGGGCAGCAGGGGGGACGTAGACCTTGGTGCCATAGAAAGGGAGATTGTCAACCCACTCAATTTTGTCCTTATTTGCCGGGAGCCATGAGTCGGCATGCGCTGCATGAACGATAGCATCGCGGAGAGCGGAGTCACAGAGGGAGGAGGCAGAAAGCCTTGTTTTTGCTAATGTGCGAGTAGTTACTTGAGAAGCCAGGGAGGAGGCAGGAAATAAGGCTTTGGAGGGGGGGACGTAGCAGAAGGTCCCTCAAAACAGGGAAGGCGAGATAGAGGGTCCGCCAATTGGTTGGAACGGCCAGGTTTGAAAACAATTTTAAACCGGAACCTCTGGAAAAATTCAGCCCATCTCGCCTGCTTAGGGGAGAGTTTCTTAACCGACTGCAAGGCTTGCAAATTTCTATGATCAGTCCAGACTTCAAAGGGGAGTCGGGCCCCTTCAAGTAAATGTCGCCAAGTGGTCAGCGCAAAATGAATAGCCTTGGCTTCTTTCTCCCAAATAGGCCAATTAGCTTGTTGATGAGAAAATTTCTTTGAAATGAAAGCACAAGGCTTGAGTGCTCCCTCAGAGTCATGTTGCAAAAGAACAGCGGCCATGGCAAAGTCAGAAGCATCTGTTTGCACAATGAATTGCTTAGCACTGTCGGGGAAAAGTAGCAATGGCTCTGTAGTGAATTTAGATTTCAAATGTTCAAACGCCGACTGACATTCAGGGGACCAACGAAGTTTGTGCGACTTACATGTAGATTCGCCTTTAGGTTTCCGTAACAGGTTAGTAAGCGGAAGCGCTATGGCTGCAAAATCCTCGATAAAGTTCCGGTAAAAGTTTGCAAAGCCAAGAAATTGCTGCAGTTGCTTCAAAGTTTTGGGGACGGGCCATTGCAAAATAGAGTTAATTTTCGAAGGGTCCATTTTAAGTGAACAATCTTGAATCCTATAACCCAAGTAATCAAAGGTTTGGGTGTCAAATTGGCACTTAGACAGATTAACTACGAGGTTATTATCTATCAGCCATCGAAGCACTTCCCGAACCAATGATACATGAGATTCCATGGAGTCTGCATAAATTAAAATGTCATCCAAATAAATCAGAACCCCCTGATACAATAAGTCGTGGAAAATGGTGTTCAAAAACATCTGAAACACAGATGGTCCAGATTGTAATCCAAAGGGGAGAACCGTCCATTTAAAATTCCCCAGTGGGGTTGCAAAGGTGGTGAGCCATTCAGAGTCTGGGTCCATCCGAATCCTATGAAATGCTTCTTTAAGATCAAGCTTAGTGAAATATTTTCCTTGAACAAGATGGTCTAAAACGGTCCGTATCAGGGGAATGGGATAACAATTGGAAGAGATAACCTGGTTAATAGCAGAGTAGTTAACTATCAACCTCGGATCCGCTCCGGGATCTTTTCTCTTTCGGAAGAAGACAGGACTCGCCGTAGGGGCTGTAGAAGGCTTGATAAAGCCACGAGCCAAATTTTTATTAAGGAACTTTTTGAGGGCAAGGAGTTCTTGCTGGCTCATGGGGTAGATTTTTGGTTTAGGCAGCGAGGCTCCGTCAATCAATTCCAATTTACAGTCAAATTCAGTGTGGGGAGGCAATTTGTCAGCCTCCCTCTCATGAAAGGCCTTCTGTAAATCACGGTAGTGCGAAGGAATTTGTTGCAATTCTTCATGGCCAATAGAGAAGCTTGCCTCGGAAGAGGATAGAGTGCCAGCGGTCCAGTCTATTTGGGGATTATATTTACGGAGCCAGTCGATTCCCAAGACCAATTCGAACTGCACCGCCTTGGGAACTAGGAACCGCATGCTATAATTATTTTGGTCCATTTGAAATGAGATGGGCATGGTGATTTCGCTTATTGCTCCTCCAGTCATTGAGGTCCCATCCATTTGAGTTAACTTGTTGGGGCGTTCCAAAGGCTCATATAGAGTTTTAAGGGTCTTGGCCAATTTGGGGTGTAACAAACTTCTGGAGCAGCCAGAGTCAATTAGTGCCCTATGTACATGCAAGGTCCCATCTCCGCCAGTAATCGTAACCGTGGTATAGAAATGGGGAATTTTAGGAGTACTTACAGCTGTTCCCGCTGCTTTCAAACCGCCACCGTCGGGTTCAGAATCCCCATCTGTGTCCGAGGAATACGAAGAAGAGGTTTCACCGTCGGGAGCGGAGTCTCCTGTCGCTGCTGCAGGGTCCTTATGAGTGCGTCTGAGCGGTTGTTTGATGGCCGTTGTCTGACGTGTAGATTCTTTATTCCTGGGGTCTGCTCGTGCTCCTTTAGTCCCCACCGTGGCTTGGTTACTGGTGCAGTTGTTGGCAAGGTGACCCGGTTTCCCACAGGTGAAACACATGCCCAAACGGAGGCGTTTGTTTCGTTCCTCAACATTGAGGAAGGTGGGACGGCGAGGTTGTCGTTTTGTTAAGTCTTGTCGTTGTCGGTTCAACTGAACAGTGTGGGTTATACCCTCCACTTCAGTAGCTAGTCTGATCCAACCTAGCAGGGTTTGTGGGTTGGCCTGCATTAGGCACCCGTGTAAGATATCAGGATCTAGTCCATCTTTGTATAACTCGATAAGAATCTCATCATTCCACTGCACTTTGGTGGCCAGGTTTCTAAATTCACGCGAATATGTTCCCACGTCGTTCCTGCCTTGTTTCATTTGTTTTAGTTGATATTTAGTTTTTTCTAGTAGATGGGGGTCTTCAAACCGTTCACGCAAATGGTTCATGAAGAGCTGCAGATTTTCGGTTTCGGGGGCGCGGGTGTCATATAGGTTCGCTACCCAGTCAGCTGCCAGTCCTTTCATTCTCTGGCTGAGGTATCTAATTCGGGCTGCATCATCCCGAAAGAGGTGGCCATGATCGACCATGAAATTATTTGCCATAGTCATAAAGAAAGAGAGTTTCTCACCCTTCCCGTTGAAGGACGGTTTCAGGTCTCCCACGTTTCTGAGTAGCGGTGGCGCTGGAGCTTGCCCTGCTGGTTGCTGGGGCGGACCAGGGGTGCCTGCCGCTGGCACAGCCGCTCGTGGTTCGCGTGCTGGTGTTCTCAATGTCTGCGAGGGACGGATGCTCATCTCACGTAACATGGTCTTGAGTTCGAGTATCTCCTCATTTTTTCTCTCCAGTTCTGTTTCCATTCGTGCCATTTCCGCCAGAAAGGAAAGGTCTTTGGCTGATGTGTCCCATCTAGCAGCCCTTCTGCGTTGTCTTACCGACATAAGCGGCTTCTCTCCCCAGACCCAGGTTTGGCCGCTTGTGGGGGTTTTCATAGCCTCGCTCAGCGGTAAATTTGCCTTGGTATCCATGGACGCTTCGGTCTCTGCAGTTCCATCAGATTCTGCAGATCCTCGTTCTTCTTCAGTAATTAACTGATCCACTACTTGATGCATTTTAGGAAAAAAACATTCTCGAGCTTTCTGTCAGGAACAGATTCACCCTCAAACGTAGCAATAAACTTTAGTAGAAGATTTATTGAAACATAGTGAATGATACTGTCTATCAGACGTTAAAGCTCGAGAATGGAATGCTTTCCCCCCGCCTTACACTTAAACAGCAAGTTTCTCCTGAGATAGTTGTAAAAGGACGAACGTCATCATGCCAAATGGTTCCTTTGAAATTCCAGCCGGAAGGAATGGTTGGCACCTGGGAAAGTTAACAGCCTACTATCACTATTTCCCCAGGCTACTGCTATCCTAAAACAACAAACATGGAGGACTCCTGACAATACTACTCTGTTAAAATCTCTCCTCCCCCAAAGAAATAGGTTCCCCATTGCCGGGCCATGGGAAAAAGGTAGATTTCAGATGCTTTGTCGGGTGAAGTTGATGGGTACAAACATTACCACTCTTCCAAGGCTCTTTGCTGGCAGCCAGTCTGGAATGTGGAGATGTCGTAACCCAACATTGCTCCAAGAAGGACTCTGAAGTGTGGCAGGGAGACATCCCTCAATGCAAATTCAGCCTCAGGTCTGCTTTGAAGGATTTTTGTCCAAGCTCTGTGTTGCAGGTGTGGTCCAAACAGGCAGAAACTGCACGAGGTGCAGTCCCTCCCTGGCAGAAATTTTGCATCTGATCTCACAGTTATATTTTCAAAATCTTCACATGCATAGAAAACTAAAACATCAAGCAGGTGAGGAGAGGTTTTAACAGGTTAGTCAAACATGGAGAAATCAGAGTGAATGAAATGAATGAAAATGTCGAGTATTTTCTTCTTCTGACCATTAAATATGAGGTGAGATGGATGATAAGTATTTCATCTGGAAAAGCATTTTCCTAGTTCAGGTGATGCATAGTATTCACTGAGGGAAGGATCTTTCCCATGGCTGGCTTCCATATCACTGGGCTGTGAATCTGCTCCCTGGTTTTGTCCAGTCTCTAAAAGAGCTGCGCAAGGTTTGGCCCCTATCTCCAAAACAGTGTCAGCACCATGGATAACTCTTCTAAAGTTCAAGCCAAAGCCACTGTCTTCCATGCAGGATGTCCTCCAGGGACGTACGGGGCCAACTGCCAACTGAATTGCACCTGTCAGAACCATGCAATGTGTGATCCGGTGACGGGAGCCTGCCGATGTGGAAAAGGGCACTATGGGAGCTTGTGCGAACACAGTAAGTCCCAATAACGTTGTCACTGTGGTTGATATAAGGACAGTCCATGAATCACTTGGGTATAAACACAGGGTCTGAGGCATTGCTTTGGTTATAATCCACTGAAGTGCCAATGCCATGCGCACCAAAGCTTTTGAACCCTTTCATGGAATTTATTACATCTGCTTGACAGGAGAGGGGAGAGGTGAGCAAGAGCATGTTAGATGAGACTGGCATCCAGGCCAGTAACTGTTATGCTCAGCTAAAGCAAGGGTTGACCAGTATGCATTGCTGAGTACATCAGGAGCAAATACAGCCATGATATTTTTTTTTTCCCATTGGCTAAAAGTGGAGTCAAAATAGCAGCTGTTCCAAATGCATGCTGGGTGTCTCACCAGACTATAGAAGCAGTAAAGACTGAAAAGCACCAGTGGTGGAGCTTGGAACATGTGTGTGTGTGTGTGGCTAGGGGGTGTGGCCACTGTGCTTGGAGTCGTGGTTGTGGTGCCTGGGGACATGGCCAGGGCATGAGGGGTGTGGTTATGGGCCGAGACACCCCAAAACCATTGCCGCCCAGGGTGAATTGCCCCTCATGTCTCTATGCGACTGGAGAGCACCGAACAGAATCAGAGGCAAAAAGGGAAGATATACTTCCAAGTGTTTGGGGAATGGTTTCTATTCTTTTATCATTATGTGTTTTCCTTTTGATTTTTTGCTATTTCTATTTGTTTTTATGTAGCTCCTGAAGAAGGTCACTGAAATATATACATAGGCTGAAACTCATTGGGCATGTTCTAAAATAAAAAGAATAAAACCCATCCACTGAGCACTTGGAGATGTATCTCCCCTGTTCCTTTTGCAATCCTTACACACAACCTATTGCTATCCTTGCACAGTTTCACATAGGCCAGGAAAAAAATACCAGTAACAAGCCAGGGCAACTTGGAAATAACTGGCTTAAATTTTCTAGCGAAAGTTTTATCTTCCTGGAAACTTTTGAGTGACTTCCCTTTATTTCCCAGGAGCCCCCATCAGAACAATTCTTTATCACACTGTACCTTCTTTGGGGAGAATGAAATGGCAGCCTCATCCCCGAATTTCACTTTGAACAAAATCACTCCATGCCTCACTGGCAAAAATGAAGCAAAAGAGGCTGTGGGAAAGTGGTGGTGGGGATTTGGATCAATTCTAACCCCTGATTTATTTATGTTCTTGCAGGCTGACTGTACCAGAATTTCTTGGGGGGTGGGGGGGAGGGCAGGCAGTGATGCTGCACAAAATTGTATTTTATTTCATTTTGTGTTCTCCTTTTGGATACCTTCGTTGACTGTTTCTCCCCGCTAGGTTGCCCAGCTGGCTTCCATGGGATTGGTTGTCAAGAGTCGTGTGCCTGCCAGAATGGAGCCACATGTGATCCAGTGACAGGGGAATGTATTTGCCCCCCTGGTTTCCATGGCAAACAGTGCCAAAAAGGTGTGTGACCCATGCCTGAACCTAAAGAGGCCAAGCGGCTGTCATGGTTGATGCTTGCAAGGTCTCTGTCCAATAGTAAATAGTAAATAGTAATTCAGGCTGGAGTCCTCTCGGTGACTCATGCTTGCATATCAGGAGTTATACATGTATAAGTCTGTTTCACACTTTTGTGGAAGTGCCTGCTTGAGCATCAGTGTCTTTCTGGCTGCTGAACTGATGCTTCACCACCCACCCACCACATCCCAAACAGCCATGGTTTGGTCATGGGGAAGCACCAGGAGAATTTTCTCCATGCATGCCATAGATTCATAGAATCTCATAGTTAGAAAGGACTACAAGGGCCATCTAGTCCAACCTTCTGCCATATCTATCCATCGTGGTTCCTACAGAGAACCCCCACTTTTCATCTTCATTGTTATTACAGTTGGCCCTCCACATTTTCAGGTTTGACTTTCACAGATTTAATTATTTATGAGTTTCTTCAACCCCTTCTTTTGTCCCCCCTTCTTTTCCAGGGAACCTTCCCTCTTGGCAGCTCCGATGAGGCCATGCAGCCCTTTAAAAACCCACCTCTGGTCCTCATCTTCCTTCACTAGCTGCCATCTGGCCCAATTTCTCAGCATCACAAACCCTCTCCTGATGAACCCCACACCCAAGAAAGGAGATGTAGGAGAAAGTATAGGGTGACCATACTGATCCACCCCTTTCCCTCTCCTTTGACCAGGTTTGGGCCCTGGGTGCCTGTTCTCCCCACCGTGCCTTCACCCCCTTCCCATGGGGACACACACATATTTTGATATTTGTGATTTTTCCACTTTTGCAAGGCTCCTGAGCCTCTAACCCTACGGAATGTGGAGGACTGATTGTATTTGCAAAGGCACCCAATATCTTACCTTTAAGAAGCTCCCATCCATCATGAACTCCTTCCCTTTGAGAATTTCCAACCATGAGATCTCATCTAATAATTCCCTAAGCAAACTGAAATTAGCTTTCTTGAAGTCCAAAGTGTGTGTCTGCCTATATTTGCCTTCCCTTTTCTTCTGTATGACACATCATAAGAGAAATGTAGCACTGAATTTCTTAACTTCAGTGGCAAAGAATACAGCTAAACAATATCTATGTGTAATTATGCATATATATTTCTATTCTTTTGGCCCCAGGCTGCGATGCAGGGAAATATGGAGAAAAGTGCCAGCACCAGTGTGATTGTGAAGGGAACGCTTTGTGTGACCCAGCTACAGGACGCTGCCTCTGTCCTCCTGGAAGAACTGGCACAAAGTGTGATGAAGGTCAGTTAACCAATCTTTTCATGCAGGAGACTTGTATCTTGTCAAGAGCGAGAGAAGGCTGAATGCCAGATGGATGGATGATGGATGACGCATGATGGAAGAGCTGTTGAATTTAGTTGCAAGAGACTTCTTTGCTCCTTATCCCTTCGATTTCGTTTTGCTCTCTTTATGCTTACCTACCTAGCACAGCCTTCCTCCAGTTTGGTTCCTTCTAGGTACATTGGAGAATAATTCCAGAACTGGCCTTGCTGGGTGGATGGGAAACGTGGTTTAACCCATTTGTTGGGCAGTTGTGTCAGGGATCTCCCAATAGGGCTGAAATAGACCTACTGGGACAGAAACCATTGAGTGTTGCCACCAGTCTGTGTAGATCAGAAAACAAATTTAGATTTATTTGTGGGTCTCTGGAGGTATGCAAGTAGATCAGTAAGGGTTTGCGACTCCCACTAGTTTAACAAAAGCAACAATAATTTTGAGGCCTAGTCCCTGCTAAATAATCCTACTGAAATGATGAAAACTGTAGGAGCTGAAAACTGTAGGGCTCAGAATTCCTGAATGTCTTTCACACAGCAATCTTGGGGTTCAGAAAAGACATACACGGTCACCCAGCAAGCTTGAAATTTGCCACCCCTGGTGTAGAGGAAAGGGAACCAGATGGGCCAATGGCCTGATGTGGTCTCATTTGGCTTTCTATGCTTTTATTGGATTTGACTGCATGCATGCACAGTATGGTTAAATCTAAAGGACAGAATAATAGAATCACAGAGTTGGAAGAGACCCCAGAGGCCATCCAGTCCAACCCCCTGCTATGCAGGAACACCCATCAAAGCACTCCCAACAGACGGCCATCCAGCCTCTGCTTAAAAGCCTCCAAAGAAGGAGACTCCACCACACTCCATGGAGGCAGCATATTCCACTGCCGGACAGCTCTGACCGTCAGGAAGTTCTTCCTGAGGTTCAAGTGGAATCTCCTTTCCTGCAGCTTGAATTCATTGCGGGATAAAGCCTTATATAGACCATTTCCCTACTACATTCTTATAGTGCTATCATTTGATGATTTTGGGGATTATTAAAAACCACCTTGGGATCCTGGGCCAGAAAAATGGCAGCTAGGTTTTCCAGAATCAGCCCCCCAGAGCTACTGAACTATCTTTTCTGTAGTTCCCTGCTTCTGTTCCTTCATGCATTTGCTGTCACCGTGTTTAACAGCTGTCCTTTCTTCCTTTCATTGACCCAGACTGCCAGCTAAAGAAATATGGCCCTGACTGCGCTCTGACCTGCGAGTGTTCCTCCGCCAATGCATACTGCAGTGCTCAGAACGGACGGTGCATTTGCCTCAATGGATACGTAGGAGCCACATGTCGAGAAGGTAAGGCGGACAAGCTGAGCTCCTGTTTTAAGAGATGGTTGGCTTTGCAAACCTGATCTTCAGGAAAGGCAGGTGCAAAAGCTGTGTGAGGTAGGGAATGGAAATAATTTTTCATTCCCAGGACAAAAAGAGAGGAGCTTTCTTATAAACTAGGAAACTCTGTCAGAGAGAATAATGGCCCTGAAGAAAGTTTGTACCATTTTCTCCTGGCATTCGAATGTCCCAAAGTGTTGGGAATTTTGTGGAGAAAATGACACATGCTGGCATCTTGTTCAATATTTATGAGATTAAGCCAGACTTCTGATCATACAACTTTTGGGAGCCATATTTATAATTGTTTGAGAGTTCCTATGATCCCAGAAGCCAGCCTCTTAAGGAAGGAGGATTTCCAACTCAGCCATAGAAACCCACTGGGTGATCTTGAGCAAGTCACATTCTCTCCACCTCAGGCAAAGGCAAACCCACTCTGATATTGCAAAAAACGTTGCAGGGGGAAAAAAAAGGGATAGTTTTGCCTTAGCTTTTCCGTCAGTGAGAAGCAACTTGAAGGCACAGAACAAGTTAATGTAAATAGCATTTGCAGATAGTTCTTCCTACAGGCTTGTATTTCTGTCTCCGGTAAACTGAACTGCCATGGATTTCCCCAAAGAATGATGGGTGATGATTCTGTAAAAGCACTCTCCCTCACCTCACTAAATTTCCTAGTAATGAGGATTGTTCTAATACGTGATATGAGTTGTGAGGATACATCCACACAAATCTGAGAGCTGCAAGGTGGGCAAAGCCAAAGCCTTATAGGGAATCTAACTCATCTCCGTCCTTTTCCAGGAGGTCCACCTCAGCTGCTGACCAACTCAAGGCAACAGCCGGAACAAAATGAGTGGAGCCCTGTCCCCAGTTTCAAATAACACAGGTAACCGATATGTTAGAATTAAGTTTGTCGTGGTTCAGTTTAAGGCTTCGTTCGTACACTAGCAATACAAAATAATCTTAACTTTGTCCCACATGGAAGGACTAAAGCAATGGTACAGTCCTCCTTGTTCCTCTTCAGCTGGAACCTCACCAGTGCCTAGTTTTAATAGCATTCCCTGCAGTTCCTTGCTTGCAAAGTTTGAGAGAATCCAGCTTTTCCCCTGCTAACATGTGGGCTTTCAACTTGTAAAAGTTCCTTTTACCACGGGAGAGCATTCGGGGGAGTGATGGCCAGTGTCGCATTTGAGCTGGTACAGTCTGAAAAAGGCTATGTCATGCCCTCTCACCATTTTTGGTGATTTTTTTAGATGTATTTCAGAGGTATAGTAAAGAAAAATGACAGCGAAAGGCACCCTATTTGAGACTGTATGTTCCAGGGGACAGTTTCTTGAAATTGCTTCACAGCAGTTCTGTGCAAAACCAGATTCTAATTTATCCCTCCTTATGTTATGCTTCAGTCTTGAGAACAGGCCAGAGGTTGTGAGTGAGAGTTTTGTGATTGTGCTTAACAGTGTTGCAATAAGGAAAAATGCCCACACTGAATTCTAAAGTCATTAAGTTTGACTTAAAACACTGCAACTCACTATAGGGCTTCCAGCTAAGGAAACCAGCTGGACGTGTCCCTGCTGACAACATGGAAAGTGGGGCAATGCGGGACTGCATAGAACAAACCTATACAACTTGGCAATAGGGAATGACCGAAATTAAATAGGCTAAACTTCTTTGGGCTGCAGATAGGTTTTCAACACCGCACTTTCCAAGTAAAGTTATAATCATAGAATCATAGAAATGTAGAGTTGGAAGAGACCACAGGGGCCATCCAGTCCAACCCCCTGCCATGCAGGACCACCCTCAAATGTTTTTTTTAGTTGCAAAATAGTTTAATAGTATAATTAATGATTAAACTATTTTGCAAATAAAATAAACCATATTATAAAAAACGGAAATTAGGGGAAGTTTTTTCCTGATGTTTAAGTGGAACTTCTTTTCCTGCAGTTTGAAGCCTCCTTTGTGTCCTAGGGCCTTTCCACACTAGACTATTATGGTGCTATTATTCCACTTTCAACATCTCATAGAATTCCGGGGTTTGTAGTTTCTTGAGGCCAAAGAGCTCTCCAGCTGAGAGTTCTAAATGCCTCTCCCTAAACTGCAAACCCCAGATTCCACAGGATGATGAAAGTAGAATAATAGCACTATAACAGCATAGCGTGGAAAGCCGCTTAATCACTTAAGCGATGCCATGGTGTCATGTGGTAGTACAGTGCTATGTGGGATGGTACGGTGTCATATGGTCTGCTATGGTGTGATAAGGTGTATGGTGTTTGGTAAGGTTGGAATTGAGAGATGGAGACCTAGCTATGTGATACATGTGCTTCTCCTGAGGTTGTGGTCCCAAAGTATAGAAGGACCCCAACTGGTTTTATTGCTTTGGGGTACTTTTTGCTTGGGGGGGGGAGGAATTGGCAAATTCTTCCCTTAGAGTTCCTTAAAGCCATGGTTTTGTGTAGCAAGATCAAGTATGAAATCTACTGTTCCAACTATTTTGCCTTGAGCATACCACTGCTAACAATTATTGTATTTTGTTGCAGTTGTGCCACTTCAGAGATTTTACTGGGGTTCTTCCATCTGTGATGCACAGGATCTATGTGTCCATCAGCTCCAAGGAACTTTACTTGGTTGCAAGCATGGAATGGAACTGTCTCGAGTCCATCCTGGCATCAGTTCACAGCCCCGAGCCCTTGAGGAGCTGCCCAACAGAGGCTTTGGTGCGATCAGGAATCCTGCACAGACTGTGCCGAAGCATCTCAAGCAAGCAGACATTCACCTCGGGACAACTGTGCAGAGATGAATGCTGACCCACTTTGCCCACCAAACTTTACAAGTGGTTTGTTACCAGTGCCGCCGCTTGCTGCTTGGACGGAGGGAGCATTATTCCCATTTTCCTGGAATTTTTAATAGCCCAGTTCCATATTTATGTAAAGATATATTTATGGGCAGATATATAGTCTGGCTTGCTACTCTAAATAGCCCTATGGGTCTGAGTAGCTCTTTAGAGCAGGAAGTTTATAAAGCACCTGTATGTAAATGCAGTAAGACTGGTGAGTCAAAATTGGTTAACACATGAATGGGTCATTTGGCAAAGGGCTGGAGATGAAGATAGAGACACAAGTGAAGTAAAGACCCTTTTTTTTTTTTTTTTTTTTTGCTTTTACAAAACTGGGAGTCCGAAAAAGCTTGTTCCAAAAGAACTGGTAGGCTTTTTTTTTTGGTTGCCTTTCCTTGATCTGGCTGAGAAGGTGTGACTTGTCCAAGATCAGGGAATCATGGAAGCAACCTATCTTGGCAGATGGCATGCAGCTAGGGTAGGGGATGCACACTCTTTGTCAGGAGGTGGAGTTTCTTATGCGTCTTGGCTGAACCAACGAACCCACAGGAGTTAAGCTCTGTTCCACCTGAATTGCTGCTAATAGTGGATATTCTGCACTTCTGCTCCATGTAGGTAAGTTTTTTTTTGGGGGGGGGGAAATGGAAAAAATTGAGACAACTGAAATTTGCTGGGAGGTAGAAGTGAACTTTTTCATCACAACAGCTGAGATTTTCCAAGTCCCAGTTACCATTTGCAATAGTGAAGATACAATTTGCAACCTCGGGAAGGAGTTTCTGAAAGGAAAGCAGGCTCTACCATCTATTTGAAATGGGCGTATATGTCCTATCTATAACCAAGTACATATATACGTGTGTGCACATACACAGTTATATGTGTACATTTCTTCATATGCAGATTTGCTGATTTGCTGTAGGGGCAAAATATGTTTTCATTTCCAAAGCCCCTCTGCCAATTCTCTTCTGAATCCATAAGGGTTAAACTTGGGGCCAGGAAAGGACCATGGAAGTTGCCCCTCCGCCTTGCCCAGTTCCATGACTTCACTGTACTGAATGAAAGAGACATGGGAAATGTTTTACTCAAATAACTTGAATATAAGTAGAACTCTCAGCAGAGTCTCGAATCCTGGATCCTCAACCATACTGAGATACTCAACCACTGCTTCTATCCAACTGAACGTGAGTAGAAATCACTTGGGATACATACAATCCCAGTCTGATTTAAGCCCTTATACAGCCAGATGAAAACATAAAAAGAGCTCAGGTATTATTATGGTGTGCCTTCAGGTCATTGCAGACTTATGGCCATCCTAAGACAAAGCTATGATGAGGTTTTCTTGGCAAGATTTGTCCAGAGGGGGGTTGGCTTTGGCCCTTTCCTCAGTGCCCTCCCATCCCACCATGGGGACGGGACCATAACGATGCTTTTGCATGATGTTGGCGTGGTCCTGCTCCTTCTCCCATCAGTGGGTTTTTCCTGTCAATGCCCAGTGATCACGCCATCATCTCATACTTACCTGTACTGTTGAAGGGCAGAAAGTGTGATGGCAACACTTTCTGCCCCAGCGGTGTGTCCATTGCACTCCCTTCCCAGCACAGCAGCTGTCGGGATCACCACCGGACACCACTGCAAGAAGGTGAGGTCCTGTGTCTTCCTCTGAGACAGTGACTTGCCCAAGGTCACCTGGGGGTTTCAATGGCTGAGCATGGATTCGAACTCTGGGCTGAGCATGGATTCAAACCCTGGGCTCCTGGTTTAACACTACAGTACAGTTTGTTGTACCAAGATCAATACATGTACATGTGTGCATATCATCATGTATATAACTTCCAAAATACAGTAGGCCCCCTCGTATCCCCAAGACCAACATACAAAATTTCACTTATCCACACTAAAATGCAATCTCAAAACATTTTGTTCCCATCTCTTTTTTGACTGTCCATTGTTAATTTTTATATTTTTATCAGTTGTGCCTTGGTTTTGGGCTGCAAAGAATGTCTACAAAGCCTCCTTTCTCTTATATTCTAAAGTTCTGTCAAGTTTCAGGGTCTCTTCTCCAAGCCGCATTCTCATCCCGATACCTACGTCATTCGTCTCATGGTTTTAAAAAAAAAAAGGCATTTCCTATTATCCATGTTTTTCGCTATCCGTGTTAAGTCTGGGAACATACCACTCTGCATATGGGGAATGTCTAAGAGAAAGATGGTTTCCAAGATCAGACGGGATATGGGGCCTTTAAGGTATTTGGACCACAATTAATATTTGGTAAAATTGTTCAGGCCTTTCCCCCCAACAACCTCATTTAAAAGGAACCAGTATCATGCTACTATCCAATTATGCCCCTTTCAGCTCAACAGGAACTATCCAGCCCTTGCTACTGAGACCGAGTCCCTTTGTTGCCCATTTTCAGAAACCAAACCTGCTGCCAGCAACCTCACTCTGCTCTTCTCAACAACCTGGTGCTCCTGCCATGACTTCACAAATGACTTTTATGAAACTGGAACGCTACAAGTTGCCTTATGAATCCAGAAAAAGAGAAATTATAATGTTACTTGTGCATATCAAAATGTATTTATATATATATATATATATGTATACTTTATGAAACTCTGTCAATGATGGTGGAAGATTTTTGCAATACACAGCAGTAGTCTGTCCCAAAGAAAACACAAAATAAACTGGACTTTTCTAAATAAAACAGAAGTATTGTGTTGGAAAGGTTGCATGCGTACATTTTTCACACCAACATGCTGTAATTTATTTATTTGCTTTGTTTTGTTTCCAGGTGCTTACTTAAACCTTTCCCAAGAACGGCATTTTGCAAAAAGTTCAACAGCCCTCTTTTGCATTCTTGCAAAATTTATTTTTTAAATAAAAAAGTATATCTTGCCATTGAGAACAAACATTCTCTATGGAAGCTAACAAAATGATTTCTCACATTTTTTTAAAATCAGAATTTAAATTAAATCATCAAAAGCTATGACACAGGCAGGATTTTTTTTTTTTTTAAATTAGATCATGGAAGAATGAAGCCCATTTCAGCTGTTGCTTAAAACAGGACTGGGGAAAAAAAATCTGGGTCACAATCCTGTCTGGCTCAGAGTAACGCGAGGCTATGCCATTCACTACCTCCCCTTTCTGAACAGGCCCTAAAACTTCCTACGTGGCTGTTTGGTGCATCATGGATGGAATGGGGAATGTTATAGAAACATTTGGTTGCATCCCCATAGCGCAGGAATGGGGAATATGAGTCTATGGGCCACATGAAGCCCCAGAGCTGTTTTTATGGCCCTCAAGGCTACGGAATTTCTGGGAAAACAAATCAACCAACCTCTCCTGGGCTTAAAAACATGGTGAAAATGTTTCCCCAAAAGCCCTAGTGGAAATTGGGGAACATGGGGGGATCTTGTGGTGGGAAAACGTGCCCCCCCCCAAAGTCTCCTAATGCAGATCCCTAAACTCATCCCACTACAGAGGATCTTAGCTCTGATGTCATCATTTCACGTCCGGCTGTGGGGATGGAGCCAGACGGTTCTGCGATCATGCCTTCTCCCCCACAAAGCAGGCAATGGACATGCTGGGCCATGCAGAGTTTGAGCAATGGACGGGAGGAAGGGAAAGGCGAGCCCTGCATGGTCCAAAGGACATCTGCACACTTACGGAAAATATGAGTGTTTTTAACACAATGCCAGCCTTCGCCCTGTCTAAAAAATCCTTTAAAATAGGTAGCAGAGTGTTCAACCAATGGAAGGGGGTAATGGAACAGTGTGCCGCGGGAAGACAGGAAATCCTGAAGAGAGCCCATGAGGACAGTTATTGCACTAGAGCAGGACTTCGGAGCAAATGTCTAAGGCCAGAAAAATGAATAAACTTCCACCCTCTCCCAAAATGATTACCTCCAGGGAAGAGGAGGCTAAGACGCGGCAGGTAGGTAGAAAAAGTGCAGGGGCCTTGAGATGTCCATACTGGACAAGTCCTTAAAAAAGAAAAAAAAGTTACTTTGCATTGTGCTCAGAAACACTCAGCAAAGACACACCAAGGTAGCAAAACCAGGTAGATGTTCTATCTAGCAGGTGGAGACTGTCTTTTTGTCTCCCATGGTGACAACGGCAGTTGCAAAGGCCTATGACACACGTATCACAGTGTACTGCCACCCATCCACCGCTCTGCAATAATCTCCTAGTTGTAGACAAACAACGGTATAGGAAGCCGCTGGGCTGTGTTTTATTTCTGTGACCAAGTAGGCTGCAGGAAGGGGAGAGTCTTACTAGCTGAGGCTATGAATGGACAGGATGTGCCACAGATTCTGGTCCACAGCTATGATGGGCTATAAAAGAAAAGAGAAACTGAAAAAAAAAATGAATCTATGTCACCATATGGGATGACGTACTTACAATTTGGCACATGGAGATGAACCAGTCCCACCATTCCAGTATGTCTTCTTACAACTTCTACCTAAAATGCTCTGGGAAAGGCTGAGGAAGGACAAGCTCTTTCCAGGCTCGGAAGCAAGTAAAATCAACAGTTGGGTAATCCTTTCTCCACACTGTATAATCAACTTCAATTCGCTGGTTTCTAAAATGGGAAACATCTTACGGCATCCTGCAAAGTACACTGAAGAAAACTGAGCAGCCATCTAATCCAACGTAGGCATGGTAGGAGTCCAATGTGCAAAATGGCTGCTCCCCTATCATTTCTTACCTGAACTGATGCCTATTAAATGCGCGCAACACACACATTCATATGCATCACTGGGCACTCTTGTAAAAAAATCCAGCCATTCCAAAGTTGTCGAGAGCTATGCGTGTCCCTCTATGTAGTAAGGTTCTACTGCAGACATTGTTTGAGTCAAACAAACAGCCAAACATCCAAGTATTCAGGAAATGAGATCTGGCACTATTCAAAATGATGGTCCACAAACTGGTGCCAATACATGAGATATCAGCTGTCCCGCTGCAGTGAGTCTCCAAGAAACTATATGAATACAACATGGTACAAATATGGCACTGGTACTTTGCGGGAAGGAATGCCAGTCTGCCATATCGCACAGCTTGAGAAGAACTGGCAATGAACTCAAGGAGGCTACATAAAGCTTCTTTACATTAAAAATGTTCCCCTCCCCAGGGGAAAAAAAAAAAAAACAATCAGAGGAGGGGAGTCCATGAAGAATCCAAATCATTGGCTGGCTTCCTGTTGGGAATTTAAAATGTCATAAAACAATATATGAATGCTTGGTTTAAAAATGCGGTGCTGTCCAATTGTGGTATTCTCAGGCGGGGAGAGTTGTCGTTGCTGTGCCATCGAGACCGCTGCACAAGTAGGACAAACAGTGTTGAACTTTGCAACACTGTGGTACTTTCTGAGACAGGGCTATCTTTGCACAACGGCAGCACAAAGGGAACAGAGCCATTGGACATTTGAAAGCCAGAATGGAGGGCAGTGAAAAGTCTGGTCAACCCTGGGCCCAGCTGGAAAAATATTCCCACATTTTATGGTCCTCCTTTGTGTGGTGGGAGACCTCACTGTGCAACAGGACATCGTTCATAGTACCCCATTATGTGGCAGGAGCTCTCATTGTGCCTCTCCTTGCAATTCTCTTACACCAGGTCATGCATTGTCTCAGTCACGTAGCTCATGATGTTACCAGTCATGCAAGATCTCAGCCACGGTCCTCAGACCTATGCTAAACAGATATTATCCTAGTGCAGACCCATCCACTACATAATGTGGTTGCAAATTCTCTTCTTCCTCCACCTCACCCAATGTGTTTGTCTCCAGAGTTACCTCTCTGAGAATGGTGGTTTCATCCAGAGGCTCCAATTTCCTGGCCTCTGCTTTGGAGCTACATATACAAAAAGGTGCATCCACAGTGCAGCACTTCTGAAAGTTTTTTCATCTCTTTGGACGGTGGCTCCTTAGAAACCAGGTCCTTAAAAATCAAATGGGAGTCCATGTTCCACAAAGGAATAATCTAGCTCCAAGGCTTTCTTTCAGTCTCTGACACTGTGATTTGTGTCATATCCAAAAGTGCTCTGTCCGGTACGATCCATCTTATACATCTGTTTCTATGCGCAGCCGCTCCATGCGCTGCACATTGCGCTCCACGGCACTGCGATTGGTAATCTCTTGTGCACAGCTTTGAGGGAACCAGCCTTTCTCTCCATCACGCAGACGTTCTCCCAAGTACCAGCCTAGGCAGAAAGCATAAAGATGTGTCAACAGCTAGAGTGTAACAGTTCGGCAGAATATGCATACTGTCTTGCATCTGGGAAATCAGAAAGTTGAACAGCAGCACGTTGACCCAGACAGGCTCAGAACTCAGGAAAATTAGTATACTGAACTGTTAATTTGTTAGATTTCTTTCCAACATGACTGAATCCACAGATTGTCTTATTCTTATATTCTTACACTTTTATGACATTCTGTCTCCTGCATACAAAACATGCGCTCTAGCACTGAACTTTGTAGAACATTCTTCCTGATTTCCTGATGGAAATAGGATGGACTGATTCAGTTACTCAGAAAAATCTTCTGTGTACACATGGGGCTACATAAAATATTTCTGATTACAAATTTTCAACTCTTGGTCCAGTGGCTGCTTTTTTTAGCCAGACACTTATTGCTCCACTTGGAGCAGAACTTTGGTGTTTTCTAATGGAAATAAACACATCATTCCTTACTAACCTTTGACAGCGCTTCTGGTTAATCTTTAACAACCAATGTGTCTGAGTTAAAGGTGTACATATTGGAAAGGGGAGGGGTAGAGATGGCAAGAAGAAAAGAGAGATCAGCAATAAAACTTGATTGAACAGGTTGTAAGATCCCATCTTCTAAGGAAAGTCTTTTCCAACCTGGCATTTTTCAGATATGTTGGAGTTCTACTATCCTAGCCATTATGGAAACTACATTCCATCTAAAAGAAAAGTGGCAGCCTGGAGGAATTCAACTTTAAAATTACAAAAGGATCAGTTCTAAAGGAACCAAGAACCTCTGCTGCCTAATGTGACAACCTCCATGCTATTCTCGGTAGACAACTATGGTTTGTTGCAAAAATGAAAAACCCCAACAACAAATCACTTAATGCAAAGAATAAATTATTTCAGTTATTGGTCTTGAATTAATTTCCCCACTTCTAAAATTCAATACTAATGAAATCATTACAGATCTAACATGCTGCATTCCAATCCTGCTGATGTGCTCATCTCTGCTTCTTTCTCTTCTATTTCAGGAAGCACCTTCAGCTATAAAGGGACTTTCTGTCAGCTTTTCCTTGTACGGTATGGACCAGTCCACCCACCACCAAATATCTGTGATTTGGCAATACATTCTGCCAAGATCCACTTTTTTCCAGTCTTAAGGACAAACAGAAATGTGTTCTTGTTGTTCTAAATAGCTAAGAGGACTTAGATGTAATCCTCTATTGTTTTCCTGGAGAATGCACAAAGATTGGATTATAGGGGAAAAAACCATGTCCTCGTCTCTGCCTTTAGGAAGGATCTGTAGATCAAGGGTTGAGAACCTCCTTGCATCAACCCTGAATTCAGTGTGGTAGGGAAAGAGGGTGTGGTGGCTTGCAGAAGCATAGGAGGCCAGATTCATTCCTGGGGACTGTGCTTATCCAATCCTGTGTTACAACAACCATTTAGCATTGCAAAAATGTTCCATTTCAGTGTGCCCTCCTACAGCTGCATCTACCAACCACTGCTGCCTGGTGGCAAGCCACCTTCGGGTGTTATGTTCTAATTCACTACAAATATCAGACTTCCCTACCCCAAGGAGATAGCAGATTAAACTACTAGAAAACGACCGGGTCAAAAAGCATCTCCTAGCAATTATCAACTCACTACATTTGTGTTTAACAGGGCAATCCTACACATGCCGACTCCAAAATAAGATTTGAGTTAAATTCATCTTATTCTTAGGCATGTGTGTAAGGGATTCCAGATTAGTATCATGTTTTCATGGTACTCATCCTTCATGGAACTTGGGGAGAGAATGCATAGTTTTTAATTTGGAGTCCAATTGTGATAAAAGAGATTCCATCTCAACACTGGGAAGAACTTCTTCATGATGAGAACTGTTCAACAGTGGGAAGCTCTGCCTCAGAGCATGGTAGACCATCACCATCTCACCATCTTTGGGGGTGCTCAAAGAGAGGTCAGATGGGCATCTTTCAGAAGTGCTTTAGTTGTCTACTCCTGAAGCTGGACTAGATGGCCCTTGTGGTCCCATCCAACTTTACGATTCCATTCTCTTTGATGTTTTCTTGATTTTAATCTCATGATCATCCTGTGAGAAGGCTGGGCTGAATGCATGCAACTAACTCAGGCTCTTCTGGGGCTTTCAGCAATCTCCCCCAATCCAATTTTGACATCATATAGATTCCATTTCACAGAGAGCAAATGCAAAGCCCAAAAGACCATATACCAGACTCCTACATTAGGGGCCATCGTTCTTCTTCCTTAAACCTGGACAGATCCCTTTCCAAGTCATACTCACCCTCTTCTCTGGCCAGGACCAAGACAACATCAGCCTGCTGGAGAGAAATCTCATCTGTCTGCTTGGCCATGTAAGCCCGAGTTATCTCCACTTGCTTGAGATCTTGGAAAAAAGAAGAACACAGGAGAGTAAAAAAACATTACTGAGGAGGTCTCACACTCCCTCAAATTGTCACTCGTTCCCCCAAAGAACTAGGAGACACATTAGGTACACATGCAAGTAACTACATGTTAAATTTCTAAACTCTCCCAACTCCCGATTAGTAGAAAAGATTGTACACAATAACCTACTGACTTTCCGCCAGCCCTGCCCATGATAAAGGAAAGGGATTTGTAGCTTAGTGGTAGCTCACAGATTCTGAATGCAAGAAAACCCTGGCCTCCATCCATCACATCTCCTGGTAGGGCTTTCCTAAGACCATAGAGAACTACTGTCGAATCAGGAGAGATGAACCATCTCCAGAAACAGCGCCATCCCATCATCCCAAATGTTGAGAACCACAGGTCAAGACAACATGGAGCTAGATTGCCCAACTCCATAAAACAATTTCAGATGTTTAGAAGCAACCATTATGTGTACTGTTTCCTGTATGCAACAGTGAACAATCTGAGGAAGAAGGTAACAGGATATGGTGAAAAGTTGGTTTACTACACGCTTGTGTGGGAACTGTGAGAACTCTTCTAGATGAACAGCAGGGGGAGCACCAATTGCATTTCTTTTAGGACACTGAAAAGGGGGTGACTTGCATGCCAGGCCAACCTCTGCTAATATCCTAAGAACAGAAATCAAGGAACTGCTTAAAGGGACAGCCACATACAATGGCATGCCTGGCATGCTGTGAAACACACCAACCACCAGCAGAATGGCTTGTCTCCTTCAGGTAAGAGGTTAGCTTGGAATATTGACAAATTTAATTCCTTTCCTCAAAGCAAGCCACCTTACGCATAGTGTTGGCGGTCGGGGGGCAGAATCTGTGCCGCTCCAGAGGGACAGCAAGTACTACCAGTCCCATCAGCACAGTCCATGGTAAGATATGATGGGAGCTGTAATTCAGCAGCAGAGGGCTCTACGTTGCCCATCTCTGCTTTCAGATCTCTGCCATATATATGCTCTTTTAACCAGAGATGCTAGGGACAGAGCTTGTTCCCAGGACACAGATCTCAAAATGTAAACTTTGACAAAAGGTTGGGTAAAGATTATCTTTACTTAAAAGTTTACTTTCAAGTAAAGCTTGAAAAGGTTACTGGGGAATCTTAGAACTGGTAGTCCAAGCAGCAACTTGTGTGAGCTCTGCAAAAGAAGGTCTCTCTCTCTCTCTCGTTTGCGTGTGTACATGCATGCAGTGTGTGCACACACTGGCACTTTCAAGTCACCCGTTGATTTATGGCAACCCCATGAATTCCATAGTTTTCATAGGTAAAGAATATTCAGAGGTGCTTTGCCATTGCCTTCCTGTGAAATACAGCCTGCAATGCCTGGTGTTCCTTGGCAGTCTCACATCCAAGTACTAATCAGGACTGACCCTGCTTAGCTTCCAAGATCAGATGCCTTCAGGGTTATTAAGGCCCTTCATTTGGCATTCTATATTCTAGAGGTATATTAGTTGCTGGGGAATATGAGAAGAAAGATGCTGCTTTGCTTGT
Source organism: Ctenosaura bakeri (assembly GCA_948474755.1). Classification (NCBI taxonomy): domain Eukaryota; kingdom Metazoa; phylum Chordata; class Lepidosauria; order Squamata; family Iguanidae; genus Ctenosaura; species Ctenosaura bakeri. Next base: position 99,217 of record CAOLHI010003466.1, on the reverse strand, counting down.
GTCCTACTTGTGGCTTCACAGAGACGTCTGGTTGGCATCTGTGGATGCTGAACCAGGGAAGCCTTGCCTTGGGTCTGATTCATCAGGACTTTTTTTTGGATCATCTCAGGTGGAGATCTTTCCTGGCATTTTTTACTTGATCCTTAAAAAAGAGATGGCCGAGAACCAACGCTTGATCTAAACTGTTTTGCACGTTAAGATTCAACCTCCTGCTCCGTCAGTTAAAGCATGGTTGGTGCCAGGCAATGAGAAAGAGTCCTTTGTACCCAAAAGAGCTGCTGTCAAGTGACAGAGAACAGTCTGGGCTAGATGCTCGAACAGCCTAACCTGCTATAATAGATTCTTTCTGACTTCCTATGAATGAACAGATTCCAGCATAAAAATACTGCATTTGTGGTGACACCGGACAACAGGAACCTGAGGTGCTCTAACCAAGATGCCAGCCACCAGCATATGGGAACCTACACAAAGGGTAGACAGATCAAGTGTAAAGAAATCAATACACTTGTAAGCCAGGTTTAAGGGTCAGCATGCTGTAGCCCTACAGACCTGGAGGCCGGGGTGCGGCCATGGAATCCCACTGGGTGACCTTGGGCATACTACTCACTCTCAGCCCCAGAAAACCCTGTGATAGGTTCACCCTAGAGTCACCGTAAGTCAGAAATGACTTGAAGGCACACGGCAGCAAAGCCAGGTTTACAGCTGCCGCCCAAAATTCAATTCTCTATTTCCACAAGGAAAAGTTTTAAAGGCAGGAAGTTCAGACCAAAAGGCTGTACCTCCTTTGTTTGCAGCGTTGGTCGTCTTCTCCTCTCTGTGCATCAGCGCCATGATCCATCGGGCACGATCACTCCTGCCAAAAGAAAAGAGAACAAGCACAGGGTATTAAAAACAAAGCAAAATGTCTCTCACTCTCTCCCCACAATTCCATAGAGAACCAAGCAGAGAATGTATGGGGGGCTGCCAGCTGAAATTATCCTTGACAGCATCCCCTTTTCTAGGGCTATGGGTCTCAGCAGGTACCCAGTGATGTCACCCCCGGCACAGTGTCAACCACGTGGTACTCACAGGGTTTCTGCAGCCAGCACAATCTCCTCCCGTTTCCTTTCACTGTCTACACTCATGATCACGCGGAACAAATAGCCACCACGGCAGACGGCGCTTGAAACTGGCTTGCCAGAAGGAGAAGAAGGAGCATCTGGGCTTTCAATCTTCTCCACAGAGACTTGGTCCAGCATGGCATAGTTGAGGACGGTGTAACTCTCCTCACTGCAAGCAGTAACGGTAAAGAGAAAGGATATCAGAGGGAATGAGGTCAACTGACAGAATTAGACAACAAAATGAAATCTAAAAATACAGTTTGGCACAAAGAAGCAGCTTCTGGATAACCATGGTTTGCACCAAGCATTCATCATGGCTTGCAACTAAGGCCATTTCTGCACTATACTGTTCAAGTGCTATTATTCCACTTCCAACATCCTGGGGAATTCTGAGTTTTGTAGTTTACCGAGGCCCAAGAGCTCTCTGGCTGGGAATTCTAAATGGTCCTCCCTAAACTGCAAACTCCAGGATTCCATAAGACTCAGACCTAAAGGATGCTCAGCAGCTGATGTGCTCAGAGAAGAAAGGAAAATCCAAAGATGCAGAACGCATATAACAGGAACATGGAATGCAGAAAGCAAGAATCAGGGGAAGTTAGGCACTGTAAAACAAGAAACAGAATATAACAATGACAACAACCATATTGCAATACCTGGGGTGAGCGATCTAAAGTGGACAGGAAGGAATCATTTTTGGTCAGAAATGGAACATAACAAAAACAACAAGAACAATTTTGCAACAGATGAATGATCTAAAGAGGACAGGAATGCAACATTTTCCGTCAGCAAAATACACAATGTTCTACTCAGGAAATGAAAATATAAGAACAAATAGAGTAGCGTTGATAGAGCATGCATGTTAATAGAGCAGATGTTTGTAGTTATGTTATAGATTCTTTGTCTTTTTATTTGCATTGTATTATTATGTATTTGTATTTTTTTGTATTGTTATGTATTGTTCCTGTTTGTTCTTTTTGCCTTTTTTTTAAAATAAAAACTGTCTTAAGCAAGCAAACATGCATGTATTCTGATATTTTCAAAGGCCCAGGGACCTGAGCTTTCTTACAAGTCCATGAGGATGCTCCAGTGCTCACTATCCTCAGACTATTTTATCATCTTTCCCCCCTTTCTATTCTTTGCCTCTCAAATTTCATTCAGCATAAACTAAACAGGCTCTCAAAAGGGAACAAACTGGAAGGCCTTTAACTCTGACTTCACTGCACTCAGACTTGACTCATAAATCTTCACATTTTTTGATTTTAACCAGAAAGTTGGGATGATTAATCTACAGCTTGCTTAAGGTTCCCTAAAAGCTTCCAACCCATTATGCTGGAACTGAATTTGCCTGCAGCTCCTGGGGGACCCTCGTTTTTATTATTATTATTATTTGTATCCCGCCTCTCCATATGGAACTTACAAATAGCACGTATTTTGAAACATTTCTATACATGCCCCCAACAAGCTGGGTACTCATTTTACCGACCTGCGAAAGGATGGAAGGCTGAGTCAACCTTGGAGCCCGGCAGGATCGAACTTACAACCTTGTGGCTTGCAGTACTGGCTTTTAACCACTGCGCCAGTACTGCATTTTAAATGCAAAAGATCTCTTCCTTGCTTTCCTGGGTGGGATGAATGCTTCCTTTGGGATGGACCAATTTGTCGATTTCCTTTTCTCTAACCGTCTCATTCCCCCCCCTCGCTTTTTCTCAGTTTGCTTTCATTGCATTTCTCTACCCAATTGATTTTTTTCTTTAAATATAAATAATCTTTTACAAAAATGATGCATTGAATGCATCTTTCTCCAAAAATACACATGTTTTTTAACCTCACGTGAGTTATTGCAAGTAGTTTTTCCCTTTCAAAACACTTTCTAAAAATAGAGCCACTGATGCATGTAAAGGCGCACGCTTTTGGTTGAGAGAACTGCATCCCAAAATTTTAACAAGTGAATATTGAAGGAAAGCCCTGTTCCAGTTCACATATTAATTTGGGGAGGGAACATTTGTTTAAAAAGGCAAAAAAGAAAACAATCCCCCCATTCCTACTTTGTAGCCTCTTTGTATAAATCAAAGGAAAAAAATAAACTCCAGCAAGAAATCCCCCAGCTAGCTTTCGCTTGACAATTCCAGAGAAACTAGAAGGGTTAAAGAGGAAGAGGATGGCTAAGGCTGACACCGAGTCCTGGATCCTCTCCCATCTCTTTGTCACATTAAGTAACTGTTTAGGAATCAACAAGCCACAAATGGTCTCTTGCTCAGCAGGCAGTTCCCACATAAATCAGTTCCTCAGCATCCAAAGTGATTGCAAAACAAGCATTCCAAACCAACCAAAAAGAACTCCCCAAAATGACATTTCAGTCACCAGAGGAAGAGCACAGAAGAAAATTCAGCTAGGGGCAGAAAAGCAAAAAGCAAGCGCATGCATCCCATTCCAAAACACAGTCCCACCGTCTTGCAAAGTACGGCTCCCAAGGAACCCAGTGGCTTCGCATTCCACCATAAATTCCACAGCTCCTTCCTTATCGCAAAATACACATTTCTCTAAGGTTTATGCCCTTCCGAGTGTCCAGAAAAAATGTCCTCTCTCACCCCACTCAAAACGATGTCTGTCTTCAAACGATAAATTCAGTGCACAAGAGGGCCCAGCTGTTACACACAGGGGACCAAGAATGCCACAGAATGAAGCAGAAAAAGCAGATTTCTCAGGACTCCTGAGAAAGATGTGGATTCTTTTGAGGGAGGTGGTGGGGAGGAGACTTTCATAATTAAGTGAATCAGCTCTTCTATCAATAATTAAGCTCATTAAAGCCATACAGGGACATATTTAGAAAGCAGCAGTGCAGAGGCCCTTATCACATTCCTTCCAACTGTGTGGAAGCTACTTAAGAATAATAGCTGGGATAATTTTTAACTGGAATATAAGAAGCCATCCTTTGCAAAATTAGACTGGACCAATCTTCCTTGAGACTGTGGTGGAGCTTGGTATGTGTGGAGGGGAGGTGGGGCTATGGCATGGGGGTGCATGGGAGCATGGCCATGGCACATGGGGGCATGGCCAGAGCATGTAGGGGCGTGGCTACGGTCAGGGACACCCCAAAATCATTGCTGCCCAGGGCAAACTGACTGCATTGCCCCCCCGGTCCCTACACGACTGCCTTGAGCTGGCGTACATTGTTATGTTGGACAACACCACCTCATCATTCATGCTGGACACACATTATGAGCAGGCTGAGGTAGCTGGTAGACTTTCGTTATGCTCAACTGGTCCATCTAGTAGATTGTTGTCTATCTGGACTGCAAGCAGCTTTGCAGCATCCCAGAAAGGTATTCCCGTCATAACCTGTTATTTGATCATTTTAAAACAGGGACATCCAATGTGCAGGCCTTCAGTGATGCTAGACTGCCATCGTTCTTGCCACTGATGGGAGCTGTAGTCTGACAACATCCGGAGGGTCAATTACGGTTCTTACGTGGAGATACCAGAGATCGATTCTGTATGCAAAATTAATTTCTGTCTTCTCACCCAACATGAGCAAACTGAATGAGTCTTCCCCAGGCAACTGGAAATATATCCGGTCTCTGGCATCCCAACCCACAATTTGGTGTCATTTAAGTTCTACTGCACACACATGGAAAAGTTCAAGATAAATGTGGTCTGACACAGATGGCTCAGTGCTTCAACAGCATCAAAATCCAACAATCAACAAGAGGAAGAGGTATCTGCCCCCCCCTTTGGCCCCAGCAGACATTTGTCTGAAAGAGGAGAACCTGTTTTCTTTCATGTCAGGGACCTCTGGCACATGACAGATAGGTTTTCCCTTCACAGCTGTAGGCTTTGCCCTCCCAAAAATTATCTCCAAAGCCTTTTTCCACCATTTTTTTTTCCTTCTGAGCATGACTTCAGTTCAGTTTCATTTGAATCCTTGTCTGGAAAATCTCAAAATAGTCAGGAACCCACATGAGAATTCTTTTAAGATTTCACTGATGTTATAAAAAATTGATCCTTAAAAAACCCAAAATTCCAATCTCTCTCTCGTAACAGTCAAGGATGAGGAGCACGCGGTTGTTTAGACCTTGCTGCCATGATGCCTAGCTAGCAAGGGCTAGGTCAGGGATGATGGGAGCAATTGTCCAACACCATGCAAAGTGCTGTGAAGTGGTCCTGAGCCTTGGTCTATATGATTTTGAGTCCTGCAATGCATCTGCATATTTTCTCACTCACAGGCAACCTTGCCTCTCAGTCTAGATTTTCTGCAGGGAGAAAATGGTATAGGAGAAAATTGGGGTAGCTGAAAATGTGAAGCATGGAGCCATAGGGCCTTTCCACACTACAATATTATGGTGCTATTATTCCATTTTCAATATCCTGTAGAATTCTGGGGTTTGCAGTTTACTGAGGCCAAAGAGCTGAGAATTCCAAAAGCCCCTCCCTAAACTGCAAACCCCAGGATTCCATAGGAGGTTGAAAGTGGAATAATAGCACTATAACTGTGTAGTGTTGTTTGTAATAGTTAATGTGTTTTAGGGAGTTTTAGATGGGTTGGTGGGTGGGGAGGATGGGTTATGTTTTAATGCTTTTAATGTATTCGATGTATTGATGTAGTACCACCTCGATTCGTTGGGAGAGGCAGGATATAAATATTATTATTATTATTATTATTATTATTATTATTATTATTATTATTATTATTATTATTATTGTGGTGGTGGTGGTGGTGGTGAAAGGCCCTTTATTATTGGTGGTGAAAGGCCCTATGGCTCCGTGGCCCACGTTTTCAGCTACCCCAATTTTCTCCTATACCATTTTCTCCCTGCAGAAAATCTAGGCTGAGAGGCAAGGTTGCCTGTGGGTGAGGAAATATGCACACAGCAGATGCACTGCAGGACTCAAAATCATATAGACCAAGGCTCAGGAACACTTCACAGCACTTTGCATTTTGCAGTGCTGTTGCCAAGGTCTTGAAGCCTATTGAATCTGATCAATTTTTTGGAAGAAAATTCTTGGTGGACTCTGGTGGGACAAAATGCTTCCCAAGAGTTCCATTAAGATGCCCTTTTCTTTCTCACCTCTTCTTCTTGGTGATTATCAGGACATCATTGAACACGAAGAGATAGCAGCTCCCACGGCCGGAGCCCTTCCGGAAAATCCCGCCCTCTTCCACCAAGGGGAGGGAGAGTTCCCCTCTTTTCAGCAGCCATCGGGAAGCAGAAATCAGCGGGAAGTTCTAAGAAAAACACAACAACACTGGTGAAGCTCCAGAGTTCAACTGATGGGATGCAACCAGCATTGAACTGGACACCTTTGGAGTTAGCAGCTGTAAAAAACACATGGAGTGCACTCTGATGCTAGAGATTTCACATCAACCTAAGCTTCCCAGCAACGTATAGTTTTCCAGCCCACCCAGGGGAGCTGCTACCACCTGGAGATGCCCAGCTGATATCCAGACCTATTCGAGGATCTGCCAAGATTTTGGGTTTTAAAGGCCACATTTGACTTGCTGAAATCACAATGCAAAGTGGCTCCACGTCACCGAGACTGGATTTAATGCCGTAGCAATAGCTAAATAAACAGACCCAACCCAAATTAAAGACGATGGGATTTCTTTGCAAAGCACGGGGAGGGGGAAGTAGGGAGTAGGAAATGATTTGCACAGTAATCCTCTGAGAAGTGATATTACAAGCAAGCAAGGTGAGGCAAGACGAGAAAGGCAGACTTTCCAACTATACCAATACCTAGGCAGTACATAGTTAAACACAGCAAGTAAAGGACACTGCCCACGAAGCGAAGTTCAGTGGTTAACACCAGACACACTTCACACTTGCTCCCGACTATGAAGAAAGTTATGCAGCAAAAACATGGGACTAAAGGGAGTGCGTTCTATGCCCTTTAGGGATCATATTGGGACAATAAACCAACCCTGAATCCCAGAACTTTGCAGCAGGATGGTATCTGGACAGTTTCTCATGGTGCTACTGCCAACAGGCATATTCAATCTGCATGCAAAACTGAGAACTGGCCTTGGCTGCCCCAGTCTTTCAAGATGCAATTAATGGGCTAGTAAGCACAGTCTCCAAAAACACTGCTCAGGAAAACCGACCACGTTGCTTATTCCTTTAAGGGCAGGCTTGAACTCAGGGAAGCAAGCTTTTGCAACATAAGCTTGGGCAGCTTAACAGGCAAATCTAGAATGATGCTGAGCTCAGGCAACCCCCAACCTAAACTACAGCCCTGCCTTTAAAAAGACCCCGTTTCCTTTTCACTCAATTAGCCCACCTGAACAGCACAAAGGCAATATGTGTGGCTTTTGGGGAAACCACATGGAATTAATTCATGTAAAGGGATGATACAGGGGCTTTGGGAACCTGCTTTTTCTCATATGAATGGTGGAAGCCAGGCCAGACAGATAGAAAAGGCAGAGCTTTGTGTACAGTCCCCCGACTCTGCACTACAAAAGGGTTGAGCAGATGTGATCAAATTAATAGAACTTACGAGAACTATAAGGGACCACGCTGCCTGCTTTTGACTGCCAAAGGTAAGGTTTTGAGTCTAATCATGCATTCAGTTTTTTTATATTCCACCTTTTCACTGAAAACCAGGACTCCAGAGAAATAAAAACATACAAAAAGATTGTTGCAAACTACCAGTAGTATTTAAAAAATTAAAACATGCACCAAAAGTCAAAAATGGTAAGTTAAAAAAACACAGCACCTTATTTAAAAAAAAAAACACCCTTCTTTAGTAGCAGTCAATTCCTGGAAGTCTGCCCAAATAAAAACAGAAAAGTCTTTGCCTGCCAATGGAAGGACAGAGAGGAGGTGGCTTTTCTAGCTTCTCTGGGACCATTTCCACACTAGACTGTTATAGCGTTATGATTCCAGTTTCAACATCCTATGGAATCCTGGGGTTTGCAGTTTTGGAAGGGGCCAGATGGTCCCTCCCGAAACTGCAAATTCCAGGATTCCATAGGATGTTGAAAGTGGAATCATAGCGCTATAAGAGTCTAGTGCGGAAATGGCCTAGGACAAGAGCTGAAGAACCTAAGTCAGGCAACCAAGAAGGCCCTCCCTTGTGTCCCGACCAGATGTATCTATGGGCGTGATGGAAGCAAGATATGGGCCTGTCTTGAAGCCATCAGGCTTATAGGGGAGAACACACCCTGCCTGATCAGAAAGATTTAAACTGGGTTGGAAATGTATAACCCACAAACTACTTGCTGCCCCAAAACCAGCTCTGCAAGCCTCGGAGGTCCTGGGAGCCTTTCCCACTCCTAGTTTTAAGTCAAAAAATTGTCTTTAAACTGGAAATGGCTTCTGGTCACTTCTGGTTTCAGTTTTTTAGCACTTGTGGGTGGGTGTGTGGCTGAGACTGGCCCTTGGATATGCCAAAATTACCCGTCGTTGGTTTAGATCCTGGTTATAACTCACCTTGATTTTTCCAAACTCCAGCTGCTTCTGCAAAGTGTACATTTGTTCTGTCCTCTCCATGGTGTGAGCTCCTTCGTTGCACTGCTTTACAAGCTAGGAAGCGAGACACACAAAATACTTTCATTTACACACGCACTTTTATTTGCAGATGGGCACGGGCTGCAACAGTTGAAGGCTGAGTCTAATACACACACACATAAGAAATTATCAGGCAATGCTGAGCCCTGGAAGGATACCTTCCTTATTTTGTCTGTTTGCTTCACATTGTAAGATGCACACTGAGTGACTATTAGAAGCAAGCAGTCTCGTGAACACTGCTGTGAATCAAAGCAAATTCTAGAGCCATAATCACAACTAAAGTCTGCATCTCTGGCTTGCAATTGAGTCATTTCAGAAATTTGTTGGTCCTTCCTTTGGAGTGGGGAAGTTACATTTTCCAAACAAATGGTGAGTGTCTTATGCTGAATGCACAAAGGTATTCTCAGCAATCAGGGAACCATCTCTTGCAGTTTCATCTCCCACCCACAAAATCTTAACTGACCATCCAAAACAATTCTCGCAATCAACCTAACAGAAAATAGCTGACTGGTATTTCTAGTTCTATTTTCTTCTTTATGGCTTGTCTCCGGATCTAGAAATGGGCAGTGGCAATGCTCAGGACATCCTGTACCTGTGGGACTGCAGGCAGTCGCTCAAAGAAGATGACGAATTTCCCTGCTTTCCACCCCTAGACATCTCAGTCAGCTGCAGCCCCACCTGGAAATACCTGGCATTTTTGTGCCTCATGGAAGCAAATCTTTTTACCTTACTTATGGCCTTCAGAGCTTGGGTGGCAGCTTCATAAGCTCTAGTGTACATCTGCGTTTTCTGGCAGACAGTCTGAAAGCAAAGAGGGCATTCAATGCTACATTTTCACATTACAGAATGACAAAATACACACAAGGTGAGTTGGGTACATGTCCAAACCTACCCTCTGATACAGCCTACAGGCATTCCCCAGATAGCCATGTCCTCTTCCCCATAACGCTACTGTTTGCTGTGTTCTCAGTTTCTGTGTAGCTTTGACCCTTTCTAAAAGTTTTACATGCTCTTCCTAAGGCTTAGTAACTAGCAGTAACAGCCTTAAGCTAAAATATGCTGGTATTCCTGCCCCAACCTGCTTGCTTTTGTCCTCACCCACCATTCAAATGCAGCCTCCAGGAATGTGGCTGACATGGAAATACACTGTGATTCCACACAGAAAACAGTGCTGGGAATGGGGGAATCCTGTGTTCCAGTATTCTTCCCCAAATCTCACAATTTATACAACCACAGCTCCTGCTAGTGAGCTACGAAGGAAAGATCTTAACTAAAAGTTACCAGATTAGAACTGAAGAGTTCTAAGCATTGTGTTTAACATGTGTTGTTGTTAGCTGCTGTCCAGTCAACTCTTGACCTATGGAGACCCTAGGAACGAGAAACGTCCAAGTCACCTTATCAGCAAAAGCCCTGCAGGTTTTGCAGATTCAGGGATGCATCTTCCTTGATTGATTCTATCCATTTCTAATGCAACCTTCTTCTTTTCATACTGCTTTCTACCTTACCAGGCATTCTTTTCTTTCCTAGTGAACGAGGGCTTCTCATGTTATCTCCAAATTAAAACCATCTTCAGTTTAGTCATCTTGCCTTCTGAGAAGAGTTCATTTTTCATCTCAGTTGATTTGCTCTACGACCCACTTCTTTGTCTTTTAAGTTGTCCATGCTATCCGTAGAACTCTTCTCTTGCACCACAATTCAGGTGAGCTGATTTTCTTCCTATCACCTTTCCTCACTGGTCAGTTTTCACTACCATACATAGAAACTGGAAATACAATGACACCCCAAAAAAATCTTAACCTTAACATTCGATGTTATGTCTTTATACTTCAGGATCTTGTCTAGTTCTTTCATAGCTGCCCTTCCAAGTCTAGGCCTTCTCCTGATTTCCTGAGTGTCGTCTCCATTCTGATTAATGACGAACCAAGTTATGGAAAACCTTGAACTATTTCAATGTCTTCATCATCTACTTTAAAGTTCTGTAAATCATCTGCAGTCATTATTTTTCTGAAAGTTCAACTGTAAACATGCCTGAGTGCTTTCTTCCCTGACTTTCTCCAGCAATCGTTCCAAGTCTTGTCCATTTGATGAGAGTAGCATGGTGTCATCTCCATATCTGAAATTACTGATGTTCCTTCCTCCAATTTTCACGCCTCTTTCTTCTGAATCTAATCCTGCTTTATGTATGATATGTCCAGCATACAAGTTAAACAAACAGTGTGATAAAACACAGCCTTGCCTGACCCTATTGCCAATTGGAAGCCATGATGTTTCTCCATATTCTGTCTTGATGATAGCCTCTTATCCTGATATCATTACATATCAGGACAATCAAATGTTGTGACACACCAATTTCTTTAAGTGATCCATAGTTTTTAATGATCTACACATTCAAAGGCTTTGCTATAATCTAAGAAGCAGAGGCAGATTTTCTTTGGAAATTCTTTGGTGCACTCCACTATTCAATGTATGTTTGCAATATGATCCCTAGTCCCTCCTCCCTTTCTGAACCCAGTTTGGACATCTGATATTTCTTGCTCCATATAGGATAGAAGTCTTTAATGCAGAATTCTAAGCACGACTTTGCTTGCATTGGAAATCAGTGTGCTAGCCCTGTGGCTACTGTAATCCTTGGTGTCCCCTTTCTTGGCAATTGGAATGTAAGTTGAGTTTTCCCCCATCTGTGGGCCATTGTTTTGTTTTCTGTATTTTTTGACAAATTTTAGTCAGAACTAGAGAAGATTCTCTCTGGCGTGGAGAAGCTGTACTGCTATGCCATCTGTTCCTGGTGATTTATTTATCCTGAGTGCGCTGAGTGAAGCTTCCATTTCACTTTCTAAAATTATAATTCCATCTTCAAATTGTTCTTGAATGAATTTGTCATCCTTTCATCTCTTTACATAATTCTTCACTGTATTGTTTCCATTATCTTTTTATTTCTATTTGGTCATGTAATGTGTTCCCCTGCTGGTTGTAGCGCATCTCCACTCTTGGTTTAAATTTCCCTTCAACTTTTCAGATCTTGTGGAAGAGGTCTCTTGTTTTCCCTTTTTTATTGACATCTTCTCTCTTTCTCTAGCAAGTCACTGAACAGTTGGATTCAGGTTTCTGATTCTATTACTGTCACCTTTTACTTTTTGTCTGTCCTTAATAGCCTGAAGAGTTTCATCTGTAACCCATTGAGGATTCTTGTTCTTTCTGACTGCAAAGAGTGGCTTTTTGCATTCTTCTCTGATCATGTCCCTGGCTTCAGCCCAGAATTCTTCTGGCTCCTGGTCAATAAGACTTGACAATGCAAATCTATTTTTTACATTATCTTTATATTCTATGGGGATGCTCTTCAGGTTGTACTTTGGCACAATGGTTGATTCAGTGTTCTTCTTTAGCTTTACTTTAATTCTGTTCCAGAAACCCCTACGTAAAACAAAAAATGCAAAGTGTTGTACCCCATTATAATCAATGGATGCAACATGACTATAATAGGATGCCACACTTTGCATGACCTTGCATTTGTGCATGTGGAAGTTGTGTAAGAGGAGGCCCCATTGTAGTTCTTTCTAAAAATTAATCTTCCAAGTTCTGTTCCCACTGCGTTTACTCACATCCATGAGTAGAGGCAAGCGTGTCACTCTCTGCATAGGGAGAATGAGAAATGAGATCAAGGGAAGGCTGCCACATTCTGGTTTCTGCTCAATCTGTTTCAAGGTGTCCTTAAAAGCAGGATTTGTGGCTCTGTAACAGAACAGGAAAACAGTTTTAGGTGTGGATACTTTGAATATCCAGCTCCTTTCTGCTCTGGCTCCCCTATGCATTTCTCTACAACTCACATGAGCATCAAGGCTCAATGTGACTCCATTCCAAGGTATTATGGAATCAGCAGGTGAGGAGGACTACCTGGTCCATATGAAACTCTCCTTACTGAAGAGTCTCGCTTGATCCTTCAACCACCAGTTTTCAGAAGATGGTTCAAAGGGGGGAACATAAATGGATTCTTCTTTCTTTTTTTGTGAGCAAAAGAAAACAACTTCACAAATTTGCTTCCTATACATTTTTTTTTTACTTTTTTTCCTGAATGTTGGGATTTTTTTTCTTTTCTTGCAAAACAAAGAAAAAAAAAGAAAAACAAAATTGGAGGTGCAAAGAATCCCACAACATGTTTGTCAGAAAATGCACAAAATAGGTTTCTGCATACAAATTTGGGGGTTTTGCAGAAACCTCCCTCCCAGGAAGCAAATTAATCGAATAAATAGAAAATAAAAATAAATAATTATGATGGTGGGCCATTTTCTTATACTCTGTATCACAGATGGGGAGACAGATAGCCTCTCCGCCCTGCCCTGTTATAGTGCTATTATTCCACTTTCAACATCCCTAGGGGAATTCTGGGATTTGTAGTTTCCTGAGGCCCAAGAGCTCTCTGGCTGAGAATTCTCTGAGAATTCCTCCCTAAACTGCAAACCCCAGGATTCCATAGGATGTTAAATGTAGAATAATGGCACTATAACAGTGTAGTGTGGAAAGGCCCTGAGAGAGAAAAGTGGCCTGGGTGAGGCTATCTAGTGAGTTCACACTTGAAGTGAGGTTTAAATCTGGGTCTTCTTGACTTGTAGTATGGGATCTCAGTCACTATGCTACAGGAACCCTTATAAAATGGCAGGGTTGGAACAGAAACATGGATAAGAATGCTTTGGAACACGAGCCACTCACAAGAGCTTCTGCAGGGTCCTCTGCTGGTACACCTCATTGGAGCAATAGATGATGTACGGATTGAAATGGCTGGCCGCGTGCGTCTCCACAATGTCGCTGATGTCTGGGATCAGGACGTGCTCCTGGTGCCTCTTTTCCAAGTCCTCGAAAAAGCTGGAGACAACACAAAAGCCGGGGAGGGAATTCATAAGGGAAAGCAGAACGTGGAAAAAGTGACTTCCTTGCACTCAACAGCTCCTTAGAACATCTGGCATGGTTGGTTCTGGGAGCTGGAGTTCCAAAGAAGCGACTTTCCCCAACTTGGAGGGGCTTCTATTTGTTGCCACCCAGATGTTTATCAGAAATATGTCGAAATAGCCACACCTAAGATCACCGTAAAGGGCCACCAATGCAGCAAAGCAGATTGGGAGAAGATCTTACCCCCTACTAGATCTATTCCCACCCCCTTGCCCATGTTTACTGTTTTCCAGTGACTAGTTAAAATTTCCTGCTCTTGCTGGGTGATTGTCTTGGGGAAGACCTTCAGTCTGGCTTAGGTTGACAGGAGCTTTAGGTAATAGATCTGGAGAGTTCCCCAGCTGAGAGATTATTAAGCATTGCTCTAATTTGCTCTGAGAATTCATAATACAACATATTTCTTAAACTAACACTGAGATCCCCACTCCCCTTCTAATTACTCAAATCCCAGTTCTGGGAAATGCAGGATACAAATAAAAGTTAATAATAGCTTGTTCTTGTTGTTTGCCTTCACGTTGTCTCCAACTAGCAGATTTCCTTGGCAAAATGTCTTCAGAGGTTTTCCATCGCCTTCCGCTGAGGCTGACAGTTCCCAAGGTCACTCAGCAGATTTGCACAGCGGAACGGGGATTCGAACCCTTGTCTTCGGAACATTGGAATCATAGGCCATTTCCGCCATACCCTGTGATAGTGCCATTATTCCACTTTCAACATCCTTGGGGGAATTCTGGGCTTTGTAGTTTCCTGAGGCGAAAGAGCCCTCTGGCTGAGAATTCTTAAATGCACCTCCCTAAACTGCAAACCCCAGAATTCCATAGGAGCTTGAAAGTGGAATAAAAACACTATAACATTGTAGTGCAGAAAGGCCCTAAGTCCACTACCAGCTAGCTCAAAGTTAATAATAATATTTATAATTAATATTATATAGATAACATTTATTATCATCCATTACAGAGTCTGCCCTGACTGCACTGACTGTAGCTTTGGACCATCAATGAGACTGATTCCATCCAAGAACCTAGGAAGCAGTTACTTTTTATAGTTATGTTATTGTGATCCTATCTATAGTGATTTTATTCAGAAATGTTTTGTCGGTCCATTTGGAACGTTTCTATGGTGCCTATCGCTACTGAGGAATCTCTTTTTTAAGGCACTGAATCTTAATTTGTGGATTTCAGTATTTCACAGTCTTTCCCCTCTCTTCGTCTTCATTTCTGCTTCCCTGGGATTGCTACGTGAATGAGCCAAGCTTTCTTTTTTTTCCAACCACAGTTACATCTGGCATACAATGATCTAAATGCTTATCACTTTGAATGTTGAAATCCATAGATTTTTTTTTTAATTACTATTTTTGACAACCTTTTCAGGCTTAGGACCCATCAGTATTTTTGCAGATGGCAACTTGAAATTCCAAGATACCATTGCAACCAGTTTATATTTATATTGCCTACATTTGTTTCTTATATTCAGTCTATGCAATCTTGCTGAATGTCCCATAATCAATACCACAATGAATTTTATTGTCATACAATCATCCCTCCACATTCAGTAGCATTAGGGGCACAGAACCCCCACAAAGTGGGGAAACCATGAATAACTCTAGGCCTTCCGAAACCATATTTAACACATAAAAAAATATGATCACCCTATTCAACCCACCATGGACTCCTTTGAGGCATCAGGGTTCCTTCACAAGGAAGAAGCGGGGGGCTGGTGGGGCTGGTGCCACCTCCACTGCTGCCGTACACCATTTTTAAGAGGGACTTACTAGCCTCGTTCGCAGTTTCTCAGTCTCATGAGGCTTGCAGTCCCTATTAAAAAATGGCATAGGGAGGCAGCAGAGGGGACAGCAAATCATCCGTGAATAATCAAGTCTGCAAAAGTGAAACCCACCAATGTGGAAGGCTGACTGTATTATTGTTGCGTTATTGTTGTTTTGTTGTTATCCTTCACTCTGATTTTCTTCATAGCATGATCCAGCATCACCATCACTACCATCCACTATACTCATCCGTCATCATCCTTTCCATCCAACCTTTCTTATAAGGATCTCAGGGCAAAACTTTACAGCGATGCTTCAAGGCAAGCCGGGTCAAACAACTTGCCCTAAATCCCCCAAGCCAAGCAGAGATCGGAACTCAGGTCTCTCTGATCTGTGCCTGACCCTCATAACCGCTCTCACAATGCCTCTTCCCCTCGAGATTTACCTCCTGCTGACAGCCAGGATATCCCCAATGTTGGAGAAGAGGTGGTGATGGTCCGTCTGCGTCATGGTCTCCTTCAGCCCCTCGGATTTCAAGAAGTGATCGACGAGGATCTCCAGGCTCCTCATATAGGAATACTCGGAAGTGATGATCTCAAAAATTGCCTGCGTAACAAAAATACAGAGCGAATGGTGAACGTGACGACACGGTCACTTTTCTTTTGTTGACCGTGAGACCTGACCGACCTGGGAAGAGGTGGGCATTTCCTTTAAACACTCAAGACATTTATCTCTTCCTAGATTAGCATTTCCATCGCCTCCCATCTATTGCCTTGCTGCTTTGCTAATAGTAATTGATGGATTGTTAATTGCTGTGTATTTTAAGGGGTTGGTTTAGGTGGGTTGGTGGGTGGGGAGGATTGGGTATGTTTTTAATATACCAGTATTTTAATGTATAATGTATTTTATATTGTTCGCCGCCTCAGTCCATGTGGAGAGGCGGGATACAAATAAATATTATTACTACTACTACTACTACTACTATTATTATTATGATGATGATGATGATGATGATGATGATGATGATGAAGAGACTGGAGAGCCATTTTCCACAGCTGCCATAGCTGTAACAACTTTGAGTAGATGCCTTTTAAGGTTCCTCCCACTTCTATGATTTTCCTAAATTACAATGAGCTGGTGAATTCTCTTCCATTGATTGCATTTAAACAGAACTGACACCTACCAGTCTCTTGAATGGAGATTCTGCAGTGAGCAAATTATCATCAAACCCCTTCCAAATCTATTACGGCATTATACTTTATCTCTTTTTAAGTGTTCATAAAAGTAAGGGGCAGATTGGCTTGCCTTTTCTGTTTTTTTTAAAATAAAAAAATTATTTTAAAAAACACGAACATACTGAACAACAAAAAAGAAAGAACATAATATATATAGTAACTAAGACAAAAGCTAACCATATGAAGAATACTAACAAAACAAAACATAATAACCTAATTTAACTTCAAACAACTAAAAAATTTGGTTCTCGCCCCTTTGTGAACAGCCCATTTTATTCAAAGAGTTACACCTAAGCAGGAAATCCTTCCTTTCATACTGCAACTATAAGTTGCTACTAATAATTTATCATTATAAAATTTGCTTAGTACAGTAATCTTATTTGCTTACTCCTCCAATTACTTATTATCTACTTAATTAATTGTCCAAGTAAAATCACTGTTTACCTCTGCTATGTTCTGTATAAATTCCAATAGTATAATATTGGCCATTTCCGCACTAGCCTGTTATCGTGCTGTTATTCCCAGGATTCCATAGGATGTTGAAAGTGGAATAATAGCACTATAACAGGTTGGTGTGGAAATGGCCATTATCCCATAACAACAATCATTCAACTAATAATAATAATAGTAATAATCAATAATCAAAAAACAGTGACATCAAGAATTAATAATGAGCATCCACATAAAGAATAAAACCAGAAGAACCAGAAGAGAAAAAGAAAAAAGGGAAGTAAAGACAGTGAAAAATAAACATGAAAATAATATCATGGAATGTACGAGGAATAAATTCACAAGCAAAAAGACGACAGATTTTTCATCATTTGGAAAGATCAAGGACCCAAATCACGATTTTATTAGAGACTTGTATAAAGAAAAATCAAGAGAAATATTTATACAACTCCAAACTAGGTCAATGTTTTACCTCTCTATACGAGAAGAAAAAAAGGGGGGTTGTAATCTATATTGACAAAGATATTCCAGTGAAACAAATATTAGGAGATGAAGAGGGAAGAATACTGGGAGTTGAAATCTTGAAAAATGGGGAAAAAGTCATTCTAGTTGGGGTATATGTCCCAAATGAAAATAAAAGTAAATTTTAAACTATAAATTTTATAGTTACAGTATGAAAGGAACGATTTCCTGCTTAGGTGTAACTGCGAGAAAAAATATCAGAATATGAGTATCTTCATTCATTCATGAGTATGAATATGAAGACTGGAACAAGTCCAGAGGAGGGCAACCAAACTGGTGAGAGGCCTGGAAGCCATGAAGCCCTATGAGGACAGACTTAGAGAGTTGGGTATGTTTAGTCTGCAGAAGAGAAGGTTAGGAGGGGACAGGAGAGCCATGTTTAAATATCTGAAGGGATGCCACATAGAGGAGGGAGTGGGCTTGTTTTCTGCTGCTCCAGAGACCAGGACAAGGAGCAATGGATTCAAGCTGCAGGAAAGGAGATTCCACCTGAACCTCAGGAAGAACTTCCTGACAGTCAGGGCTGTCCGGCAGTGGATTATCCTGCCTCGGAGTGTGGTGGAGTCTCCTTCCTTAGAGGTTTTTAAGCAGAGGCTGGATGGCCATCTGTTGGGAGTGCTTTGAGTGTGTTCCTGCATGGCAGGGGGTTGGACTGGATGGCCCCTGGGGTCTCCTCCAACTCTACATTTCTATGATTCTATGATTTTGGTGGGAGACTGGAATGGATAAAACAACCTCTCTGAGTAAGGAAGATCAAGATAAAAGAGGAAAATTGTCACATAAAGAATAAAAGATTGGCTTGCATTTTCAGACAAAAGGGCAGTGCTGTTTGGAGTCACGGGGGGCCAGACCCCAGAGGCTCATCCATCCCCTTTCACATGGCATGGGGTTGTCCTCTCCAGTGAGCCACTACCAGACCACTATTTAAGAGCACTAAAACATGCTCGGCAGGAAATTGGACCGGACAGGGTTCCTTCCAGCTTTATGATTCTATGCTCAGATACTGGACTGGTCTTGGCCCCATTTCAGAAGCTTCCTTCTCACAATTGCAGATGCTCAAACATCAGATGTCTTCTGGATTCTGGTGCCGTTCTGGCTCATTGCTTGCCCCTCCCTCCTGAACTGGAAGCTCCAAACCCTGGCACAGCTTCTGGCACTGATTTCAAACGAACAGTTAAAATCCCCCAAGTGGCTTTAAAATGAGACTCTCTCTTTGGAAGAATTTCTGTGCAAGGGACATTCAGAACACACCCTCTGAGTTTTCTATTATTTACAAGGAAAAAAAGAAAATCAATCCATTAACCAAACTGGGTCTCTTGTTTGGCCTTCACAATTGCCCTTACCTCTTGCCTCTTGCGTTCTTCTGGAGATATCCGTCCCAGGATTCCTGCTTCCTGAACCTGCGGAAGACAATCGTGAGTGACTCACAGCCCCGTCTTCGGTATCAAAGGTTTATTGCCATTGCACAATCTAAACGTGGCACACTGTGGTTTCTTGAAAGAGGGGGCACCAGAAAAATGAGTCCTTTCCTACAGAAGAATTTTCTTGCTGGTGGAATTCTGCTCCAGCTTTACCTTGGATTCACCACATGCCACCAAAATGCCTTTGAGAGCTGCACAGCAGCAGGCTCCACTCAATGACAGATAAAAAAAGAAAATTACCTGGTATCACTGCAATGCTGTACTTTCTTCCTAGTTGTAGTCCTTTGTTTGTCCTCCAGCACAGGTCAGCAAAGTGACGGGGGGAATCTTTAATTTTTTTGCTCAAAAATGCCCCAAAATTACATCTGGGGTGCATGGAGGGCACTTCCACCATGCTTGGAGCCACATTGGACCCCACAGGAGTCAAAACAAATTTTGGTAAAATTTTTCAAAAACATTTTTTGCCCCCGAATGCCCTCTAGGAGACATGGGGGGCTTTTCCACCATGTTTCCAGGCTCCCCTTAGACAATTTAAAGACAATGGAAAGAGCAGAGGAGAGCTGGGCCTGTGAAGACGTCCTAGACCAGGTGTGTTTCACAGGCTTGTTTTTTTTGCTGAGCTTGTTTTTGCTGTGCTTGGGGGCCTTGCTTGTTTTTGCTGTTAATTGCTTGCTATTGTTTGCTGGCTACTGCCTGGCCGTGGGCTCTGCCTGATCACACGGTCTGACTAACGAGAGGGAGGAGGCAGCTAGCGGGGAGGAGCTTTATTAGGAGCTACCAACGGGCCTCTAGCTCATTTCCCAGAGGAAAGAGCAGAGGAGAGCTGGGCCTGTGAAGACGTCCTAGACCAGGTGTGTTTCACAGGCTTGTTTTTTTTGCTGAGCTTGTTTTTGCTGTGCTTGGGGGCCTTGCTTGTTTTTGCTGTTATTGTTGCTATGTTTGCTGGCTGCTGCCTTGGCCGTGGGCTCTGCCTGATCACAGGGTCTGACTAAACAGAGGGAGGAGGCAGCTAGCGGGGAGGAGCTTTTCTAGGAGCTACCAACGGGCCCTAGCAATTTCCCAGAGGAAAGAGCAGAGGAGAGCTGGGCCTGTGAAGACGTCCTAGACCAGGTGTGTTTCACAGGCTTGTTTTTTTGCTGAGCTTGTTTTTGCTGTGCTTGGGGGCCTTGCTTGTTTTTGCTGTTAATTGCTTGCTATTGTTTGCTGGCTACTGCCTGGCCGTGGGCTCTGCCTGATCACACGGTCTGACTAACGAGAGGGAGGAGGCAGCTAGCGGGGAGGAGCTTTATTAGGAGCTACCAACGGCAAGCGCCTTCGGCGCGCGCACTTGCACTCCTTTACTTTCTCGAGCTTCTCCTGTACTACTCTCTGTTGTTTCAAGGATGGAAGGTGAGGGAGCTGCTGCAGTCACCTGTAACGCTTGTGGCATGTTCCTTTTCTTGCCACAAGAGGTTCTCGGGTACACCTGCACCAAGTGCAAGCTGGTCACCTTCTTGGAGGAGAAGGTTCGCCAGCTGGAGGCACGAATTTCTGATCTCCATCTTATTAGGGAAGGGGAGGAGTTTTGGATAGGGCAGAGAAGACCTACCAGAAGACCGAATGCACGGAGGAGCTGCCAGATCAGGAAGTCACCACACTTTGCCGGGAAACGGAGGTTTGGGCGAATGTCACACGGAGGAGTAAAAGGACCAGGAAGGTAACAGAGACTCTTAGCATACACAATCGCTTCGAACTACTTGGCCTTATGAACAATGAGGAGCACCACGCGGAGGGAACAGAATGTCAACAAGAAGGAATCAAACTTCACCAACAGGGACTAGATCAACACTCCCAGCCTAAACAGAATGCCCAGGCAGTCCGAGTAGAACAGGTTCGCCGAGGAGCCCAGGACAAGTCTCAGAGGAGGCGAGTTCTGGTTGTTGGGGACTCTTTGCTAAGAGGAACTGAAACAGCAATCTGCAAAACGGACAAGCTCAATCGAGAAGTCTGTTGTCTTCCTGGGGCCAGGATCAACCACATAACGGAGAGGCTAACCAGGCTAGTCAAACCCACTGACTATAAGCCCCTCATTTTGGTTCATGTGGGAACCAATGACACTGCGAGGAGCAGCTTAAACCACATTGCAAAGGACTACGAGCGTATGGGGACCAAGCTTAAGGACCTTGGTGTGCAGGTGGTGATTTCGTCTCTCCTCCCTGTTCAAGGATACGGCGCATGTAGGGAAAGGGCAATAGTAGAGGTCAACAACTGGCTCCGCACATGGTGCCGCCAACAACGGTTTGGGTTTTTGGAACATGGCCTGAATTTCCATGAACATGGGCTTCTGGCAAGGGATGGGCTGCACCTCACAAAACTGGGCAGGAATATTTTTGCAAACAGTCTTGCAAGGAAGATTAAGAGGTCTTTAAACTAAGATCCACTGGGGAGGGAGACAATATTATTCAGGGCAAGGACTCAGAGAACACAGGGGGAAAAGGCCCAAATGATACTGGACAAGTAGTACAAGCGGCCAATGGCGGGAGGAGTAGAAACAATAGTACAGGACTTGCAGGAAGGGCCTGGGGACTTAAGTGTCTCTACACTAATGCAAGGAGTATGGGAAACAAGCAGGATGAGCTTGTACTCCTAGTACAAGAAAATAAATACGATTTGATAGGCATCACTGAGACCTGGTGGGATGAGTCTCATGATTGGAATATAGGAATAGAGGGGTATAGCCTATTTTGTAAAAATAGACCAAACAAGAAAGGAGGAGGAGTAGCCTTGTATGTCAAGGATGTTTTCACCTGTGAAGAGATCCTGGGCTTAAACCCAGAAAGCCAGGTAGAGAGCATTTGGGTAAGAATTAAGGCAGCGAGAAACAATAGGGATATTCTGGTGGGGGTTTACTACAGACCTCCAACCCAGGCTGAGGACTTGGATGACGCCTTCCTCAACCAAATGACTGAACATTCAAAGAGGAGAGATACAGTAATAATAGGAGATTTCAATTACCCAGATATATGCTGGCAGTCAAACTCTGCCAAGACAGCAAGGTCCAGCAAGTTTCTTGCTTGTCTTGCAGACAATTTCATGGTCCAGAAGGTGGAAGAGGCCACAAGGGGATCAAATATTCTAGATCTGGTCTTGACCAACAGGGATGACCTTGTGAATGAGGTAGAAGTGGTTGGATCTTTAGGGGGGAGTGACCATGCCCTGTTGGAATTTAGCATTCAGTGGGAAGGAGAAGATAAGGGTAGCCAGACACTCGTCTTAGATTTTAAAAAAGCGGACTTCTGTAAACTTAGGGAGCTGCTGGCTGGAATTCCGTGGTCAGGAATAGTGAAAGGGAAAGGAGTTCAGGAGGCATGGGAGTTCCTTAAAAAGGAGATACTGACGGCACAGTCTAAAACTGTGCCAATAAGGAGGAAAAATGGAAGGCATCTGAAGAAACCAGAATGGTTGACTAAAGAACTCTCAGCTGAGCTAAGAGTTAAGAGAAACACGTATAGGAAATGGAAGAAGGGGGAAACCACCAAAGAAGAATTTAAGCAAGTAGCCAGGAGATGTAGGGAGGAGGTCAGAAAGGCTAAAGCACAGAACGAACTTAGGCTGGCCAGAGACATTAAAAACAATAAAAGGGTTTTTTTAAATATGTCCGCAGCAAAAGGAAAAAGAAGGAGACAGTAGGGTCGCTACGCAGAGAAGATGGCGAATTACTCACAGGGGGGAGAGAAAAGGCAGAGCTACTTAACACCTTCTTTGCCTCCGTATTTTCCAGAAGGATACAAGCACTCAACCTGGCGGTAGGGGAGCAGGGGAGGAAGCAGAGGAAATGAGGCACTTAATAAGTAGAGAGGTGGTACAGGAATACCTGGCCGCATTGGATGAATTCAAGTCTCCAGGGCCAGATGAATTGCATCCTAGGATATTAAAAGAGCTGGCAGAGGTCATTTCGGAACCGCTTGCTATAATTTTTGAGAAATCTTGGAGGACAGGAGAAGTTCCAGCAGATTGGAAGAGAGCAAATGTTATCCCCATCTTCAAGAAGGGAAAAAAAGAGGACCCAAATAATTATCGCCCAGTCAGCCTGACATCGGTACCCGGAAAGATCCTGGAGCAGATCATTAAGCGTTCAGTTTCTAATCATTTAGAAAACAACGCAATAATCACGAGAAGTCAACATGGATTTCTCAAAAATAAGTCATGCCAGACTAATCTGATCTCTTTTTATGATAGAGTTACTAGCTTGATAGATGAAGGGAATGCTGTGGATGTAGCATATCTCGATTTCAGTAAGGCCTTTGACAAAGTTCCCCATGACATTCTTGCATCGAAGCTAGTAAAATGTGGGCTAGACAGGGCTACTGTTAATTGGATATGTAATTGGTTGACCGACCGAACCCAACGGGTGATCACGGATGGCTGCTTTTCATCCTGGAGAGAAGTGACTAGTGGGGTGCCACAAGGTTCTGTCCTGGGCCCAGTGCTGTTCAATATTTTTATCAATGACTTAGATGAAGGAATAGAGGGCATGCTCATCAAATTTGCAGATGACACCAAATTGGGAGGGGTTGCTAATATGCCAGAGGACAGGATCAAAATTCAAAATGACCTGGATAGATTGGAGAGCTGGGCCAGGGCGAACAAAATGAAATTCAACAGAGAGAAATGTAAGGTCCTACACTTAGGCAGAAATAATGGAATACAGAAATATAGGATGGGGGACACGTGGCTGGATAGCAGTACGTGTGAAAGGGATCTAGGAGTCTTCATAGACCACAAGCTGAACATGAGTCAGCAGTGTGATGCGGCAGCCAAGAAAGCCAATGCAATTCTCGGCTGCATCAACAGGAGTATGGTGTCTAGATCGAGGGAGGTACTGGTACCACTCTACTCTGCTTTGGTTAGACCCCATCTTGAATACTGTGTCCAGTTCTGGGCACCCCAATTCAAGAAGGATATTGACAAGCTGGAGCAAGTCCAGAGGAGGGTGACCAAAATGGTGAGAGGCCTGGAAAACATGCCCTATGAGGATAGACTGAGAGAGCTGGGTATGTTTAGTCTGCAGAAAAGGAGGTTAAGAGGGGACATGATAGCCATGTTTAAATATTTGAAGGGATGCCACGTAGAGGAAGGAGGGGGCTTGTTTTCTGCTGCTCCAGAAACCAGGACAAGGAGCAATGGATTCAAGCTGCAGGAAAGGAGATTCCACCTGAACCTCAGGAAGAACTTCCTGACAGTCAGGGCTGTCCGGCAGTGGAATCTGCTGCCTCGGAGAGTCAGTGGAGTCTCCTACCTTGGAGGTTTTTAAGCAGAGGCTTGATGGCCATCTGTCGGGAGTGCTTTGAGGGTGTTCCTGCATGACAGGGAGTTGGACTGGATGGCCCGTGTGGTCTCTTCCAACTCTACATTTCTATGATTCTATGATTCTATGAATTTAAGATGTTGAGACAGGAGCTGAATAAGAAGTGACTTTGGATCACTTCCTGAAATATGTTTCTTATAGACCAGGATGGATGGGAAAGACATGGGGAAAATATCTCAACAGGATGACAAAGGCCCTCGTCAAATGAACCTGGGATGGAGGTGGAACAAAGAAAAAGTCCACCTTAGGGATCTTACGACTCAGAATCCCTTACGACTTAGGGATCTTACGACTCTCATATAGAGAGAGATGTTCTTTCAGATGGTCTGGACCTAAGCCATGTGCTAAAAACAAGCATGGATAACTCAGCAAGACATCTCTCTTTTGTTTCCATTATAAGAAAAACAGTGAAAGCATCAAAAACTATACCATGATTTCAGCACCATTGGTTGGATCCGACCTTTAAAACCTGTAGGCCATTTCCGCACTAGCCTGTTATAGCGCAATGATTCCACTTTCAACATCATCTGGAATCCTGGGGTTTGCAGTTTCCGAGGGGCCGGCTGCAAACCCCAGGATTCCAGACGATGTTGAAAGTGGAATCATCGCGCTATAACAGGCTAGTGCGGAAATGGCCTTCGAGCAGACCCAGTGAAATTAATGAGATTTATGAACTAGGACTTTTCTGAATCCAACCCCTTTCTATATATAGACTCTCTTTCTTTCCCTTATTGTCAAGTTTGAAACTACCCAGCTTAACCGAAATGCATACTCATTCATTCTGTTAATTAATTTTATGAAAAAAAAATAGTTGCTAGTGTTTTTAAGATATGTTGTTCTTATTTGCTATAATAGTTATATCTATCCTGTCTTCTCAGATGAAGATTCACAGCAGCTTATAGGTAGGATTCCTGCTGCAGAGAGTCACACAAGTGAAATTACACAATACTTCCCATGGAAAAATGTCTAGCATACATCTAGGATATCCTAGCATAAAAACTAGCATGCTGGTGTAGTTTGAGCATTAAACTACAACTCCAGAACCAGGGTTTGAATCTCCGCTCGGCCATGGAAACCTATGGGGTGACCCTGGGCAAGTCACACTCTCTCAGCCTCAGAGGAAGACAAAGGCTAATCCCCCCTGAACAAGCGTTGCCAAGAAAACCATGCAACAGTTGGAAACAGCTTGAAAGCATACCACAATAATATGTTGTTGCTACATCTTGGTTCCCACGCCAGCAGAAACACGGGATGTAGATAAAATAGATAAAACAAAATCTTCTCTGGAACAGAGACCCACCATTGGTCATTTCATAGCCACCCAAACTCATATTATTATTATTATTATTTATTATTATTATTATTATTATTATTATTATTAATCACTCTTTGCTGGGGTGTTTCCCTTCTCCCTGTTATCTCGCCCATACTGTCTATGGCTGAAACAAAAGACAGAGCTGCATTTCAGCAAATCTGACCAAGCCTGTTCGGAGAGTTATGCCTGACAGGTGGAGGCATTGTTCCAGGAAGAAATCTTTAGACTTTGCAAGGGGAAGGGGGAGGAAAGCCAACTATGGGTCAGATTAGAGGTGAGCCTTAGGAGCAGCCACTCCTTCAAGTCACATGTTCCCCGTTGAACGTTGCACCACAACTGCTTCAAAGAACTGTGGTTCCTGAAGGGAACTTCCAAAGAAAGTCCCACAATAGCCAAGCCACACCTTCAGGAAGGGTGGGGAGACAGTTGGGTCAATATTGACCAAAGAAACTTGCCCTGCTAACAGGCTCCTGGTTTGGTTCTGGGTGAAAGTCAAAGCGGTGGTGCCCATTAGTGGAACCATCTGTAGCCTGGACTCAAAAGTCCAGAAGGAACATCTGTTTTGATATCACATTGCCTGTCTACTGAGATCAAAGCACAGAAATGTAATTTTGCATCTTGTTATTTTTATTGTGTGCCTTCAACTCATTTCTGACTTGCAGCGATCCTAAGATGAACCTACGATGACTTTTCTTGGCAAGATTTGGGCAAGACTTGTCCAAGATCACCCAGTGGGTTTCCATAGTTGGGAGGAGATTTGAACCCAGGTTTCCTGGAGTTCTAGTCCAAAACTCAAACCATGTTGTCATGCTAGGTTTCACATTTTTGCACTACCTTACCCAGAATTTCCTCCAGCCTGCATGACCAGTTTTCTTGGAAAAGTAAAAACATTATATCGCCTTGTTCTGGCTGGGGCACTATATCAATGTTCTCTCAGAATCTAACCACCCTGCAAGCATGAGAAATTAGACAAGTGGCAGCTAGGGAGTGGGCTTTTGCAACTGTCCCACCCCACCCCAACAATCTGTGACACATTCGGAAGTGCTGGATTTTCAATGAAGAACAAAAGGTTCCAGAGACAGTGTTGAGCTTGATGGACTAATGGCTTGTTTTTTAAATGCAGTATCTTCATATGTGCTACACCATAAACTCCATGACACAAGCACCCTGTGATGAATGGTGAAATTGCATAGACTCAAAATAAAATTCAAGGTTCGTTCTTTTGCAAGATGGCCTCTGCTGATGCCAGGTTACCTCTTCGACCTACCTCGGGGAGCTGGCTCCAGGTGACATGAGCAGGTCGATAGTTCTTCACCACAATCGCAGAGTCAGAGTTTGGGGGTTCTTCAGGGATGGTGTCCACCTCCAGGAGATCGTCGTCTGACTCATGACTGATTGAGTTGAGGCCCTTTTCACGGATCTCTTGGTAGAGGCGAGGGTCTGGAGATGAAATCCGAGAGAGACGCATGTCATCAAGGTCCTGGAATATCTCAGGTTACAGAGATGAAAGCCACCGAAATATATACTGAAACACATTGAGCTTCTTTTTAAAAAATACGACCATCTACTGAGCACCTGGAGATGTATCTCCTCCTTTCTCCTTCGGCTTTGGAAGGAAAGAACAAGAGGCAGTATCTGCTGGACTTAACCCCTTCCCACCCTGCCATCCTTTCTTCCTTTCATGCCGTGTCTTAATTAGATTAAAAGACGGAGGGCAGGGGACTGTTTTCTTGTTCTTTTACTTGTAAAGCATGATATACAGCTATGGCATTGTATAAATAAACAGATGATGATGATGATGACATTCCTCATGAGAGTTGAAAAAACCTTGACAAGCTGCCCAGGTCATCCTAATAATAATAATAAAAAAATTTATTTATATCCTGCCTCTTCCTACGGATTGAGGCGGTACTACAACAGTACATCAAATACATTAAAAGCAATTAAAACATAACCCATCCTCCCCACCCACCAATCCTGTTGGTTATTACCTTTAAAATCCTACAGGATTTGGGTCCAAGTTACCTGCAGGATCACCTCCTCCTGTACAATCTGCCCTGTACACCCAGGAAGAGATTTGACAGCAAAATATGCTGGCCGAATTTAAAAAGTACTAAAGACTTCTCTCTCCCCGTAGGCTTACTCCATCTAGTTTCAATTGTGCTTTTAATTGTATTTGCATCATACTTAAAACTGTACTTTGATTGCACTTTTAATCATGATACATTTTAATTATAATATATTTGTAATTAATTGTTCTGCGTGTATTTTAACTACGACTTTTTGTTCCATCCATTCTGTACTCTGCCTTGGGAGCGACAGGCAACAAATACATTTCATCATCACCATCACCATTATTACTATTATTATTACTATTATTATTACTATTATTATTACTATTATTATTACTATTATTATTACTATTATTATTACTATTATTATTACTATTATTATTACTATTATTATTATTATTAGGACCATTTACTTAAACCGGACAGGACTAGACTGGCAATGGTCACCCAGAGGACTTTCCAAAGGACCATGGAAGGATCTGTCGGAAGAGATTCGACAGCAAAACAGGCTGCACAAGTTCAAAACAATGCTAAAGATTTATCTCTTCCAGCAGGCCTATTTTTAATTATGATGTATTTCATATGGTTTTGATGTGTTTTAGTGTATTTTAATCTATGATGTGCTTTTAATTGCATTTTAATTTCTGTTGTACCCCACCTCGAGCCTTGGGGAGAAGCGGGGTACATATAAACATACCTATCAACCAAAATTTTTTTGTTTGATAGCAAGGTTTTCCCCCAACCTGCGTCCACACTGCTCTCATCTGTCCAGTGACCGTCCGGCTCTGTCCAGCATCCCACACTTACCATCTTTGAAGGATCCTCCATGCCGCTGCATCCGTTTCCGGCCAAAGGTTCTCTGTTAAAAGCCATAAAAAGAAAGACCATCATGTCATCTGTGATTATTGACCGTGTTATGCATTCATGATCATGCATTAAAAAAAAATCATAGTATTATAATTAGAATAGCATTTTTTATTCATTTTATTGATACTACAATAGGAGTAATGAAGAGGAGATTTTGTAGGCACAATCTCTGCTTTTGCTCACACATTAATTTTTATACTTCTCACAAGATTGTTGCATTCTTTTGATTTAAGAATGGATTCCTTATTATGTTGTAAACACAACTTTGTAAAGGACACTTTTCTTACATTGGAAACTCAACAGTGAGCCTCTATAAAAGGTGACTCCTCGGATATTTGTGAATGTTTGACGTAAATAAATAAATAACCCATTAAAAAAAAGAAAGCCATAAAGAGAGAGAGAGAGACTGTCATGTCACCCATGATTTCTGACATAATTGACAGTATTACACATTCATCATGCTCTTTGTGTTGTAACTTAAGGAGATTGTAGGTGGTATTTAGTTGGGCTGTTAAAATAGAAACTTGGGCTAATTGTTAAAGCGTAGCAATCAACTGGTGATTCATTATGTATGGCTGGGAAGTACCTTGTAAATGTGGATATTGCATTTCAAAGGAAGGCTGTTAAAGGATTACCACCAAGTGTTTGGGGGGGAAAAAAAGGAGCCTGGCCAATGTAAAACTATATAAATAAATAACAAGATAATAGAGATGCATTAGATCAAGGTATGAAAATGTAGGCGTCTTGGCGGCCAGTGGGAATTGGGGAAAGAGGGAAGATACAAAAAGTTTACCAATGGGAATCGAATGTAGGCAAAGATTGTATTGAGATAAAACCAAAATGCATGATATGAACAGTCAGATTCAGCAACCATTGGTAAGCAAGCTCAAGATGCCTCATTAAATGCATTGCTTAAACCCAGTGTTTCTTCCTGAGAGCCAAAAGGTGGATTGCACATGACAAAGACTCCATCACTGACAACATGGACACTTTCTGCAAGATCCTCCTCCTCTGTCGGAAATACTTCTCAGCCCTTATGCCACAGGACTTCCTTTGTCTAAATACAATCCTTAAGACAATACTCCAGCCAGCTCCAGTTTTGCTGAGGCAGTTACAGAGAGGCAGGAAAAGTCCAGGATTATTGCCAGAGTCGACTGCTACATTTGCAATGTGGGCTTACATAAACCGAAAGCTGCCTTCTTGGCTCTGCATGCTTTTTATCCCTTTGGGTAACTTAGATCAGTGTGTACTCATAGAATCATAGAGTTGAAAGAGACCCCAGGGTCATCCAGTCCAACCCCCTTCTGCCATGCAGGAACCCACATCAAAGCACTCCCGACAGATGGCCATCCAGCCTCTGCTTAAAAACCTCCAAAGAAGGAGACTCCAAAACACTCCATGGAGGCAGTATATTCCACTACCGGACAGCTTTGACCATCAGGAAGCTCTTCCTGAGGTTCAGGTGGAATCTCCTTTCCTGGAGCTTGAATCCATTGCTCCTTGTCCTGGTCTCTGGAGCAGGGAAAACAAGTCAGCTCCCTCCTTGACATGACAACTCTTCAAATATTTAAACATGGCTGTCACGTCCCCTCTTAACCTTCTTTTTGTCAGACTAAACATTCCCAGCTCCCTAAGCCACTCCTTGCAGGGCTTCATAGCTTCCAAACCCTTCATCATTTCGGTCACTTTTCTCTGGACACGATTCAGGTTGTCAATATCCTTCTCAAAATTAGGTGCCCAGAACTAGACAGTGGATTCCAAGTGATGTTCCTATAGTTCCTATCACTCTACAACTAGGGATAGGTAAATCAAAAAAATTTGAATCAGATAAATCTATACATTGTGGCTTTATTTTTCCCAAACATGTGGGGACTTTTGTCCACACTTTCCCTTAATATATGTCTTTCTGTGCACAATTATTTCAGTTGTAGATTGGAAGGCAATGAAATGCGGACTGTGGCATGAGTACCTTTTGGTTTATTTACAGAATGAGCCTGTCCAAATTATATTATGTTTGCACAATATAGTTTTGTGTAGTTTAGTCTATAGTTTGAGTTTTTGTAGTAGGTTAGTTTAGTTTACCTTAGTTTTGTTTGTATGTTGCTACTGTGATCATTTTCCCCAATATGTTGTTTTATTGTATTTTAAAACAGCTTTAGTAAAAATATTCTATAGATATGTATGTATATGTATATATATATATGTATATGTATATAATATGTATAGAAATGTTTTGAAACACATGCTATTTGTAAGTTGTTCGCCACCTCGATCCATATGAAGAGGCGGGATACAAATAAATAAATAAATAATAATAATAAATTTAACAGGTATATTTTCATGAAATCTGAACGATATCCTATGCACTCCCCCCCCTTTTTTTTTGCATGTAAAACCATACAGGCTGCCAGTGGTAAAAGCAAGGGTGGATTCACAAACATTTTTTTTTAATTAAATACTACCCATGCCTTCTTGTAATCTCACCCAACGAGGAGAAGACATCTGAAATTATTCATTGTTGTGTTCAAAAGTGAAGGTCTTTTCCCTTGTGTGACATACCATACACAAGTGTAAGAGGTTAGAAGCACGTGTGAGTGAAACCAAGGGCTTTCCACACTACACTGTTATAGTGCTATTAATTCCACTTCCAACAGCTGGTAGAATCCTGGGGTTTGCAGTCTAGGGAGGGCCCTTGAGAATTCTCAGCCAGAGAGCTCTTTGTTCTCAGTGAACTACAAATCCCAGAATTCCACAAGAGGTTGAAAGTGGAATAATAGCACTATAACAGTGTAGTGCAGAAAGGTCCTAACTGACTGAGCAAACAACTGTGCACATGTATGAATTTGTGTGACATAACATACAGGGTGAGAAGAGCTTGATAACAAATGAAAGGAAGCAACTTCCCTTTCCCACTACTGTTGTTTTTTTTTAAATCCAAAAAAACCTCCACATTTCTTTAATATGGGGGCAAAAATACAAAAGCCTATTTTACAAGGGGATGTCCCTCTTCTCTCCCTTTTGTTGGAGCAACAGAGTTCATTAAGGATTTCAAAGGTCGGATCAGGCTAAGAGGGGAGCCTGACCTCTCTGCATCCAGTTGCTGCTCCTTGACCAAGAGTTTCTCCCCATTTCCAACCTCCATACAAATATCATCGTAAGGAAGGGGATAATCCGGATTTGGGCAAAGAAAAACCAGCACCAGGGAGCTATGTTGCAACAACAGTTACACGTGCAGTCGAATTGCTTTTAAAGACTTCGACAGAACAAAGAAAAAACAAACAAAAGGCGTTTCTTTGGCTAAAGTTATAAAACGTTGCAAAAAGCAAAATGTTGCAAAACATTGCAAAAGCAGAAATTGCAGATTGGTAAATTCTGAAGAGCCAGCCCTCATCATGACAGCCCCTATAGTCCTACTCACAAAGAAAGTTTTTAAAAATGTTGATCTGTTTTTTTAAAAAGATGCCCCTTCCTAAACTGCAAACCCCAGGATTCCACAGGAGGTTGAATGGGGAATAATAGCACTATAACAGTCTAGAGCAGAAATGGCCACAGAAACCAAATATTCCTACACCTCTTTTCATCTCAAGCACATCCTTCTTATTTTCCCTCCTCCCCATTCATTTATTTATTAGCACAACTCATATTAGCACTCAGAGGAAAAAGTCATATTTGAGGTGCCAAAACTTGGATCCAGGCCATTGCATGCAGATCTGGAGGACTACAACACCCAAATAACGTCAAATACTGACGTCTACCCTACACACAGGCTACTACAAGAGAACACGAGGTCTTCCACATGTTGTTGAACGTCCTTTCCCACCATCCTGCTACTGGCTTTGGTAGTTAGGGATGATGGGAGTTGTAGCCCCACAACATCTGGGTGGCTACTGGCTCTCCATTCTTAGGCTAGCATCCAAAAGAAAATAAGGAATGTGGTCATCACCTGAAAGATGTGGAAAGAAAAATACACTTCCAACATTTAAGCTATGGAAAACAGCCTTTTAGAGACATTCTTTTTTCTTATTGACAACTGAGACTCTCCAGACTTCCAGGAAGAGGAATTGTCAGTGTTCCTCCTGGCTGATCCTTTCTACTAGCAGACCCTGAAAAGCCAAAGCAGCTGGACCACATCCTTTCCCAAGGATGAGACTTTGAACTCCGGTTGCTATCCAGCACCAGGCTCTCTCTCTCTCATTAAACATTTCTGGGAAAGACCAGATGTATGGACTTTGTGTGCCGAAGGAGCCTGCCCCGTCCCCCATTTCCAAACAGTTCCATGTCTCCCTGGCAAAAATTTCGCTTAAATCCCAGGCATTCTTAAAATAGAGTCCCTTAACTCTCTGGTTCCCATGCGACAGAAAGACAACCCGCTTCCCAAGCGCAGGCTTTCTGCTCCGGGAATTGAAGGAGTTACTTGGTTTTGTTTTAAATACGCATTGACCTTTGCCCCAACCCTGGCCATGCATCAGCTAACACAGATGATAATTAAGGACAGCTGCAAGTTCCTCGGCATGCATCCCATCCAAAATAGGTTTTAATGGCAACTTTAAGAGGAAGATGGAGGGAAAACCAAAGCCTTGCTTTGCAAAGAGGCAGTGTCTTTTTGCAAGTTGTTGGGTCAGTTCAGAAGCACTACGGCTTCCAAAAAAAAAAAAAAAAATCCCACAGTTTGAGGATCCAAAAGTGCAGGCTAACCAAGGTAAGCACTGCTTAGTTGTTTTTCTGAAAACCCTCATATTTGAGGAGGACAGTAGAGGGCAACCTGTGGGCCTCTGGATTCTGTTAAGACTACAATTACTACCCTCCCTCAGCACTGGTCATGCTAGTGCTGTCCATGCATGTTGCTGGACATGTTCCATGTTCTTGCAAGTGCAGTCCAACAATAATCAAAAGGGCACAGATTGGTCACCCCTGGAGAAGGACAAGGAGAAAGGGGAGCAATTACAGACCTAGCAAGACATTCTCTCTGTTGGAGGCCTAACTCATATGTGTGGGAAGCATTTCAGATTTTCTGGCACTTGGATACCTACTGGGAGAAGATTTAAGGGTGTCTCATAAGGCACCCACCCAATCCTGACACTAATTTCTCACTTGGCCAAACTGGTATGTTGTGTGTCTTTGTGCTATGGTGATGCCATGAACTGTGCAAGGTTTTTTTAGGCAAGGAATATCAGAGGTGGTTCGCTATAGCCTCCCTCCGAAATAAAGCCTACAGCATGTGGTATTCCCTTCTGCTCTCCTTTCCAAATACTAACCAGACTTGATCCTCCTTTGCTTCTAAGATCAGATGGGATTTGGTGACTTCAGGGTATTTAGCCCTAGTGTTGGCTTGTTACCCCACTGAAATGTTCTCAATCCATTGCAACAAGCGTGCCTTTGGGTCACCTGAGACCCACCAGGGACATTTCCACAATCCGCAGAGGCCCCATAGACACCCTCATCTTAAAAAAATGCAGAAAAATACTTCGGGGTGCAGTGGGTGGGTCATCTGTGGGGTTACCATCCCCTGCTTTACGTGGCAGGAGTAGCTGCTGGATCTTTAGTTGTACGGGAGCTTGCCTGATGCTCAACACTGTCCCTTCTGAGTTTGGGCATCAGAAGAGCTCCTGTTCAACTTGGGGCAACTGTGGGAGGAGAACAGTGAACTCAAGACTGTTGCTGAGGTTGTGGATCCATGATTCACCCCATTACAGGACTTACCTTGTTTCTTCCAGGACTACGAGCTCCTTGGGCTACGGCTTGTTCGGGCGGAGGCTTCAAGCTACCAACAGCCTTTGACGGCTCAGATTCCTCTCCATTCCCCACACCTTTCATCGCAGCTCGGTAAGACATATTGCGCAGGTTGCGCTTCAGCGTCCCCCCACCAGAATCATCAATTTCCAGATCATCAAAGGAGATGCTGGGGAATGACATGCGCTTCGGGTCACATCGGACCGCCTCCTTGCTCTGGACGGCCGTGGAGAAACTCTGGTGCCGGGAGGGGGCTTTGGACTTAGGGCCTTCAGCCAGGCTCTTGGGAATGAGCTGCTGAGTCCCCTTCTTGAGAGCCACGGGGCTTTCAGTGCTGAGGATGATGCGACGTGGCCCCAAGGGAGGTGGTGCACCCTCGGCCAGAAACACAGCACTGTCCAGTCCAACCAGGGAGCTGCACTTCCCATGGGGGAAACAACAGCATTGCTGCCAGGGTGCAAATCTGAGTGAAGTTGGTGCTTGAGAAGGAGAGCCTTGTCCTCCAGGGAGGTGTCTGAATGCCTTTGGGACATGATGCTGCTCCGTACAGTCCACAGAAAACAGATTTATGAATCCTGCAAAAAGGACAAAGAGAAAGGCATCAGGGTCTCCAATTGTACACATGGGAATCAAGCAGTAGGCCTTCAAAGAGGGGTGGACAGTTTCTTCTCCATGGGCACTCCCCATGGGTTTATTTATTAATTGAAATATTTTTTATCCCATCCTATATCTGAAGATTTCAGGCTCATAAATGCAAAAGAATAACTAATAACATTAAATTTAAAACTAAAAGTATATGAAATCCCCTATCATTTTCCTTTGGAGGTGGTACCACCTCCAGAGTAACAAAACTGGAAGAGGGCAGAAGTCAATAATATCAACAGTGATCAAGAGAAGTCAATAATCAATCATCAATTGTTTTATTATTGGCTTCCAATCAATAGAAATCAATAATAATGAATAGGAGAACCAGTGTGGTGTAGTTATTTGAGCACTGGACTACAATTGTGGAGACCAGAGTTTGATTCCCTGCTCGGCCATGGAAACCCATTGGGAGACCTTGGGTGTGTCACACACTCTCAGTCTCAGAAAACCCCATGATAGGGTTATCTTAGGGTTGCCATGATGTGGAAATAATGTGAAAGCACTTAACTACCACAACCACCACAATAACAACCAGTGGTGAGCTTACTCTTCCGGACTGCTCTTCCCAGAACCTCGCAAGGGGAGAGGAGCAACTCAAACTTTTCATCACCTTGCTCTCCTTGTCTCTTTCTCTCCAGCAATGAGGTCCCAGACATAGTAGCAGCCTCCCCTCTGCATCCTTAACGTTCTTTAAAGGAGTTGTAGGAACATCCAAAGCCCTCCCCCTTTCCTTCCTCTTCATCTTCTACTACTGCTTCTCATCTCCTTGGTTATGGAATGGTTGGGCAAAGTCCAACTCCCCAGATGTTCCTGAACTGCAGCTACTCACCATTGGCCATGGTGATCAGATGGGATCACAACAACCTCTGGAACACCTCAGTGAAGGTAACAATCAGGCAATCGTGCCCATCTGGTTGAAGTCTTTTGCTAGGGCTCACAGAAAAAAAAAACCCATGGAATTTTCCGGGCACTGAATTTAGTCCTCTGCCCTATTTAACACCATAGCCTACTTTTGATTAGCCAAGGCGTTTTATATAGAACTAGCATATATACCCGGCATTGCCCAGGATTTTATTTTCTCATAGATAATACTTAGAAAGAATTGAGATCCTGTGCCTCTAATCCCCCAGACTGTCTTGTCCAGTATCTATAACTTGTCCCCATATTCTCCAATCCAATCTGTATTCAAAGTTGTTAACATGCAGAGGTTGGGTTCCTGAGGGAATACTCTGCCCTCCTCCTTGCTGCTAGGCCTCATCTCCATAGCAACCGGCCTATTCGAGACAGACACAGTTGACTGAAGCCCAAGAGCTCTCTGGCTGAGAATCCTAAAGGCCCCTCCCTAAACTGCCAAACCCAGGATTCCATAGAATCTTCTTAAGCAGCTAACTATATGGGGTCTTCACCTGACACAGACAAACAAACATTGACTTTTATATATTAGATTAATTTTTAAAAGACACGGGCATGAGGAAGAGGATAAGTTAGCATCATCATAATCTTTTTCCAGCAATCAGAAAACTGCAGGTGCATCACACCAGTTATTTTTCCAACAACGCTGCAAGATAGGCAAGTATTCTCACCCCAACACTGCAGCCTGAAGGATGAGAATGACAGCGAAGACATTCCCCCCACCCACAACAGATACACACCACCAAAGGTGCGAGGTTTGCATTGGGAGAACATCCAAGTAGGCTCACACATCAGGATGCGGCTGGAGATTTTTCAAGAAAAATAAAATCAAAGAAGAGAAGGAAAAGAAGCCTCATTATCTCTCATGGCTGTTTTAAAGTATACACAGAGGTCACAGCAGCTCTCCTGATACACTCCCATGAGTGTGGGCGCATGCACACACATGCATATGCGCGCACACAAGCAGCCCAACCAGTTGGTTTAGTTTCCAAAGTTCACTTCCGAGCAAGAATTGTTTGCCAGTCTCTGTACAGCAGGATTGTCTCAGTTCTCTCTCCAAGGGCCTTTCTTTGCAGACACAATCGGAGCCGTTTATCCAGACAATTCGCTCCCAGATTCATCCACAAGGTTCCTACTGCAATTATGAGCCACCCCACCAAGGATATAGTAAACACTCAATTTCTAAAACATTTGTTTGTCACTCCCCACAACAGCAATCTCACATATTGAGGGTCATCAGGACCACAGCCAAAATGGGGCCTCCGAGAAACCAGAGGGAGCTTTGTGCACGCTCAAGAAGATTTTAAGGTTTGCAAAAGTACAACAAGCCTTCTAAAAGAAAAATGCATGGGGAAAACAACACCCAATCCAGAACATCAGCATATCATTATTAACAGCTTTATTTAAGCCTCGCTTTTTCCTCCAAATTGGGCACCCAAGGGTGTGACTGAGAGACAAAGAATATTGTGTGTCAACTCAAAAATAAAAACGGGCAAAAAGAGAGAAGGAGAGATGGAATGGAGTGTCTTGGAGAATCCCTACGGAATCCCTTGAGGCCCCTCCCTAAACTGCAAACCCCAGGATTCCATAGGATGTTGAAAGTGGAATAATTGTGCTATAAGAGTGTAGTGCGGAAATGGCCTTAGACCAATATTAACCACCACCCCACAATGCACCCCAAATTCATAGCTGAGATTTAAATCAAAGTTGCTCTCTTTCAGCCATGTCTCGCCCCTAGATGGACCCAAGAAGTCCATATTTAGATCTCTGCAGAAACTTGCTGCAATAACATGTCTAGACACATCGGGGTCTATGCAAACAAAGAAAGAAAACAAACACTCAGCGTTCATACACTGGATTTCTAGTGAGATTCTTCAGTGACTTCAAACAGCAAGTTCAGATAAGTGTTTCAAGAGTTTGCCAAGTTTAATGGGTTGCCAATAAAAACTATTTTGGAACAAAATCTAATTTTAAATTGCATCTACCCTCTCCCCTGCCTTCAATGTGCATTCGGATGTGCCCACAAACATATTTTGGTCTTTATTGCATCTTCAAGTATCCCTTTATTCAATAGAAAAAAGGAGAGTTTGTTAGGAAACCAAAGACCTGTATACACTGAAGTATGAATTCTAGTCTAATTCCTAAAAGACTCACTACCTTTCTTCCTTGAAAAAAAAACAAAAGAATCAGTAAAACTTTTACAGATTTACTTTTTTAAATCTTTGCATCCCACTCTATATCCCAGTATCTCAGGGCAGCATGCAACCATATATTTCCAAACTACGGTATTTCAAAAAATTATTTAAAAAAAAGATAATTTACAGCTTTTAGAAAAACAAACTATGTAACTATTTCAGACAAGCTGAAACAACTAAAACTAGGTAAATGCAAAAACTGACTGAAGTCCTTAGACCTCAAAGGCTTTAATAAAAAAAAGTCTTGAACTCAAAAGGTTTACGCTAAAGGGAAGGAGGAGGTTTGAAGTAAGAACTAATATAGAAAGATTTTCAGAAAATTAAGAAAATTGTTGTCATGGGCTAGCAAGTCCTTTACTCTCAAGAAAACATGCAAGGTTTTCCAATTGTGCTTAAGGAGTATATGAAGCACAGTTGCTGAAGTTAATCTACAGTATAGTATTATAGGTTATATATTGATCTACAGCAGCGGTTCTCAACCTGTGGATTGCGACCCCTTTGGGGGTCGAACGACCATTTCACAGGGGTCGCCTAAGACCACCAGAAAATATATATTTCCGATGGTCTTAGGCTCCATTCCCTCCTCGGTGGTGGTGCGCAAGCGCGAACCACATGCTTGCGTCCTCCTGCTCCCTTTGGCGGGAGCGCGTGCGGCCACAGCGTCGCCACAGCAGGAGTGGTGGTGCGTAAGCGCAAGCCACGCGCTCGCATCCTCCTGCCCCCTGTTCAGAAGGGACTGAAATCACTCCCCTTCTCCACTACCAGGAGAACCTCCCATCGTGATGGGCCAGCTTGCAGGGGGTGGCAGCAGCACAGGGAGCAGGCCCCCTCCTCGCCATGGCCCCTGTCCCACTCGCCATGGAGGGGGGCGCTGCGGAAGGGCCGGGGGGGGTGCAAGGCGGCACTTTTCCAGGGGGCGAGCTGCGCCTGGCGCAAAAGACAAAGGCGCTGGGATTCCTCCCCCCTCGGCCAGGGTCGACACTCTGGAAACTTTTCCTACACTGCACCCCCCATCGGAAATGAGAACGAAGCAGAAGCAGAGCCTGGGGGGGAGGTTCTCAGAGTTTTTTCCTCTTTCCCTCCCTGTCCGCCCCCCGTGTTTCTGGCCGGCAAGGCAGCCTTTGCCAGGAGGGGGAGGCATTGTAAATAATAAATAAATAGTTTTATGGTTGGGGGTCACCACAACATGAGGAACAGTATTAAAGGGTCGCGGCATTAGGAAGGTTGAGAATCACTGATCTACAGGTTAAATATTGATACATACTTTTGTGCATGTACAATTCCCACTGATGGATTCTCAGAATATTACCTTTTTCCAAACTCCCACTGGTTTTCACGGGGCCTCGTTTGTTCACATACTTTGATCTTGCCAGCTCCCCAGACTTCCTCTGATTTCTTTATCAGGCCTCAGGTTGTCTCCTAATGCATCTTTGCATCTCTGGTGCTTTTGATGCAAAGAGAAAGGACTGAGATACCAAAACACTGACCAGACTCCTTGAGGTCGGCAGCTCTCAAACTACAGTACCCTCTTCAACCCCTCTCCACTAGGATGAGATGCAGCGATTTAGCCCTCTGCATCTCTGGGTTTCACTTTTGCAGATTTGATTATTCATGGATTATTTGCCATCACCTCCGCTGCCTCCCTGAGTCATTTTTAATAGGAACTGCAAGCCTCGTGAGACTGAGAAACTGCAAATGAAACTTGTAAGTCCCTCTTTAAAATGGTGTGGGGCAGCAGTGGAGGTGGCACCAGCCCCACTAGCCCCCACTTCTGCCTTGGGAAGGAACCCTGATGCCTCAGTGGAATCCACAGTGGGTTGATTATGGTGATCATACTTTATTCGTGTGTGTTAAATATGGTTTGGGAGGTGGCTAGAGATTCATAGTTTTTTCACTTTCACAAGGGTCCTGGTGCCCGTAATCCCAGCAAATGTGAAGGGAAGTCTGTACCTTTTCTTTATTACTTTATTTACATATATTCTTGACATGTTACAATTAACAACACATATCCCCATTAACTTAATAAGTAAGATCTTTACATTTTCACATTTGTATCATTCTATCACTCTTGTTTTAGCTTTTTCTACAACCTGTTACTGGTTAATTCATCCTTTTTTAAGCTCTTCTTTTTCTGGTATTATATGTGTGTGTGTGTGTGCGTGTATGTATCACAATACAAAATCATAATAATACTAGCAATCAACCCTGTAAATCCCGAACTACAAAATTATTCAATATTCAACTATACCCCAAAGAAAAATGAATAGATAAATAGTTAAATTTTTGCTTGCCTATGACAATATAACACAAAGAAAAAGTGATTAGATTGCCCTAACAATTAACTTACCCTGACTAATCCTCTTCCTTAAACACTTCTGTTTAAAGACTGTATATTGTTACACGCGATCTTAGTGTAGCTTCTATTACTATTACAAAGCACCCTAAAGCTAATACATAGTATATCACTTGGCATTTGCTATCAGGTCTAAGGAAACAGAGCTATACTTTCATGGCTGGGCTGAACACACACTTATAGCAATCCTACAGAGTTAACGTGAGATGTAACATACTACATATGATGGTAACCCAAGCCTTCGGCTGTATCAAAATTATAACTCACAGTAACAATATTTTACACCAGCATACGGTACTGGAGTGTGTTGGGGGGAGATAGCATAATCAAAGAGAATTTGTCATTATGGCT
The DNA here is from genome assembly GCA_948474755.1 of Ctenosaura bakeri. Classification (NCBI taxonomy): domain Eukaryota; kingdom Metazoa; phylum Chordata; class Lepidosauria; order Squamata; family Iguanidae; genus Ctenosaura; species Ctenosaura bakeri. The sequence continues at coordinate 58,497 of CAOLHI010003466.1, read as the reverse complement.
GAGTTGCATTATTGAGCATGGCATAGAGCACCTTCAACATGACAATTTTAGAAGGAAAAAGAATACACGTATCTCTCTGTCTCATGGCTTTTTTTGGATTTAATGTCTACTTTGGCCATTGGATCACTTTAGGTTGTTGGATGCACTAAGAGCAAACTCATTCTCTAAGTATGGATTCCCATGTTGGGAGAAAGGCGGCACACAAATATAATCAATCAATCAGTGATTCAGGCACAAGCATTTCCATTCAGGAACAGGAAGGGCTATACCAGCAGGCTCAAAAGAACCCTGAAGTTTGTAGAAGTATAAATTACCTCTACAGAAACTCTTATAGGACAGGAATCCCCATAACGTCCAGATGAGGAATAAACATGCTCAATGACAATGAAATGGTGACTTGCTATCACGGAATGGAAAAATCAAAGGGGATGTACACAGAATGATGAAGTCAGGGTCAACGAAAGGAAAAGTAAGAGGTAACATGATAGCCATGTTTGATTTTGGAGATGGAGCAAGCTTGTTTTCTGCTGCTCCAGAGACTAGGACATGGAGCAATGGATTCAAACTACAGGAAAAGAGGTTCTACCTAAACATCAGGAAGAACTTTCTGACAGTCACAGCCGTTCAACAGTGGAATCTGCTGCCTTAGTGGAGTGTGGTGGAGTCCCCTTCTTTGGAGGTTTTTAAACAGAGGCTGGATGGCCGTTTGCTGTGGGTGCTTTGAATGTGTGTTCCTGAATGGCAGAGGGTTGAACTGGATGGCCCTTCTGGTCTTCTCCAGCTCTATGATTCTATAAGCATGGTAGAGAGTATGGCTGGCTTATACCATCATGTTCCACAGTTAACAGCATGTACACACCACACACACATGCGCACGCGCACACACACACACACACTAGAATAAAGTCTAAAGCAGAATAAAATCAAAGCAAAGTCATTGGTACAAATGATCTAAAAAGCAGTGAAAGCTGAGGAAACTCAAGGAGTCCTCACCAGAAGACCATGTAGATTCTACTAGCTGAAGATTCCACAGCCAGGGTGCCACCACTGGCAAGGCCCTCCTCCCCCTGCACCTTGTTTGGTGGAGGTATCTGGGACAAGTACCTGTGGGCAACGGCTTAATCCTGTGCCCTTTCCCCACGGCTCCAAGCCCATGATGCAGGCAAGGTAGCACAGCTGAGCGTTGGCTTCAAAAATCAGGCGGGACTTAGATTCAGATCCATGCTTAGCTATGAGGCTTCATGTGTGGTCTCCAACAGGAGCTGAAACACTGATGCAATTCACAGGGTATGCAAGACAATAAAATAGATAAGAAGTTGTTAATCTTCCCTGAACCTTTAGGGGTTGGTGAAGCAATGATGGAAATTTCAGGGTGGAGAGAACAGATACAGTAGGAAAAGAGAATGAAAGCTGGACGTGTAGCAGTGCAGAGTGTGTGCCTTCCAGCTTCTAGCCAGCCATGGCCTCTTCTAGAAAACTCCATTCCATTAACCCTCTTCCCTGACACCAAACCCCAATGCGCCTAGCATTCTGGAAGCAATAGCAGCAGTAGTTATTATTACATGGGAGCTGAAGAACATGCCTGAAACCTTGAGTCCCTTGAAAGAAAAGCAAATGCAAATGCTCTGAATGAATTAGATAATCAGCTATATCCTATACCTTTCAGTTAAATTGTGCTTGGATTATTTTGTTTCACCACCAACACCTGTTGAGGCATGCCTTCTGGTAAACCAGGCAGATCACTTTCATGATTCCACCAGCATTTCTTCCACCCCAAACCCGGCAGGTGGATTTTTTGATCAGCAGGTTGGAGCACAGCATGGGAAGCGCCTGAGAACCATCCCACCCAGGTTTGGGAAACAAAAATCCATAAACTTCAGGTGTACCTCAATAAGCACTAAGGGAAGGGCCACACTGCAGTGGCAGAGAAAAATACCAGTTGCAGACATCTCCAGACAAAGCTAGGAAAGGCACCTGCCAGGAAGAACCAATGATAATCCATGTACACCACACCTTTACAGGTAAGGTTTGGGAGAACACAAGAGAGGGCCTTCCTAGTGGCTGTCCCTAGACTTTGGATTTCCCTCCTTAGGGAGGCTTAAAGGTGGCATCTTGGCTATAGTTCACAGTTATGTTGCAGTTATGTTATGCACTATGTTAGTAGACTGCAAAATCATAGAATCATAGAATTGGAAGAGACCCCAGGAGCCATCGAGTCCAACTCCTTGCTATGCAAGAACACCCATCAAAGCACTCCCAAAAGATGGCCATCCAGCCTCTGCTTAAAAACCTCCAAAGAAGGAGACCCCACCACACTCCCTTGAGGCAGCAGATTCCACTGCCGGACAGCCCTGACCGTCAAGAAGCTCTTCCTGAGGTTCAAGTGGAATCTCTTTTCCTGCTGCTTGAATCCATTGCTCCTCGTCCTAGTCTCTGGAGTGGTAGAGAACAAGCCTGCTCCCTCCTCAATATGACATCCCTTCAAATATTTAAACACAGCTATCATGTCCCCTCTGAACCTTCTCTTCTGCAGACTAAACATATCCAGCTCCCTAAGCTGCTCCTCATAGGGTTTCATGGCTTCCAGACCCTTCACCATTTTGGTCAACCTCCTCTGGACACATTCCAGCTTGTCGACATCCTTCTTGAAGATGTGCTTCTGGGCCAGGGGGCATTTCTGATAGACACCGGGTATTCCTGTTATGCTCCAGAACTTCTAGCCTGTATCTGGAGATGCACTGAGGAGCACACAGATGTGTGTTGGTGTCTGCTGTGTGTTAGGCCATGGCATTCAGTCACACCATTCAATTCAATTTTGTGTGCATGTGTTGTAGTGTTCTGAGCCCTGGACAATGATCCCGGAGACTGGGGTTTGATCCCCCGCTCAGCCATGGAAACCCACTGTGTGACCTTGGGTGTGTCACACACTCTCAGCCCCTGAAAACCCTTTGATAGGTTCACCCTGGGGTCACCATAAGTCAGAAACGACTTGAAGGCCCACAACAACCATAACAAGGCTATTTACAAAGATATAAGTACCAAGCTGAATAGCTCCCATTATTGTTATTATTATAGCCCACCTTTTGCTCCAAGATTAGGGCTTAAGGCAGCTTACCAATTAAAATGGTCACATTATAATTAAACTCTCAAAAGGTCAGCACTAACACAGAATTAAACTATTAGCCATATTAAAACCTACACTTCAAAAGGATTTTTAAAAACAGTCTTAAAAGTACAATTAAAAACAACACAGCACCCTCTCATAACTCTTTTGATAAAAAGCCTTCAGTTCTAACATTTGTCTGAATGAAAGTTTTTTGCTGATGATGGAAGGAGAGGAAAGATGGGGGCATTTTAGCCTCCCTAAAACATCCCAAGACGGTCAATGTGGTTGGACTACAACCCTGAAGACCACAGTTTGATTTCCTGCTTGTCCATGGAAACCCACCAGGTGACCTTGGGTGTGTCACACACTCTCAGCCCCAGTAAACTCCTTGACAGGTTTGTTATAGGGTCAGCATAAGTTGGACACAATGTGAAGGCACACAACAACAAATACATTTTAAAGGCACACTCCTATCTGGATAAGCCTCCCTGAACCAAGCAGACATTCTACTTCTAAGCAAGCACGCCCAGGTTCACGTGAAGTTGTTATGCTTTGTTTGAACTTGAAAGAGAAAACACACACAGATGTCAACACACTTTGCTTCCTCAATGAGGTCCAGTACAATGTGGTCGGCTGAGCACACACCTTTGCAAACTCAGCCATAAACCAGTCTTAGGGTTAAGGGAACAATACTAACTCAGCTTCCAGGGCCGAGGTAAAAATTATCCAAGCCATGTATACAAAGTGCTTTCAAGGTTCTTAAAGGACAATATTGATAACTTTTTAAATGTCTTTTCTACCACACCTCCAAGTGCCAGGTCACCACTAAAAGCACAGCAACTGGGGGAAGGGGCAGGGAGGGAGTTGGATCCAGATGCAAACAGTGAAGAGTAAAAGGGGAATATTTACAACATGATGAGCATTAGAGAGGAATTTAAGAATTCCTTTCTTGGCTCAGACAAAATAATCTCAGCAGAAGTAGGTCGACAGCCTTCCTCTCTCTAGTAAAGAAGGCAGCCTTCACCAACAAATCACATATTGCTAGCTTATCAATCACACATCAAACTATTTCAGGATTCAGGAGAAATGCCAGCAGATTTCAATGCCTTTGTTGGAGCTTGGAAAAATTATTTTGGACAACAAGTTCCAGAATCATCCGACTAACACAGCTGTGCTGTGGATTCTGAAAGTTCAAATTGAAAAAAAATACTTTCCAAACTTTGTCCTTCATCATCTTTAAGTAGTCAAACAGTTCTGAGCCCAGTGCTAACATATTGGTTGTTGTTGCTGCTGTGTGTCTTCAAGTCATTTCCAAACCTATCAGGGGTTTCCTTGGCAAGCTTGGTTCAGGAGGCCTTGACTTTGCCTCCCTCTGAAGCTGAGAGAATGTGACTTTCCCAAGATCACTCAGCGTATTTTCACGGCCAAGCAAAGATTCAAACCCTGGTCTCCAAAGTCATATGGCCTTTCCACCCTACGGTTGTTATAGTGCTATTATTCCACTTTCAACCTCCTGTGGAATTCAGGGATTTGTATTTTCCAAAGGCCAAAGAGCTCTCTGGCTGGGAATTCTAAAGGCCCTTCCCTAAACTACAAACCCCGGGATTCCATAGGATGTTGGAAGTGGAATAATAGCACTATAACAGCATAGTCAGAAATGGCTGTGGTTGCTTTGTACTCAGAACAACTTTTCCACACAGGAAACAGCTTTTTCTGCACAGAAAATAATATTTCTGAGCAGAAATATTTTATCTAAAAAAACCTGTTTTCTATGCAAGAGCTCTTTGGTCTCAGGAAACTACAAACCCCAGGATTCCATAGGAGGTTGAAAGTGGAATAATAGCAGTGTTACAGTGCAGCATGGAAAGACGCATAGTTCAGCACTCAAACCATCATGCAACACTGTCTCTCCCTACTGTGTTTTCTCAGCAGGGAATTCCTTCAATTTCCTTCCAGATACGAGTTTCCAGTGAGCTCCTGCCCTACCTGCCCTTCACAAGTGCATCATCTCACCCCATTGCCTACAGTGTTGAACTCTGACTGCCCTCTGCCAACAGAAGCCGGGAGTTTTTGCCCCCCTTTTATTTGGAAGTCAGTCTCATCAGACTTCCCCCCACGTATGCGTATGTTTATGGACTGGTGTTTACTCCAAAGTATGCCTCCCTTGGATTGTTACAGCTGCCAAGATAGTCCAAACTGCCAGACTAAGATGGGATTTAACAGATAATAATAATAATTTTTATTTTGTTACCCACCTCACCTTTAATTGTTAAAATACAATTAACACCAGCATACCAATTAAAAACACATTATAATTAAAATACACTAACACATGAAACAATGCAATGCAAATGCATCATAATTAAAATCATAATTAAAACACATCATGATTAAAAATCGACTCAGGTAGGAATACCAACTGAAGTTTTTGGGACTGGCTGCAAAAAGTTTATGGATTTCTTTGAGCACTAAGAAACCTAGTAATGCAGCAATAGTAAACCATGCTTACTAATAATTCGAGCACGATTAGTTAACTGGACCTATAACGGTAGAATATTTTTTCCCCTTTCATTACATTACAATTGGGCATGGAGAGTTCAGAGTCTTTTGCTGTTTAAGGAAATCGTTTCAGTCAATGTTTAATGCCTGAGTTCACTGATTTTCCTTTTTGCAAATGTATATGTCTCTGGCAGCTATGGGTTAGATTGTTTGTCTGAAAGCTAATAAACAAAAAATCTGAAAAGACAAGACAGAGAAGCAAGTCTGGTTATCTTCAATAGGGTGTGCAAGGCTATGCACCTGAGGGCGACACAGGTGTAGCCATTTCCTTGAGAGCCAATTCTGCTTCCTTCCCAAGCCCTCCATCACTAGGGCTCCAATCCAACCTGCCCTCACCTACATGGGAGTAAACCTCGGCGCACACACCAGCCAGCCCTTAACGTCGAGCTGTGGGCGGCTCCAACCCTGCCCCGAAAGTAAAATCAAAGTAAAAATCACAGAATCAGAGAAACACACAGCTGGAAGAGACCACAGTGGCCATCGACTCCAACGCGCTGCCATACAGGAACAAACACTCAAAGCATTTCCAACACATAGCCATCCAGCCTCTGCTTAAAACCCCCCGAAGAAGGAGACCCCACCACACTCCGATCATAGAATCATAACATTGGGAGAGACCACAATGGGCACCGAATCCAACCCCCTTCTACCATGCAGAAAGACCCACTCCAAGGACCCCCCAGCAAATGGCCATCCAGCCTCTGTTTAAAAGCCTCCAAAGGAGACTCCATCACAGTCCCAGGCACCCTATTCCGCGTAAACCCCATTAAAAAACGTGGAGAGCAACTTCCCGAACCAAACGCGAACTGAGCCAAGAACGCACGCAAGGAAAAAGCCCTTCCCTAATTAGACGCCGAGACCCAACCCTCCATTTTTTCTGTATATCGGGAGGAAGGGGATCAGGAGGCTCTTCCCCTACCGCCCCAAACCCTAAACCGTCCTCCGGAGGAAGGAAAAGCACCGTCCTACCTTCCCCTCCGGAGCCAACTCATGCGCCCCGACGTGGCGCCTGCCTTCGTGCGCACTCTCCAAAAGGGACCCGGGCGCTCGCCTTCTTCGCCTCCATTTGCGAGCTTCGCTTCCCTCCAGCGTCCCCGTCCTGGGCGGAGAAGAAAGCGAAAGCAGGTGTCGCCAATGAACCGGGCTGGGAGCGAAAAAGTCGCCCTCCCACCCCGGCGATTCCACCTGGGCGGGAGCCGCCCGAGCGCACGCAGCACCTGTGCGCCCTCTCGCGCTGGCTGGCTAGCTGGCTCGCCGGCTCGCCGGCTCGCCAACAGAGCGCACGGGAAGGACGCCTCCTGCTCGCCTTCCTTCGGGGCTTCGTCTGCTTTGCTTTGCAGGCCGGCCTCTCTCTTCTACCAGGGAAGCCTGGCTGGAGGAAAAGTCCCCCCCTCCCAAAAATAAAGTTCCGCAGCAGCGAGAGGGTGACCTTTCTGGGGAGCCACTGGAGTGTCAACCCTCGCAGCCGTTTGGCACGGACAGCCCGTGTGGATTCCCTTCTCCTACTTTGCTCGTTGCTTTTAAAGTGTTCCGGTTTCGCTCTCCTCGTCTCGCTTTCCCTACTCCGCACTGGGGGACCTTGGGCAAGTCATATTTTGGCCATTTCTGCACTACACTGATACAGTGCTATTATTCCAGTTTCAACATCCAAAGGAATCCTGGGGTTTGCAGTTTAGGGAGAGGCATTTAGAATGCTCAGCCAGAGGGCTCTTTGGCCTCAGGAAACCACAGACCCCAGAATCCCACAAGATGTTGAAAGGAGAATAATCTAATCTATAAAAGTCAAAATTTGTGCATTTATCTGTGTCGGTTGAGGACCTGAGCTCATATGGGATTTCATGGACCTGAAGTTTGCAGTTTAGGGAGGGGCCTTTAGAATTCCCAGCTGAATAGCTCCTGAGTCTGGCCGGTTGCTATGGAGATGAGGCCTAGCAGCAAGGAAGAGAGCAATGTATTCCCTCAGGAACCCCACCTCTGCATGTTAATAATTCTGAATACAGGTTGGATTGGGAAATATGGGGGAAATTTACAGGTACTGGGCAAGACAGTTTAGGGAATCAGAGATGCAGGATCTCAACACTTTCTAACAAGTATTACCTATGAAAAAATAAATCCCAGGTGATGCTGGGTATATATGCTAGTAGCACCATAACAGTGTAGGGTAGAAATGTCCTAGGAGGGAGGGACTTACTTGAGGGTGTCAAATTAAATTCCCCATCCTTAGATGTGTTTACCACACTTTTGAATTCTCTCTCCACTCCCCATGTGGGTTCAACAGCAAGAGTTCTGGCAGTAATAATAATAAGACTTAATCATGTGTCTTGCATTTCCAAGCATGCAAAGTGTTGCAAAAGCAGAACTCAGAAGTAAGACGCTACATGTAACATAGGTGCAAGTAACAACTACTTACTTTTGGTGCAATGTCGGTACAGCTGGTTTAGCACAGTAACAAGCCTCCATTTCTAGTCAAGAGTGACTGGTTAAGGGCATTTTGAGAGATTTTTGTCCCAGACAGTAGCAATACACAATCCCCTTATCAATTTCAGGGTTTTTATTTTCTCTCTGTGAAAAAAAAGGGGGGCAGAAAGTAACAGAAAAGTAATCAAGAATGTTATAAGCAATACTGTAATTTCTCAAAATATTGTAATCACTTTCCAAACTGCTCACATGTACAGTCTACTTGTACTCCATCACAACCATCCTGTAAGGCTGGAGTGGACAATTCCTGGAGGTCAGAGGCTGCAATGGCAGCCTACCCAAGCCACATAGCTGGATTTTGGATGAGCGGAAACAGAGTGAGACATTAGGTCACAGAACATCCATGTCAATATGGGCTGATCCAATAAACTGACCTGAAGTGCATTCAGTGGAAACATACCATCTTTGTTGTGCTGTTGTAGGCTGACCTCTGGTGGATGCTGTGGTTCATTGCTGTGATCATGGAAGGAAAGGAAGAGACGGAAAAGGACTTGCTTTGCTAAGCCTTGAGTATGCAAATGTACGTCAACTCATTGTCTAGTTTGCCACGGAAGAGTAGCTATGAAATTTCTTCTTTGGCACATCCACTCTGTAGGAGACTTCATCCATTCTCCAATATCTCATCTGAGCACTTCTCTGTACATTCAGTTCTTTTCATCCAAAAGTGTGTGTGTGTGGGGGGGATCGAGAAAAGATGATCCAAAGTCAGTCTGAAACCCAGCATGGTCTAGGGGTTTGAATGTTGGACTATGAACTTGGAAACCAGGTTTTGAGTCCCAGCTTGGCCATGGAAACCCACTGGATGCCCTTGGGCACATCACACACTCTCACCCTCAAAAAAACAGCATATTCCATTGTGAAACAGCTCTTACCGTTTGGAAATTCTTCCTAATGTTTAGGTGAAATCCCTTTTCTTGTAGTTTGAATCAATTGTTCCATGTCCTAGTCTCTGGAAACAAGCTTGCTCCATCTTCAACATGACATCCCTTCAAATATTTAAACATGGCTATCATGTCACCTCTTAACCTTCTTTTCATCAGGCTAAATGTACCCAACTCCCTAAGCCTGTCTTGATAGGGCATGGTTTCACCATTTTGGTCTCCTTCCTCTGGACACGTTCCAGCTTGTCAATATCCTTCTTGAACTGTGGTGTGCAGAACTGGACACAATATTCCAGGTGAGATCTAACCAAAGCAGGATAGAAGGGTACTATTACTTCCCTTGAACTTGAGACTACACTCCTATTGCTGCTTAATTCTCAGAGATTCCCTTTAGGTCTTGCAAATACTCGAGGCAAGGTGCACACTTTCTTGCAACAGGTCTAAAGTTTTGGCCCAGAAAATCTAGGGCTAGGGAAGATCCTGAACCATCAGCCAGGCTGACCAGTGGGAGCTGAAGGCCAGAAATAAGTGGATCCTCCCTGATTGAGAACTGCCAGACTGCTGAGTTTGGGGAATATTGAAACTTCTGTACGCCTGCTCTAGGTCATTTCTTCCTTCTGTGCCTTAATGAGAATGCTGACAAAGGAACCATCTCTTCGTGGAAGGAGTAGGAGCTTGATCTGATCCCATGATAGAGGACGTCTTTTTCCAGCCTCGATGTGAATGAATTGCATGTGGGTTTCTCATCCTTCCAACAATGGCCCTTTTCTTGAAAAGGACTTAGTTTGGCTGGCAAAAAGCCTGAGTTCCCTTCTATAATGACTGCATCCATCTGGCCGTGGGGTGTCTCTAGCTGCTTCCACTCCAGACACTATCCCTCCACCAGCACCCCCGCCCTGGCCACGACAACTGCAATACGATGTCACAAACTGCTGCCAAAATCTTTTCCTAGAGCTGTTGTGTCTTCACTGGCTTTGAAAATGGGAAGGGAGGAAGAATCTTAAAGGGGTACATTTGTTCACGGTTGCAATACTTGTTTTCTCAACTGCAGCTAGGCCAAGATCCAAGTGCAAAACTGGAGCCAGGGGCAAAAGCAAGCCAAGCAGCCACATATGAACACTTCCAATCGGCCCTCAAAAAAAGGGAAAAAGAGAAAAAAAATGGGGGGCTTGTATAGAGTAACAATGGAATGAGAATTCCTCGGTTTCACAACTGGTGTACAATCTGGTGTTCCCAATCCCTCAAAAAACGTACACAGGAATTAAAATGGCCCATGAGAATTTCCCACAACTTTGCAGGAACTTTTTTTATTCCTCCTGGTGCAACACATACCGCACAGTTTTTGAAAACTATCCAAGAGCTTGAGAAATGGCTCAACTTTGCAGTAAAATCCTATCCTTGCCGTTCTTTTCACTGTGCACAGAAAAAAAAAAAAAAATTGGAATTGAAAATTGTTCAAAGGCAGCCCCGATCTTCTGGGAGAGTAGTGTGAGGCTGTTGCATCAAACATGTGTTCACCAAATAAATAAATATCAACGACTATTTTTAAAAGATCTGTGCCGGACCACATCAAAGGCTATTATCTAGTCCTGCAGTTTGTTCCCCTAGTGGCAAACCAGATGCCTCTGGACAATCCCCAAGAAGAATGCAAGTGCCCTGCTTCCTGTTTTCTCTAGAAAAGGCCCACAAAGACATGCCGATACTGGAGGTTCCTCGGAGCCAGTCTGGCCAAGCTCCATGAGTTTCTCTAATTCCTCTTTAAGTCCATATACAATACGCCATATAAGTTGGTGGTCATTACCATGCCTTATCACAAAACCGAGTAGTTTTTTTGTTTTGCTTTTAAATGGCTGAGTCTTTCATAGAATCATAGAAATGTAGAGTTGGAAGAGACCCCAGGGGCCATCCAGTCCAACCCCCTGCCATGCAGGAACACCCTTAAAGCCCTCCCTTTGACAGATGGCCATAGAATCATAGAAAGGTAGAGTTGGAAGAGACCCCAGGGGCCATCCAGTCCAACCCCCTGCCATGCAGGAACACCCTCAAAGCACTCCCTTTGACAGATGGCCATCCAGCCTCCGCTTAAAAACCTCCAAGGAAGGAGACTCCACCACACTCCGAGGCAGCGCATTCCACTGCCGGACAGCCCTTTGATGCAGTGATGGTTGCTGCATCAGAAGTACAAAATATTGTCCTCAGGCATTATGTGCCATTGCTCTAGGCCAGAGTTCCCTGGCACCCTTGGGTTTTGCAAAAGATAAGCCTTTTAAAAAACTTAGATATAATAATATTTATGACGAGCTTCCCTGAGACCTGCAATTTATTTCAAGGGTTCCTTTAGGGTAAAAAAGGTTGACCACAATACATGTGAAAGAAATCTTGGAGTCTTAGTAGACCATAAGCTGAACATAAGTGTGATGCAGCAACTAAAAATGCCGATGCAATTCTAGGCTGCATCAATAAGAGTATAGCATCTAGGTCAAGGGAAGTAATAGTACCACTCTATCCTGCTTTGCTCAGACCTCACCTGGAATACTGTGTCCAAGGGGCACCTCATTTCAAGAAGGATACTGACAAGCTGGAGCGTGTCCAGAGGAGGGTGACCAAAATGGTAGAAGGCCTGGAAACCATGAAGCCTTGTGAGGAGCAGCTTACAGAGCTGGGTGTGTTTAGCCTGGAGGAAAGAAGGTTAAGAGGTGACATGAGAGCCATGTTTAAATATTTGAAGGGATGTCATATAGAAGATGGGGCAAGCTTACTTTCTGCTGCTCCAGAGACCAGGACATGGAGCAATGACTTCAAACTTCAAGAAAAGAGATTCCACCTCAATGTTAAGAAGAACTTCCTGACAGTAAGAGCTGCCTCAGAGTGTGGTGGAGTCACCTTCTTGGAGGGTTTTAAACACAGGCTGGATGGCCATTTGTTGGGGGTGCTTTGATTGTGTCTTCTTGCATGGCAGAATGGGACTAGGCTTCATGGTCATTGTGGTCTCTTCCAACTCTAGGATTTGAAAGGCTGGGGGCCTAGACCAAATGTTCTTGGACTACATCTCCAGTCATCCCCAAGCATTGGCCATGATGTGTGGAATCTGATAGAAGCTAGAATCCAACCATGCCAGCAAAACTGTAGCTTCCCACCTCACCCGGCCCTGTATGGTACCCAAGTGTATGTATTCTGCATTTTATTATCATATTGAGCTGCAAAGATCTGTGGAACTCCCTTCTGCAGGAAGTTAATTTGGCCTTCTCACTTCTCTCTTTTTGCTAGCGGGTAAAGATCTCTCTGTTTAGGCAGAACTTTAATATATCAGAGGGATGTTCTGAATGCAGTGTGCTATGGTTTTATCTATGTCTTTCTATTATGTCTTACCTGGATTTCAAATGTTTCAGTTATGTGCTTTTTGACAGAATTCCTTCTTGAATTGTTTTCTTGGGCAAATGCAATTTCAGCCAGACTGGATTGTAATGTAAAAGGCAGAACATCAAATAAATAGAAAATAAACAGCATTCCTACTTTCAACACCTCCCGCATCCCAAAGAAAATGCAGAGAACCAGCCGTTAAAAAAAGCACACAGGTTTATTGCATATCAATCTCATGTATAAATCCGTTGTAGCATTGGAAAGATTACATTTGGTATACATTCCTATTCTACAGCATTAACCCCAAAATCAGCGCTTTCTAGTCATTTTTTTTAAAGGAATTTCTCTACACATACATTTGTTTTTCTTCTTTTTATCACAAGCATCAACGTGAAATTTTTGCAAAATCCCCTTTTGTTTTAATTATATTCTACATGTCCTCTCTCTCTCTCTCTCATTCTCTCTCTCTCTCTTTCTCTCTGTAACTTCATTTATTCTCTCAACAAAGCGATTTCATATTAATTAATAACTGCCACTTATTTAAAATTTTCCTTGGCAGTTTTGAGGCTTCTAGCCCCTAATGCAGGAAAAAAAAATAATAAAATTAAAAAAAATCCCCCAATGAAACAACAACCCGAAACGAAACAAAAATCCAACAAAAATAACCCCCTAATCACATATACATAAGTGCATCTACTGAAATTTTTTTTCTTTTGAATAAAAATTTCACAAACAGACACAAGAATGACCGCTAAACACAAGTCATGCAGAATTCCTTTCCTTTCACTTATAAACAGAATAGAAGCAATATACACTCCAGAATGCTAAAGGACTAGCACCTTTCTCTTTCGCAATGTTTTAAAAACATTATTTGAAAATCCAGACATTTACAATTGATTTAAAAAACAAAAAAGACTATACAAGTTCTAAAAAAAAGAAATAAAATACCCTAGGTCAGACGTGTGTACTGTAACAACCAGCAGGGAATCGGGAAAGGGAAGAAGGAGGACAGATACACAAATCATAATCTTTGCTACCATTTATATATATATTTATATATAATATAATATAAGGTTTTTTTTTAAAAAAAAACCCACATGGAAAAATTACATCTTTTTTTGTAGGCAGGCAATGGGCATAAAAATTTTGCATTGTGAAGGTTGCAAAAGATGGTGGAGACCGTGGGGCACCCCGACACGGTATAGGTTTGATATCCATCCCCCCCAAAGAATTTTGGGACCTGGAGTTTTCTTAGTGGTGCTGATGAGACTGGACCTAAGGGGAGATGGCCAGGGCCCCCCAATAAGCAAGGGGGACCCCCCAAATGCAGCTAGGTTGGCTTACCGTAAGTGAAGACACATGAACACTTCCAAGAACTCACTGGCCACATTATGCAATGCTGCTTGAGCGCATTGCTCAGTTTGCTGAGAAATCCCGGTTAGGGGATTCTCTGCAGAGCCCCACAGACCCCCACTTTGCTCCTTTAAGAGAAGGAATGATTATGAAACCAGATTTGCAGAGTATGTACGACTCGTCCGAAGTAAGTTCAGTGGGAAATGCCCCCAAGCAAATGTATTCAAGATGGCATTCCCAGTCCCTGGAGTAAGGCCATTTCCACATTACACCGTTATAGTGCTATCACTCCACTTTCAACAAATCCTGTGGAATGCTGGGATTTGTAGTTTCCTGAGGCCCAAGAGCTCTCTGGCTGAGAATCCTCAAGGCCCCTCCTTAAACTGCAAACCCCAGGACTACACAGGATGTTGAAAGTGGAATAACAGCACTATGGTCATTTCTGCACTACACTGGTATAGTGCTATTATTCCACTTTCAACATCCTGTGGAATGCTGGGGTTTGTAGTTTGCTGAGGCCAAAGAGCCCTCTATCTGAGAAATCTAAAGGCCCCTCCCGAAACTGCAAAGTCCAGGATTCCATAGGAGGTTGAAAGTGGAATAATAGCACTATAACAGTCCAGTGCAGAAATGGCCTATAACACCGTAGTGTGGAAATGGCCTAAGAGATACCCTCTTTAAGAAATGGCTTTAGGATGGTTTCTTCTTCTCTGAGTCGGGAACCCTCTCTCCCACCCAAGCTGCCATTTTTTTCCTTACAAAAAACTTAAATGTAAAAGTGGCATTTAGGACGGAGGAATCAGAGACACACAGGTAAGAGGGAAATAAAAGACTTTGATTTAAGGAGAAACAAAACCTTTTTAATCACAGTTTCTGTTAAATATAAAGGGGAAAAAATTCCATGGCTTTGTGAATGTGACTACTGACCATTACAGAAGAAAATAATTTTTTTGCCTGCATATCATCAGCAGAGGTGCACATGGTTGACACCGTTCCTTCATTTATTTTTGTAAGTTTCTACATCATGATACATACCCCATCCCGCCCTCCCTCTGACCACGACAAAAGAAAGTAAAAAATAAAAAAAATACAATACAGCATATTACAAACAATGAATGTTAAGTCAGTAGCTTGCAGTACATTTGGAGAGAAACTCATTCCAGTGCTTCTAATTCTGCATTTTTTATCCTTACAGTTTACATTTGTACATGGGTAAAGTCTACCAGAAACTTCTTGTTTGCCAAAACACCTTGACTTTCCTCCACATCTCTTCTTTGTTGCCCAGAGAACCTCCCAGGAGTTACGTTACTGCGCAAGTGCTTTTCCTTTCAGAATTTGCCACCCAAAATGCACGGCCAAAGGAAGTGCCCTCACCCTCTCCAACCCACACGCAAAACACTCCAAAACAGAACGCTTGAACAGAAGGAAGATGGAGCCATCAGAGACTGGAAGACAAGCAAATGGATTCCAATGATAGGCGCCCTCCACTTTTCAATGGCTCATTTTTCAACGATCTGCCCTTTGTAAATTATGGACATGGACCACTCTTTTGACGCAAGGTCTTCTCTTTCATTAGTTCTTCTCTTGCTTTCTTGTAGTGAACATGAGGGAAAAACGGAGGCTCTCTGGCAATCGCATGCGTGGTTTCAAGTGAGTCTCAGAGGTCTAGGATGGGGCAAGCAGGGTACATGCCCTGGGTGCCAATACCAGGCGGCTCAAAAAAACTGTGCCGGAAGTGGCAGAGGAGGAGGAGGAAGCAGGTAGAGGCACAACTTCCATGCTTGCCTTAGGTGCTCTTGATGCTAGATACACCTCTGGTGAGCCTCCAGAACTCCCTCATGTTCCCTATGGGAAGATGGCAAGAGAAGGACAGATGAAAGACTGAGTTCCGCTTTTCAACCAATTCCCATTTTCTGACAGCACTCTGGTCCTGAACCCATCAGCTAAGAGCGGGATGCTTATACAAGAAAAGAGATGCCATCTAAACATCAGGAAGAACTTATTTATTACTTTAAGAACAATTTGACAGTGGAATAAACTCTCCATTTTGGAGATCTTTCAGCAGAGGTTGGATGGACAACTTTCAGGGGTGCTTTAGTTATGCGTTCCTGCATGTCAGGGGGTTGGACAAGATGGCCCTTTCGGTCCCCTTTAGAACTAAGATTCTAAGTTTCTATGACTATTGTCTATACCATTGGTTCTCAACCATTGGCTCTCCAGATACCATCGGACTACAACTTCTACCTCTCTCTAGCACTGATTTTGGTGGCAAGAGCTGATGGAAGCTGTGATACAACAGCATCCGGAGGCCCACATGCTCTGTGTTGACAGGCACCAGGTCCCCAGGAATTTCCGAGAGGAATTTCCCCCATCTTACTTGGAGATGCTAGGGACTTAACCTAGAACCCTTTGCGTGCAAAGCATTGTGCTCTACCACTGAATTTTAGCTCCTTCTTAAGTGCTGATTTTGTGTGTGGTACAGTTTTAAATACAAAAGAAGACAACTTGGCAATTGCAGCTCATTCTTGCACCCACTATTGAGAATCACACATCTTTCACTCTTCAATTTTTCTTCCTTTTCTTGTTTGCTGGGCACCTTTACTGGCCTGAGAATCCCAAAGGGTTCTTGTTTTAAAAGGAGCCCATCCACTTTGATGATCCACACTTTTACAAGGCAACTTAAAGAACTGTATAGTGGGAGACCCCTACAACACACCTGTGGACTTGTTCTGTCCAAGCGCATACAGTCATCTTTTTGTGACTATTGGAAGTCTCATAGCATGAGAAAATTGTCATAGGAGTGGGGATCTGGTAGCAGTAATACAGAGGAGAAGAAAGTACCTTAAACATGTGGATAATTTAGCTCAAAACTGATCTTACATAGTACTCCCTACTTCCAATACCAGGTATAATTTCAAAGAACCACAAGGGGTAGGAGCATTTCACCCAAATATTTCTTGCTAGTTCATTGCTCCCCAAGCTTTTGGTCACAGTATATTTAAATCCTCCTATAGAGTTTGGGTTACAATTTTTTTAGAAAGCGTACAGAAGTGGGAAAAAGTCTCTTTGCACTTGCTCCCGGATTCTCATGAACTAGAAGTGATAATCTTCCAGAAAAGCCAAATTGGAGAAACCTCATCCTCAGCCGGCCGTCTAGTCCAGAAAAAGGTCTAGTGAGCTCATCCACCCACAAGATTTTCACTTGTGGGTTTGAACCTGCCTTGAATGCATCCGCCACACTCCCCAGTCTTTGATCATAAAGGAAACAGACTTCTGTCATCCTTGAGCTACTTATTCTGACTGTACGCCATTCCCTCTGGAACTGTATGAACCTGGCTTAAAACTGCACTTTGTGCTTGGAATTATGTGCTGTGCTTTGAATTTCACCACAGGTTTGTGAAAGGCATTAACTTTAGGTTATTTAGATGGGACATTTCTCCACCTTACATGCTCAATTGCTGGCATCTGAAATGATATCTTGCAAACAAATGTTGGATACCTTTTCTCCTTTTTCCCCAATGAGGTTTCCCGTTCCTCAACCTGGACTGTCATTTTGGGAAAGGATGGTTATCTTTAGCGAACACACTATCTGGTGTCAGAACTTTGATCTTGCAAAACAACTCTGAAGTCCACTTTCTAGGCTGGGGGGAGGGTACGGGGAGAACTATGAAATGGCCAATATATTGAGACAAACAAGATGAAAATAAGTGCATTTATGGTACAAAAATGGGAATTTTGACTCAGGGATAGATGCATGGGGAAGACTGGACAAAATACTGGATAGCTTCTCAGACTCCTTGCTCGCTCCATGCTTAGCTTGGATTCATTCGGAGGAGACAAGGGAAAAGCAAGTCAACAAAAAACAGGGAGGTATCTCTCCCTAGTTCTCCCATCAGCCAAACCAGTAACAGACTTAAATGTCTGTCATCCATTTCCTGGATTCACTGCAACTGTGAAACCAAGTAGATTGCATTGCTGTCGAAACATTTGCAATATCTAGCTTGAATTTTCTGTGGAAGCTTCTTTATAATAGCACTAAGTATGGGGAAGTGGGAGGGACGGTCTCCTTTAAATATTCTTTGCACTTGTCGAACTGAAACTGGTTAATTCTACTTTTGCATGTAGGCGTGATGCTACTTTATCTAATTAAAGACCAGCACCTGGCATACAAATTTAATTTACCAAAGCAAACTCATTGGCCAAGTGCTGATCTGGATAAGAAGCTCGATCTGCCTTCATGCTATCTAGGAGATAATCTAGGAGATCTAGGTATTTATATTGTGCCTTTTGATCTCTGATAAGGATATAAATATTGGTTATATTTTCTCTTTCTCTCTCTCACCCGCCCTCTCTCTCACACACGCACACACACACAGCGATGAATGAGAAAAATCAATTTTTAATCTCAGGATATTTTTTACAAAAAAATTATTTTTGCATAGAAATAGTGTCTTTTGCACATGATAGAATTTTCTGTGCAAAAAGTTGTTTTCTGCAAAAAAACAACAACACATTTTTGCACACAAAATTAATGCCTCTTGTGCAAATCAACTGAATCAATTAATTGGTTAATTTATTATTTAATCAATGAATTAGTCAATTTTGTGTAAATCGAATTAATTTATTTTGCAAGAAGGCCTCCAAGACCCCTTCCCAATTGCTTCAGTTGGTCCAAATATGCTCAGTGGCTATGGAATGCTGGCTGATGAGAATGGAATGGAGTATCTTGAAACTGGACATGGCTGCTTTCCAAGAATACTTATTGGTGGTCTCATTTGTCTCTGTTTATGCCAGACAGGGAACAAGTCGTATTAAAAAAAGTTGAATAATTTCAGATTTGATTCCCCCCCCTTTTCAAAACAGTGCAAAGAAAGGAAAACTTAACAGACCAAATCCTGTTTGGTGGGTTCTCTAATTAAGGTGGAGAGGGACTAAAATGGAGGGTGATTTTCTGTAAGGAAAGGCTTTGGGATGAAAAAATCATACGAATTGCTGTCTTGCTAGGTGACATCAATAGCTCCATCTCAAGCCATTGTATATATCAATGCACAAACTTGAAACCTTGTTTGGTTGCTTGTCTCCACTCTCTTTAATTATCGTAGGGGCCAACACTGATTGATAGATTAGCCGTTCACAAGATTGTCTAACCCAATTGAAACTGATCCATGACAGTGGCTAGATCCACTTTCTGTGGTCATGAAGACCCAAGAGCTATAAAACCCTGTTTAAAACCAGGAAGAGAAAAACAGGCTGGAAGCAATTTGTGCTTTATAACATGATCCTGAGCCTGTTTCTTGTTGTTCTGTGCCCCAAGTCATTCCAGACTTATGGTGACCTTAATGTCATCCTTATCATGGGGATTTCTGGGGCCAAGAGTGTGTGACGTGCCCAAGGTCACCCAGTGGGTTTCTACAGCTGAACCTGGTCTCCAGGGTCATATGGAGCTTATTGTCTAGAAAATTTGCTTAAGAGCTGTAGCTGTAAAACAATGGTTTAACTTTATTGATCAGCGATCTGTTAATACTCCATAGTATGTTAATATTTTACTGGAGGTATATCTGTTGGGATGGGGAATGAAATTGGCTCAATTGAGGTTGCCATTTTTAAAAATCCAAGTTATATCTGTTTGGGGCCTTGTACATACAGATGTAAATTAGATAGCCTTTGCACTATAGCATTGAAATGTACATATGGCATAATTTGGACCTCAGTTCATGGGCCCCCGTGCAGCTATGACTTCCAAACTGAAGATGTCCCAAATGGTGCAAACTTCAATTTCTCCTCTACATGGAATCCTACTATGGGGGTTATGTTACCATTATACCTTTCCATCCGTTTCTTAATTCAAGTGAATACAGTAATCCATTCACATGTTCATGGGAGGCCCGATCGGACTCCTTAACAATCTTTTCAAATGGACAGGCATTCCTTGCAGAAGCCAGCTGGAAAATGTCAGTGCATGGGTATTCCAAAATCGGGGAATCTTAGAAGCTTTGTTTTGCACAGAACAGCATAACTGGATATGCATTAATTATTTCCTATAAGGCCAGCTCCTGGAGACATCACCCAAACATCAGAAGAATGAAGCCACATAACCTGTGTTGTGGGTCAGCTGAAACCCTTTCTCCAATGTGCATCTAACATGATATATATACAGTGCAGATACACAACAGAAGTACTAGTGTATGCACCAGCTCAGGAATGGAATTGGAATTGGCTTGCTCTGTATCACATCATTCTTTATGCTACACTGGCTTTTCTACCACGGTGTTGGATCCACAGGTGCGGGTGCCATTCTGGAACTGCTTCATAGGGCTGTGGGGTCTTTTTGGCGTGTCTATGCAAACACTTCATTGCATAGCACTATGCAGCACGGAGCCTAGCTTGCCCATGAAGTCGTGACAAATGTGCTTGCTGCTACAAAATATACAAAGCAAGCGAATTTGCAACCCTTATTAAATAAATCAATTGGATAAAATAATTTTTAAAAAACACCTCAGATTGACTAAAAATAAAAACCTCAATTCATCAAGGAGCTCTTTTGTTTTTGTTTTTAAATGGAAGAATTTACCAAAAGTTAGGCAGCTAAAGTTTTATCTCAAATGAGGCATTTCTTCTTTGCGTAATAGTGCCTCTTCTAAAGGGGAATGGCTCATCTAAGTGGTTGTGTTGGCTCTAAAGTACGTCTACTTCTCTTTCTTTCTTTCTTTCTTTCTTTCTTTCTTTCTTTCTTTCTTTTTCCCCCCAAGGGGTATCTATTTAATTCTTCAGTAGTGCTGCTTTTAGATGATATAAATTTATGCAGGTCTTACTGTCGACTAACAAAAAGTGACTCAGATTTCTTTGATTGGGTGATTGAATAACTCAAGTTTGCAGGATGAGCTGGTCATCGCTTGGTGGCGAGAATTCACACAAAGTTGTCTAACCCATTTGAAGCTCCTCCATGCTAATGGCCAGATCCCCCTTCTGTGGGGGGAAGACCAAGCTCTAGAAAATCTCTTTAAAAACAGGCTGGAAAAAACTTGTGATCCTGAGCATGCTTACCAGTAACTAATACACAGACACACAGACACACACACACTGTGAATCCCTAGCATTGCAGGAATTAGTGCCTCTCAATGCATTTGAAAGACTAGCAAAGAACTGGCCATCAAGTAATTGGGGTAACCCAGGCATTAGAAAGAGATTGCCTACAGTTATAGCATTCTGGTAAGGGCATTCCACCAGCAGAAACCTATTTTTGTTGAGGAATGCCTTACCGCATTGAGAATATCACACAAAAAAGCAAGTCAAAAAGCAGACTGACAGGGACATTTCATGACTGACAGCCTGCATCCAGCTACCAGGGCTGTGGCACCAATCCTATTCCTGGATCAGGTCCAAATGCAAAGGGTGAAAGAGACAGCCGGCACAATCAACGTGGATGGTGCCAACCACATATTCGGTGGAGAACCTCCCCTTCTTCCCTGACCCTCCTAACAATGCTACTAAAAACAACTGTGTGGACTAGTCCTTGAATGGGTGCACATGGGTAGGCATGCCCTGCATAAATGTACAACCCACGCCCTATCATTGCCAGTGTGGTCCTTCACATGCAGCCAGTAATTCTCCAAATGAGGCCCACAGGAAATGAAGCAGTGCCCCGTGTCTGTGGGACAGTGACTCCACTCTAGGTTTAAACTTGAAAGGAGCTATTCAAAAAGCTGAACCTATTTTAGGGATACCGTTCAGCACCTTGGATTACTCCTTTAAAGTCTGGACTAAATTGCTGAGCAGATGTATCACTCCACTTCATGGCTGCCAGCCCCCAACCAGGGAATTGGGGTACAGGTATGTGTGCGCGTAAAGGCTTTCCAAAAACAATCAGTGTCTTGAAATACTGTAGGACTCACTTCAAAGAAACACCACCCACGCTGTAAGATGGACTGTCACAGGCACAGGCTGCAACTGAACATCTCCTTAGCGTTACATAAATATCTGCATGTGGAGTTATTCTGCTCCAGAACGATGCAACCCCCAGGTGGAATAGCAGCATTGCCCAACACATGTGAATGACTGGCTGCAACCACAATGTACAATTGCAATGCAAAGCCACCATGCAGAACACGCAAAGGCAATGCGCAGATGCGGTGCACACAACCTTGCTGTATGTGCAACTTTGCTTTCCGCATGCACCTATCTTCTTTGCAATGGCAGCTTTGGAGATTCATTGTCGCCGTTTTCCCCACCCCATCACCTTGTTTTGCCAAACCAAACTCTAGAAGCAAGTAGAAATAAATAGACTGCTTAGTTCTAAATGCAAATGCCACACCAATTAAACAAAATATACGATTGTCTGGGAAACTGCAGCCGGAATAATGCTGTTATTACTTAGGGGTCATTTGGCACATTAATAACAGTGACAAGAATGAAAGGAAAAAATCCATACTTCTAGGCCCCGGTTATTGATCATACAACATACAGCCATAATTATACCATTTTGGTCCTTCACTAGTTACTTATATTAACATCATTTCTTCACAATAATGATATCTAACGCAAAAATATATATATATATATAATAAAATACTGTTAAGGAAGAAATAAAATAAGAAAAAGGTATGTTCTCCCCCCCGTTCCTTTAAAAAAATTACATATTATATACAGATCAAAGAAAAAATTCCATCGCCCCGTGAAATACCCCAACAGTCTTTTAAAACTATTATTATTAATAATTATTAACACCTTAAAACATTGGCCCCCATGAGACTACACAGTCCACCCGAACGGGACGTGTTTTGTTGTCCTCAAAGTTTCTGGTTTTGCCGAAGCAAAAACAGAAATGCCACGGTATGGAATGTTCTCCTTCACCTCAAGAGGGAAACTTTTCACAACAGAGTTATAACAATTCGCACAGAAGGAATCAGTCCCATGTCTGTATAAGCAGTGCTGCACATTTCTTGGGAGGCACAACACAAGAATTTGGGAGTTTCCTTTAGGGAGAGGGGGGAGCAATGTCTGTTCCCCCAAAACCCTGGGGGCACTGACTTGGCACGGTAGCCAGAGAGGAAGTGCAAGGAACTCAAGTCACGGGTCTTTTAAAAATTCTTCCGTATCTCTTGTGAAGAGCGAGCGGGTGCTTCCCACCTGTGCCTTAAATGCCACTGCATGGGTGAGGGGAACACACAACACCCAAAAGAGTGCGGAAAGGATTGTCAAGGTACGTACTTCCGGCACAAGTGGCACCAGAGTCCCCCGAGCGGAGCAAATGCTGGAGATCACAGAAGCTCCCCAACCTCACGTCACTTCCAAGAATTTTCCAGCTTCTCTTGGAAGCTCAGTGCAAACTCTTCTCTTGACTCAGCTGAAATGGAGGGGACGGGTTGCAATATAGTGGTGTATATATGTGAAAGAGAAAGGGAGAGGAATTCTCTATAAACATGGAGCACAAGGAGGAGGCGTCCCTCAGCAATCATTTTTTGCATGGTGGCTCTCCAAATTCTAGAACTGGCCTAGGGCTCTATGGAATGACACGACAGAGGAAAACTGGCATGCATTTGCCTTCCTTGCTGGTCAAGAAGAGATGCCAATTGGCAAGAGATGGAGATAACACAGAGAGCAGAGTCTCAGCTATGCCTGCACAAGGTGCCAGGCAAGATCAGAATCTGGCAACTCAAGCTCATAAATGGATCGAGTAGCAAGTGATGAGGAAGATTTGCCTCTGAGACACACACACCCACCCGGCCAATATTCTACCGCACAAAACTAGATATGACTGGGATAGAAGGATGAATTATCTGTCACAGTATAAAACGGCTTTCTCTATGGGCCCTTCCACACTAGCCTGTTATAGTGCGATGACTCCACTTTCAACATCTCTGGAATCCTGGGGTTTGCAGTTTCAGGATGGGCCAGCCGGCCCCTCCTGAAACTGCAAACCCCAGGATTCCAGAGGATGTTGAAAGTGGAATCATCGTGCTATAACAGGCTAGTGCAGAAATCCCATATGTCTGGCAGACCTCAGCACATGCAGGCCATCCAGAGGAACTCAAATATTTTCTTTTTCTTATCCTTAGAAATAGAACTGTCTACACAAGTCTTAAAAACAGCCAAATTATGTGAAACCAGCTGAGCATAATTTGATGGTGAGTAGAGGAGGATGAGCAGTGGTAGAAAGATGTCTGAAGCAACACGAGCAGGTTCAGATGTGTTTGCTAAAATCTGCGTACACATACACTATTCCTATGCTGATTCTTGCTTTAATTTCCCAATAAATTAAAAGCCACAGTGAGAATTTAGGGGTTTTCAGAAGGGAAGGATATGGATTTTCCACTACTTCTGTTTTGTTGACTACTGGGTAGCATGAGGCTCCTACCTCAAGCAGCTGATGTTTGGATGAAGCAGCAATAAACTGTTAGTTATTTCATTTGCTATTGTGGTATTTGTATGACCAAGAAGGATGGGGAGAGGATTTTCCACCTCAATTTCCTAAAATACTTGGCTGGCCCTGGATCCATTGCACCTTCACTTGGGTAGTGAAAGGGGGTTGTCTTCTACAGTTCTGTCCAAGGGAACTAAAGATCTTGGGCCATTCATGCTATAGAACTTCAGACATAAGCCAGTTTTTAAATTTTTAAGAAGGTGTCTTTGGTGGCAGATTTTGAAGAAATCTGAAAATCCTTTAAAGTCAAATTGAGTCAGTTGACCACGCAGAGGAGAAGACACCATGCCTGCTGGGTCCTGACACAGAGGTTCTCAATTTGCTTCCACTGTTTGAGACATGGGATTGACTCCTGGGCATTCCTCCAGCTCTGCAAATTGTTATCTCAGGCCGTATATACACTTCAGGCTTTAAGTCCATTAGCAGTCCTGAGAAACGTAGTTTGGTGAGGATTACTAGCCTGCTTTGACCAAACTAGACTTCTCTGGATGCTTTCAAGGGAGTCCAGATAGCTAAACTGGAATAGATTAAAGTTTGTGGCATTCGCTAGGCCTTTGTGAGAAGCAGCCCTGGAGGGAAATGCCCTTTTGACAATATCAGTCCATGGGCAATGAGTGAAGAGTTTGGTGCAATGGGGGGGGGTTGGGGTGGGATGGGTAGGGAAGACAGAGAAGAATTGCTTTCATTTCACAATGCAAAGTCTTCAGTCTCACCTCTATAACAAAAAGGTGGGTTTGCTAGATGGGAACTCGGTGTTTCAAAGGATGTAGGACTATTGCTGCAAACAGTAAGTTGGAGCCATACTTAGCCATACTTAGATCATTTGAGTAAGCCTGGATCCAACTCTGTAGGTTCTCCTTTCTTGTTTTCCTTATATCTCCCTATATCGCCATGTTAAGCCAAATAAAATGGAGGTTTCACATCATTGTATTACATGGACATCTCTGCCAGTGAAGTGAAGATGAGGCAGAGGAACATATGATGAACATCACATCCTCGCCCTGACATTCATTAGGAGAGAGAAGATACAACGGTCTTAAAGGTTTTTGCAGCTCATGCACATCCTATGCTCCACACCATTTTATTTTTGCCTTGGAAACAGCCACAGAGAGAGACCTTCATCAATAATGTTTTTCTCCCATCTCATCCCATAAAATTACCACAGAATTTCCCTAAAATAGTGATTTGCAAGAGGAAAAAAAAAAAAGTACTGACTTAATCCGTGTGTTACTAAGGCTGGACTAACAACATTCGCCATCAGGATCCAGCTTTAGTGTTTCTGTGTCTTGGAACCTGTTCGGGATCTAGTTGAAAACATTGGCACTGAGCTGAGGGTGGAAAATCAGAACCAAAACTACGACGCCAAATTAAAGCAGAAATTAATAACAAAATGAAACCCTCAAGCACTTCTTGATATTATTTGCATAAATTTGACCTTACTTGTCAATCAGAATTTAAATTTTGGAATCTAATAGGAAAAAAAAACACATTACCCCTCAGATTCTAAAAGGTGGGCTGGAGTTGAGGTCTGATGGTATCAATTTTGACTGCTGCCTTTTGTTGGGTGTTGAATGTGAGCTACCTAGGCATTGGACCCGTGGTTTAACATTGCTGGTGCAAGGTCAGTGGGTTTCTGCTGAAAACACCTTTCTATAAGAGAGACCAGTAGCCCATTGGTGAAAGGGAACCATGGAGTATTTTTCTTAGCAAGCTTTTCTGGTTGACACTCCAGCTTTGGCTTTAGATCTTCCAGCAGAAGGTCAGTCTTCAGTAAGTAGCCCAATTCACAGATATCTACTAACACTAACATTCAAGGCAGTTGTGGAGGCTCTTTGTCACACAAAACGTCTGAGGAAAGTTATAGGATTTTTTTAAAAATAAGACTTGTGATGTTTCTTGGGTTGGAGAGATAGGTAAGGGTTTGTACCAGTGCCCATTTGTTGGAAGAGATGAGTTTGCTTCTCTCTCTTTCTGTCTTTGTCTTTCTCCATAGAAACATTTCTGCTTTAAGCTATATGGCAAGCATTATGGGCACTGTGAGGTCCATAATCATCATGGACCACCATGATTCTATCCACGCAGAACAGAGAAATACCATATATTCTATTCATCTTAATATATATATACCATTTTTCATCTTAAAGACAATGCGGGGTGGGTGGGCAGACCACAAAAGAAGTCATCTACCATGATGTTGGTGGCTCCTCAGCTTGGAGTACTGCTGCTCTCACCAAAACAAGTTGCAGCGGTCAAGGCCAGTGACCCTGGGGTTATAAGGTTACAGATATGGGATTTTTTTTAAGAAAGAAAGAAAGAAAGAACAAAAGAAAGAAAGAAAATTTGATTTGAGCTACCAGAAATTTGCCAGTTGGGGTCAACCTGTCCAGAGATTGTTGCTTTACTCAAAGCCTTGTAAGAAGGGTTTACGCTATCAACATACACGGTGGACCTGAGGGCACTGAATTTGACACTTGTTTTTAAAAGGAGGGGAAACGAAGCAGTAGAAAGTCAACAGTGTTCTAATCTCAGTGGAACTCCAGTGACTTCATTAGAATAGACCTGGCCTAGAAAGTCTTCTTCTTAGCGGAACTTGATATGAGGATCAAAGAACTTCAAGATTAGTTAAGTTTACAAGTAGGTTCTTGCTGGCTCAGCAACACGGTCTGTAACGTGAGAGGGGACAGTATTTCATTTGCTAACAACAAATGCACCTGCTATTTCCCATGCAGGAAGCAAATTCACTCTTGGTTATGTGCTATGCATCAGAGATGGCAGGATCTTGGGGCTGCTGGATGTGACGGTGTCCTAAGGTTGTTGACAAAATGGGATACGAATCATCTGTGATGGGTTCCTCCTCCCAGTTGGCAAGCCCCAAGGGCTTTTTTCTATCAGTCTTCCACTTGCCAGAATTCCTGAGAGGCCCTGTGGGGCACCTTGGCCTTGTTGCCAGGATCATCCCGGCCAGGTGCCTCCTCGAACCTCTCAGAGATGACCGACGGAGTTGAAGCCTCCTGGCTCGGAAGGAGCTCCCGCCATGTTCAACCAAGCATCCAGAGAATTCTGGGAAGAAGGATGGAGTGGAGTGTTCTCGGAAAGGGACAACATCATTGCATAAGCCTAGGACGGAATAAGAAAACACAGCAAGGGAAAGAAAGCATCAGTACATGCCAGTCTGATCCTTAACAATTATCAGGTGTCAGAATACCAAGAGGGGATGCCACTCCCTTCAATTCAAGTTTCAACCAGGAAGGAACACATCCTATGAATGACCATCCATTTAATGGATGGAGTGAGAAGGTAAATTCAATTTACCCCACTTTAGGTGTTAAGATCTACAGTTCACATGTAATTAGCAAACCATGGTATGGTCATTACATATATGCACTGGGGTCGGGCATTCTTCCCCGCTCCCTGTACCCCCATCTAGATCTTTGACTAGTTTGCATGTTGGCAAATAATGGTTTGCAAGTGCCAATATTCCTCCAAACTAGACTTAAAAACCACCATTTGAAGTGGACCTCATGGCTGATTCCAGGAATCAGAGGGGAGGAAGGAAGGAATGGATGGAGCTGGAAAAGGAGTGTGTGAGCACGATGCCCTTAGATAGCAGGCAGTCATGGCTGGGTGTTACATCTGAATTGGCTGATCCTGCTTAGACTCCGGAAGCAATGTGCTGAGTCCATGTGTGTTAGGGTGAACAGCATTGGGGATTATTTCAGGCAGAGTAGAGCCATTTCTCCTTAAATTAAATGGCTCTCTTCAATGTAACAAAGGCAGACACTGAATAACAAGGGATGTAGATTCTAACACATTATCAGAACATCTTCTACTACTAACATTTGGATCTGGCCACCAACTGGAAACTGGGATTGTGTTGAGTAGATCACAGTCTTATCCAGCGCATCAAAACACATTTCTAGCTGGGATGGGTGGGGGAGGATGCTCTGCTCCCTTCTCCCCAAATATCCATCATGGAAGATGGAGAGAGGAAGGAAAAATATTGGCTTCAGAGTGAATAGCACCAAAAGATGCTGAGCTTTGGGAGCAAAACAGGAAGACTGGGGCACAAAACAGTGTTTTCTTTGCCCAGCTCGACTGCTTCCAAAAAAAATTACTATCCTGCAGTGGTATTTGTGGGGAAAAAAAGCAAAAGCGGGTTTCCCAAAAACACAAGTCCGACATTGCAGAAAAAGCAACAGACAGCACGACATCTATAAAGAATTAGTACAATTTCAGTTTATTAGTAAAAAGACAAAAGACAAGAAGCATGCATGGAAACAGGAAATGATCCCTTTCTCTTTCTCTCGGCCCCAAATGTCAAAGAAGATGAAATGTCCAGTCCCACCTCCATAGAGGCAGCTCACAGGGACACCTATTGCTCTATGCAGCTGCTATTTCTCACTGAGGGGTTACAGACTTTAAAGTCCTTTGAAGGTGGGCTGGAAAAATTCTCACTGACTTCAGTTTCCCAAGATTCTTTTGCCAGGGTTTGGCTGGAGAGCCACGGCAGATAAAGAGGTATAAAAGCCAATATAGGTTTTAGAGCAGACACATGACTCTGACTCTTTCTCACCTCTTGAGTTTAGAGAAGAAGAAAGGCCAACCCATAGATCTTGATGACACCCCCCCCACACACACACATACAACATAAAAAATGTTTTGTGGTGGCCAGGCCCTATCTAGCCTCTTTCATTCATGAGAACCCCATCTCAGTGCAGACAGAAATCAGAGGGGCTGACCCCATTAGAGGTGAAACTATGGAGAAGTCTCAAGAGATACCTACCTGATTCTTAGCCTGCCTGTACAGAGTCTGTTTTATTGCCTCAGAGTCTAAGGTAGAACTATACACATCTTTAACGTCAAAAGCTTCCTCGGAGGCCTTGCGTAGGTCCAGCCCCTTCCCAAAATGCGGCATCTGCTCCAAATCTAACAAGCCGGCTTCGTCCTCCTCAATACACCTGTACCAATGACCAGGAGGGGAGGGGAGGGGTTGACCTGTTAGCGCGTCTGGCTGTTCGACAGTTGGGGAAAGGTGAGCGCTAGCCCAAGGCTGACATGCACGTAGGATCACAGAGCGGCCCAAAGCGAGACATGCAAGGCGCATGAAAGGGAGAGCCACACAGACAGACGGACACAGAGAGAGTATAACACAAGACACAAGGAACAAACACAAGCACAAGGAGTATCTGGTTGCATGAATCTGGGTCACTGGGGTGTTTGCCAAAGCTCACTGCTGCTGGCACTTGTATGTTGAGCTTCTTGGCTCAGGGACGACCAACAGAGGACTTGGGGTTGAATCCTATATTAGGGTCAACTAGAGTTGCCCCTTTGAAGGGAGTGAGATGTGGTAACCACCAATTACACAAATCTCATAGTTTTCATTGAGCCTTCTCTAGTTCAGATGAGGGATGTAAAGAACATTTACAAAATTCCCATTGAGAAAAGGTGTATAAATATAGCAAGACACACACCCAAAATGGCCAATGATGGTAAGATTTTGTTAGTTTGTTTGTTTGTTTGTATTTCAGGACATTTTGTGAAAATGTTGTTTCTCCAACAGAAACTCTTCGCTGCAGAAAAAATGTGGTTTTGCAGAAACCGATTTTTCAATCCCCTCTCCCCAAAATCTAAAATGTGCACATTTTAGTAATTTCATCAATCAGTGAAAAACACTTCTGAAATTCTTTGTACTTGCATGCAAGGAAAAAAATTAAAGAGGTACGTTCCTAATTTAGATTAGTAATGCATTTAACTCTTTGCAAAATGGTATTGCTGCAGTGTGAAATCTGGAAGAAAATGGAATCCCCACCCCCATGGTTTTTGCTCCTGTTGTTAAGAAAGATCTGAAGCCTACGTCTGTGTGGAAATACCCACAATAATGATTATAAGTATTCTCTCGCACAGAATGTCCACAAACTTCAGATGTTTTGGACATTAGCTCCAGGGAGCATTGCTTGGATTTGCCAAGAATGCCAAGATTTGTAGCCTAAAACAATTGGAAGGCCCCTTGTTTGGAGAAGGCTGAAACAGATCTTCATTTCTGAGCAGAGATAAGTCAAAACTACTTACCTCATCCTCTTTCTCAGCAAATACCATGTTTTTTGTAACTCTCATTGCAAGTATAAATTGGTACATTGCTGTTCTCCTCTGTGCTTTGCCCTTCCCCGTCCCTTCTTTGCCTTCGCTCTCCATGACCTCATTTGCTCACGCTGCTCTTTCACCTTTTCGGTGATCGCACTGCATGTAATTTTATTAATCAGGCAAGGACAGCACTGAACGAGATAGTATTATTCATAAATAAGAGCATGTTGACCACCACAGTGTTTGATTCAATGAGAGGGTAGCAAACGAGGGCAGGGAGAGTAAAGACTGTGAGGTCAACGGGGAAAAAATGTCATCGAGGAATAGCAATCGGTTGAACACAGGCCATTTCTGCACTACACTGTTATAGAGCTATTATTCCACTTTCAACATCCTGTGGAATCCTGGGGTTTGCAGTTTGGTGAGAGGCATTTAGAATTCTTAGCCAGAGAGCTCTTTGGCCTCGTAAACTACAAAGCCCAGAATTCCACAGGATGCTGAAAGTGGAATAATAGCACTATAACAGTGTAGTGTGGAAATGGCCATAGAGGCGCCCCACAATGTTCAATAAGGTAGCAAGCTTTCCTCCACTGGTGTGGAAACTTGGAAGTAAGTTCCGAAATGAGAGAATACAAGTGGAAACTACAACATAATGTTGCAGTGAATCTCAATATGCAACCCTGCAGGGCATACAAGGTTCAGACAACCTAGAACAGGGACCTTACGAGGCTGTTTATGCCCTGCTATGTAGAGGAGAGAGGTTCGGGAATAAGGAAGAGTTAAAATAACTCTTTTTCCTTCTGCTTAGGCTGGATTTGGCATCAGCACTTTGGATTTCCAAGCATCTGCCAGAGCCTTAGGACCCAGTGACAGAGTACGTTAACATCCACTGCCCTCCACTTCCAACAAGGTAGTAGGTCTGACAGCTGAGGTCCTTGCATGGAGATGTAGCTGTGATCTGTCTCCTGATCTGATCCACAGAAACCCACCTTGAAAGCCAGGTAGTTGCACCAAGCAAAGGAGCTCTGAAATGTTGACCAGTGGGGTGCTGAATGATGATGCATTCACAACTCCTTACCGTACTGTGGTTTGTTGGTAGGAGGGTGTTGGACTCATCATCATTCAGGGCCCCTCTTTGGTGGCATCGCAGAACTCTTTGGCTGGATGTGGCCGCTTGGCTTTTAAGGTGGGTTTTAGTGGGTATTTGTGGCTGTGGCAATGGGGCCACAATTGTAAATGCGAAGACTAAACAGTCATGAGGTCATAAATCTAACTTATGACATAACTACATAAAACTATGCCTGTATAGTTCTTAAAATTTCTTGCAATGTCCTGAAGAGACAAGCTATGGAGCAATATGATGCTCTAGCCACCTCAGGAAGTATTCCCTGATGACTATCAATGGAATTTCCTTCACTGGCTGGAGCAAATTGACAGATCAGGGGCACAGTTTTTGCCTCTGTGTGTCCACAGTGGAATACATGGCTATACTTACACGACATCACTTTCACTTTCAGTTTCAGCCATTTTTTCAACTGGGCTGAGGGATTGCGAAGCGTGGAGAAAGCAAAAGTTTAGGAGCAGTTGCGCACTGTTTGAGAGCATTTTGAGGCAAAAATCTGGAGGCACATTTTTTTAAAAAATTGCAATTCGGGGGCTGGAGAAACAGGGTTGGAGGCCTGCAAGCTCCACTTTTCCCATTCCCCCCCTCCATCACCACTCTTCTC
The DNA here is from genome assembly GCA_948474755.1 of Ctenosaura bakeri. Lineage (NCBI taxonomy): Eukaryota > Metazoa > Chordata > Lepidosauria > Squamata > Iguanidae > Ctenosaura > Ctenosaura bakeri. Next base: position 26,532 of record CAOLHI010003466.1, on the reverse strand, counting down.
CCCCTATGTGACACAACCAAGATCACACAAGGTTCCCAGATCAGCTAAGCAATGCGGGAACCACCTTGTAACCATGTGAGAATACAGAAAACAAAACACTGTACAGGCAGATTATATTATTAAAGAAATCCCACACTGCAAAAACAAACAATGGTGTGTGTTACAACAGGAAACAGAACATGTCTCTTTTAGAACCCCTGGAATTGGACAAACGGTCAGAAAGGGCTAAGATATTACCTTTTAAAAGTAACATTTCATGCTTTAAAAGTAACATTTCATGCTACTTACCAGGGCAGAGATAGATAGGTGTGTGTGTTTGTGTCTGTCTGTGACTGTGCACACACACACACACACACACACACACACACGCTTCTCATTCATGGTCATATGGATGCATGTTTGCAGATAAATATGTGTGTGTGATAATTTCACACATTGCAGATACATGTGCATTGCAGAAAAATGTGCATGTGTGATACTTTCAAAGCCCAAACAGTTTGCAGATTTTACCTTTCTGAGATGCATTGGATAAAGTTTATATATGTAGAGCAGGCGTGGGCAGGGGGCAGTGGACTGCATGCATCCCTTCAGGATGGGTTTTGTGTCCTGAAGGGCCCTCCAGGAGTAAAATAAAAAGGCATTTTTTCTAAATTTGTCTCCCCAAAATGCCCTCATATGACCTCTAGGGGACACAGGACATTCTCCCCATGTTCCTGCCTTCCATGGGCCAATTATGGCCCAGAAGAAGCCCTTAAAAAAAGAAAAAAGGACATGAAGGGGACTATATGTGATTTCTACCCACTTCCTGATGTTAAAAAGGCCTCTTCTGAGCCTAAAATGAACCAAAGAGCCCTTTAAAAAATTGTAGGAATACCCCCACCACCCAGAGGGTGTTTGAGGGCAATTTGGAGTATTTTAAAAAAAATTTCCCCAGTGGAAAGTGGGGCCCATTGAGCTCTCTTGGAGGCTGATGTAGCCCATGGCCTTTCATGGTCACCCACCCAAGAAAGGCAGCCAGCAGGAGCTTGCTTGGACTGTGGATGTCCCATGGCTTTGAGAAACGAGCTTGTTCCCTCCCTAGGGAAGCCATGGCACATATGGTATTAATGCTATAGCTATGCCAAACGCATGATTCACAGCCACCCCACGACTTGCCAGCGAGGGGGCAGGAGAAGCAGGCATTTCCTCCCACCGACAAGCACCGCCTTACCCACCTTCGGGTGCGATCAAAACTCATGGTAAGGGACGTGGCCTCCTCGTCTTCCTCATCCTCATACCCTCCTTGCGGCTCTGTCGTCGGTGATCCCGTCTCGTCCTGGGACTTCCCCGTCAGGCTGTCATCATCTTCCTCTTCCAGTTCTTCCTCTTCGTCATCCCCCTCTTCCACTTTGTCGTTGGCCAGGCCATGGCACTGGGAGCTGCCATCAGCATTCTGGATTTCGGGCCTGTGGGGGGAGACCAGAAAGGATTAGTAGATAGGACTACACATGGAAAGCGCAACTGAACTGCCTCTTGGAGTTCATGTCCGGTGGCCTTGGCTTTCCAACCTTCAGGTTCTTAATGGTAGGACACAGAAGCTCATTCTTAGCCAGGAAAGGTTGCAAAGTTTGGAAACAGAAATGAAAAATAAAGAGAATATGCTAGAGGTCTGTAATATTTTGAGAGGGCCTAAATGCCCCAAAGACACCAGATCCTGTCTGATCTTGGAAGCTAAGCTGGGTCAACTCTCGTAAGTACTAGGAAGTCTACCAGCAAATATTAGGTGCTGTAGGCTATGTTTCAGAGGAACCACATCTGAGGTTTCCTTGCCTCGGAAAACCATATGGGTGACCTGCGTGACTAGGTGACTTTGGGCATGTCACACACTCTCAGCCCCCAGAAAAACCTGTGATAGGTTTGCTTCAGGGTTGCCTTAAGTCAGAAATGACTTCAAAGCACATACCAATGACAACATTTCTGTACCACCATAATAAGAAAGGCCTAGACCAATTGAGTTTCTGCACTATCCATTTGTCAGTTGCACATTTCAGTGGGATGCTGATCTACCACACCTTCAGTGGTCCTGGAATAGTCTTTAATGGGGGGGGGCATCTCAGCATTGGCAGGCACACTGTTATTAGTTTTGCCTCTTTGCAGTACTGGCAGGGGAAAATAATTTTTTTCTTCCAATCCACTATCATTCAAAATGTCCTTAAATATGCAGACACTCAACAAGTTCAGTGTATACTTAGAAGTGCCCTCATGGGTTCAATGCCACTTACACCCAAGTAAGTGTGTTTAGGCTATATTTCAAGCAACCTATACTGTTTCTGGGAGGACTCAACAACAACCCACTGAGAGGGACAGACAGAGGGGTCTCTCCAGATGATCTTAGAGCTCACACTGGTACCATTAAGTTCTTAACTCGGGCTTGACTAACTGGCCCTCACTTGTCTCAGTTTCTAAGGCCTTCTCTGTCCCTCTTGATGGGGTCTGACCCCGTGCTCCATCCAAACTTTGGTCCCTGTGCAGCTGGGACTTGCAGATTTAACTAGTGGACCTTGGCTCAGTTTGCAACTTGGATTTGATAGCAGGGGCCACTTTTCTAAACAAACCCTTGATCCAATCCCTAAATGTTGACCCCCCCCCCGCTTTTTTACTTTTACTTGTTAACACTGTACGTACACAACATCCCACTATGCAGTGCTTCGGGAAAATCTAATTCCCGATACTATCCTCTCCATGTATCCTTCTCCATATCAAGTGCTTTCTTCCTGTTCCCCCAAATTTATTTGGTGGCACCAGAAAGCGTGCTAGGACCCACAGGAAAGGTAGTTTTACCAGCATGGCTGAAAACAGGAAGGGTTGCTAACATCCTCAAAAACTACATGTCCCAGGGCTCCTTGCATTAAGGCTCCAGATGATTTGCAACAATACCCCAGTCACAGTTCATCCGGGACACCCAAAATCAGTGGCATATCTAGTGTAAACAGTGCCTAGGGCAAGCGTGGAAGTTGCACCCCTATCTCCGGGGCTGCTGCTGCCCCCCCAAAATCTTCCAGCATGGCTTTTTTGTGCCCCGTGCCCTACGTGCCCCACCCGAGATATGCTTCTACCCATAGCGCCTGACACTCCTTGTCTGCTCAGATGCCCAGGAAAGCAACATGTCCCAGGGTTTTGTGCTGAGTTACAGATGCCCACATGCTCAATCTGCGTTGTGAGTTAGAGAAGAACTAAAGGGAAATGGCACTCGATGAGCTGCAGAAATCTGTCGTCAAAGCCAGGTAAATATGGACCTGAATAGCATCACTCATTTCAAAAGTTTAAACGCTTGGCTGCCTAGAGCCCTGTGCTGACAGCTTGCCATGGGTAATTCAGATGATATCTTTGCCACAGGCTCTCCAGAATCCAGGAACAACATCATTCCAGACAGAAAATAAGCACTGACCCTCCAGGGCCATCAGTAATGCCTTGATTAGTGTCTGACTTGGGCACCAGTCGGAGCATGGAATTCTTAGCGCAAAAAAAAAAAAGTATAAATAAAATAAGGGAAGAAAATGCCGGTGCGTTCACATTACACGGCATTTGGAAACATCAGAACAGCAGAAACATAATTACAACTGGCACTGCGCAGTTGGATGCTGGGTGTGTACAATGTTAAGAGGGGCCCTATTTATTTCATTCTCAGTTCTCCGGCAGATTAAATATCCCTCCGGTCAATCTGAGGTTTTAAAAAAATTAAGGATAGGGAAACACACATGGTTCCTGCAAGCCCTGCATCTTGTCACATAGTCTAAACAAGCTAAGAAAGCTTTCTCTCTCTCTCTCCGCTCCCCTCTTTCTTGTGCATTTCAAATGCTCACAAAATTTGATTCTCCCTGAGGATCAATTATGCCCGTCAGCTGAAGATTCCCCCTTAGTTTCATCCATAGAGGTATGTGTGCATATGTGAATACAGAAAAGTTAAAGTATTCATAGATATATAATAGAGTACTCATTTCTTCATGAGTACAAAGTGGAAGGAGAGAGTTTGGTTTTGTTTTGTTTTCAATTTTCCTTTTTTTCCTTTTTCCTTTCCTTTTTTACCCTTACTTTATTTTATTATTATATTATATTATATTATATTATCAAGCTATTCAAAGTTATTGCTTTGTAATGGCCTTGGCTATACAAATAAAGATGTTTTTATTATTGATTATTATAAGTTATGATGTAATCTATATGTGTGTCTATATATGTAACTGGCATTACAAAAACTGAACTCGGTATTAATTTGAGATCTATTTTTTTCTATTTGTTTACTTTAATGTTTTTTCCTTTTCAATAACTTTTAATAAAAAGGTTTTTTTAAAAATCACAGTAGATCACAAAAAGAAAGAGAAAAAGAAAAGTTAAAGTATTCCTAGTTAAGTACGAGAATGTTTTCCCTCTTTCCTTTTCTTTCCCTCTTAATTTCCCTTTTAATTTAGAGTGATAGACAAAGTAACAAAAACAGAAAAATGACAGCATAATATTTGGAGTCCTGAAGAAGACTGCTATATTCCTCTAGCTTGGAGTTATGGGGTGAATAAAGCTAAAACATGAGGCCTTTCCACATTATATTGTTATAGTGCTATTATTCCACTTTCAACATCCTGTGGAATTCTGGGGTTTGTAGTTTGGAGAGGCCAAAGAGCTCCCTGGCTGAGAATTATAAATGCCCCTCCCACAAACTCCAGGATTCCACAGAATGTTGAAAGTGGAATAATAACACTATAATAGCATAGTGTGGAAATGACCATGGAAAAGAATGTGAAAAGCCACACATATCTTTCTCTGCATAGAAGCATGGTGAAATGAATCCATCTGTTTGCTACTTTGTTCACATTAATACTACTGAGATATAGGGAAGGATTGGTGCTCAACGGCAAAGTGCACACTTTGGATAAAGAAGGACATGGTTAGATGCTTAAGCATCTTCCCATGGAAGGACCAGGTAGGGCGTGACATCTCAGAGAGCTTCTGTGAGCCAAAGGGGGCAACTCTGAGCCAAACTAGTGATGGGAATTGTGTGGCTTTTAGATCACATGTGGTCCACCAAGTACATGAAGCGTGGCCTGTGGAAGTGCTACTCAAAGTGGTGGTCCCTGGAGCAGTGCCAGTCCACAAACTGTTGGCTGCTGGTGCACAAAGAGTGTCCAGGAATGAAACAAAAACAGAGAGCTTGTGTGGGCAAATATGGTGTCAGCTCCCTACCACAATGGAACCTGTCCGGAGGAAGGCAACCAAGGTGGTGATGGGTCTGGAAGCCATTGCCTATGAAGAGCAGCTTAGGGAGCTGGGGGTGTTTAGTCTGCAGAAGAAAAGGTTAAGAGGGGACACGATAGCCACGTTTAAATATTTGAAGGGATGTCGTGTTGAGGAGGGAGCGGACTTATTCTCTGCCACTCCAGAGACTAGGACAAGGAGCAATGGATTCAAGCTGCACCAAAGGAGATTCCACTTAAACCTCAGGAAGAACTTCCTGATGGTCAGAGCTGTCCAGCAGTGGAATACGCTGCCTCAATGGAGTGTGGTAGAGTCTCCTTCTTTGGAGGTTTTTAAGCAGAGGTTGGATGGCCATCTGTTGGGAATGCTTTGATGGGTGTTCCTGCATAGTAGGGGGTTGGACTGGATGGCCTCTGGGGTTTCTTCCAAATCTATGATTCTATGACATTAGAAAACAAAAAATGCTGCTCCCCCACATCAGGCAGCGTGAGAAGCTCAGATCTATGGGACCATCCTGAGTCCCAGGCTGAGAATTTGGCTTTTTTTTTTTTCCATATGAAGAATCATGCTCCCAAAGGGCACAATTCTCTATTTTAAGACTATCCTGCTGGAGGCTTTTTCTTTCTTCAAAGTCTAATTTTGACCAAAAAAAAAAAAAAAAAAATGGGCCCCAGATGGAATGAAAATTGGGATGGGTAGAGCACTGAGATCTAGACAAACAGATTGACCCGGTTCGACTTATTATTCCCTTTTTTTCCTCTGCTGCTGCTTATATTCCAAGAAACCTCTATGAAATTCATGAGGTTTCTATAAGTTGATGGGTGACACACACACACACACACACACACACACAGCACCCTCACTAGTTCCTAAGCACTTTGTAATGAATCAGGTGGAAATGGAGTACAGTCAGCCCTCCACGTTTGTGGGTTTCGCTTTCATAGGTTTGGTTATTTGCAAGTTTCTCCAACTCCTGCCCCTCCCAGGTGCTTCTTTTCTGGGGGAACCTTCCCTCTTGGTGGCTCCGATCAGGCCACACAGTCCTTTTAAAAACCACCTCTGGTGCTCCTCCTCCTCCACCAGCTATTGCTTGGCCAGCCAAGGATGGATCACATCCTTGGCCCCCCACACACCCGATGCCCCCCACACACCCTAGGAAGGAGATAGGCAAGACAGAGAAAGTATAGGGCCACCACACAGACGCACCCCCTTTGCCTCTCCTTTCCCTGACCTGGTGGGACGCCGAGTGCCCACTCTCTCAATCATCCTCCACCACCTTCCCGCAGACACACACATACATTTTGATATTTACAGTTTTTCCACTTTTGTGGGGGTCCTGCTCCTCTAACCCTAGCAAATCTGGAAGGCCAACTGTAAATGCATCTTCTCCCCACCGTTTATCCAATGCTTCCATTTTCTCCTGTGCCATTTCTCTGTTTCTTCTTTAAACTCCCCACCCCTTGCAGGAAGGACATATGAAAGATGGGTAAGATTTCCTTTTCAGTCCACTTCATTATCCCAATTCATGCAAACTTTCAAGCTTCTTCGTATTACTTAATGTTATTTCTCACTAATTATGTGATGGACAACATTCCATGTGACCTCTTGAGATTCGCCTTTCCAGCCCTTAATGTGACTTTCCCCCCAAACCTACCTTTTGTGCCTGGCAGCATCCCAACCAAAGGGTTTCCAGGGGGCTGCAGGTTGGAATACCAGGATGTCTGCCATACCGTCTCAGTTGTGAGGTGCACAGAGAGAAAGAATTGTGGCAAGATCCCAAGGGGATCTCTCTGGCTGCCTTGACAGGGGTGTGTTGTGGAGTTTGCAACACATCCCTCAATCATAAGAGTGTTTTAGATGTTATTTCCCAGTAACCCAATCTGCAATGCCTTGAACACTCTTCAGCTGGAGAGCTGCCAGCCTGAAAAAGTAGATTTTTTTTTTTAGGGGGGGTTGGCATCTTCAGACATAACTATGATGTTGAAGCTCCATCAACTTTGTTGCACCTGACAATATGGGATCTTGGCCTGGTTTTTCTTTTCTTTTGATACACTTAAAAATACAAAGGTGACCAACAAATGTTCCACGTTCCAAATAACAAGATGTTAGAAGTCATAAATAAATATTACTTGTCTCAGCATCAGAAACAATGAAGTTACAACCCATTATGTTACTTAAAACATGCCCCAATACGAGATCTTGGCCTGCTTTTTTCTTTTAAAACCATTAAAAATACAAAGGTGGCCAACTCATGCCCCCTCCATCCCAAATAACAAGATGTTAGGAGTCATATATAAATGTTACTTGTAGCAGCCTCAGAAGCAACGAAGTTACAACCGCTACGTTATTTAAAACGTGCCAAAAAAAAAATAAAAATAAAATAAAAGTAAAACGTGCCACTGCTCATATGTTCCGCCTTGAGCCACGTTGCTCTCCCATCCCAGAACTATTATCCATTAAATGCCCATACCTTTTCTCTGCTAAAGCTGCGGCTTGGTTCATCTCGCTATTTGCAATAAAGTTTCTGATTTCAGAGAAATACGAGTCTTCTTTCTCGTCTAAAAGTGCATGGTTGTCTGATTCTGAGGTTGGAGAGGAGGCATTGTTCCCCAGGTGGTTCGTGATGACTCCGGTGTGCTGGCTCACTGGGGGAATGGGACAGGAGAATAAAGGGAACATCAAGAGAGTGTCAGTGCTTTAGTGCCAAGCAGCACTACGTTTTTCTTAAAGAAAATGCGGAAAAGAAAAAGTCTCAAAATGCTCACAGAGATATTGGGACTTTCCGCACTATACTGCTATAATTCTATTATTCCACGTTCTCCCTCCTATGGACTCCTGGGATTTGCAGTTTAGAGAGGAGCATTTATGATTCTCTGCCAGAGAGCTCTTTGGCCTCAGTAAACTACAAATGCCAGAATTCCACAGGAGGTTGAAAGTGGAATAATAGCACTATAACAGTGTAGGGCAGAAATGGCCTGAGATATTGTGAAGGCAGCTGGAAAAGTGGATCAACAGAGGATTACTTTGGACAGAGGGGGTTGAAAGTGGACTCATTGCACGATAACAGTGTAGGGCAGAAGGGCCCATTATCACCATTGCTCCATTTAATAGCAAATTGAGGTGGTTGGGTGAATAATAATAATAATAATAATAATAATAATAATAATAATAATAATAATAATAATAATAACAACAACAACAACAACAACAACAACAACTATTATTATTATTATTTGTATCCCGCCTCTCCACATGGATCGAGGCGGCGAGCAGCATGAAATACATTATACATTAAAATACATTAAAAGACATTAAAAACATACCCAATCCTCCCCACCCAAATACCACTCCAGAGACTAGGACAAGGAGCAATGGATTCAAGTGGCAGGAAAGGAGATTCCACTTGAACCTCAGGAAGAACTTCCTGATGGTCAGAGCTGTCCGGCAGTAGAATCTGCTGCCTGAATGGAGTGTGGTGGAGTTTCCTTCTTTGGAGGTTTTTAAGCAGAGGCTGGATGGCCATCTGTTGGGGATGCTTTGATGGGTGTTCCTGCATGGCAGAAGGGGGTTGGACTGGATGGTCCCTGGGGTCTCTTCCAACTCTACAATTCTATGATTCTATGATTCTATTCTATGATAGGACTAGAACCAAAATTGGTGACTGGAAAATAAAAGCAAGGTATTACTATGCTCTTGCCAGCATGGAGTTGTGGTCTGAGTGCCAAACCAGGACAATGGGAAATCAGGATTTGAGCCCCAATCTGGCCATGGAAACTCACAGGGAGACCCTGGGTGAAATCTCACTCTCTCAGCCTCAGGGGAAGGCAATGACAAACCCTCTCTGAACAAAGCTTGCAGAGAAAACCCTTTGATAATGTCACCTTAGGGTCATCATAAGTCAGAAACAACATGAAAACACGTTAACAATGGCAGCAGCAAATGCAACAACCGTCATAGTCCAGCAAACCCCATGAAAGAGAGAAGTACAAAATAGATTTCAAAAAGAGAGCATCTCTCCGTAAAACAGCCAGTAGAAAACAGCTGTTGAGAACCAAGGGTGCTCAGCCAGCTTCCAGACAACTACCGGAAAGCTCTCCCAGCCCTGATTTTGTTGGGTTTTTCTGAATCCTGTCTCTATTTTCATCCCACCCCTTTTCTGTCCTGGATTGCCAGATTTTTAGTTTGTTTCCAACGCTAACATCCACACACATTTTCACTCATGTGATTCACGTGCACAATTTTGAGAGAAAACCATTGAGATTAAAATATGCTTAGAAATGGATCTTTAATTATGTGTATATTTAAATTCAGGTTTACTATGGAAATGAAAGAGGATGGACTTACGGACCATGAAAAAGTGACACAAGAAGTAGAATAAATTTGTCCCCATCCACAAGAAACACAAAACAGTGGGAGTCTTCAACCCATGCTTCTGGTAATTGAAAGACTTCCGCTGTGTGAGCAGGAGAGCTTTTTATTTATTAAGCTGTTTTTTAAAAGATTGTTTAGGGTTGGTTTTTTTAAATAATTTTATATATTTTAGGGTTGGTTTTTTTAAATAATTTTATATATTTTTAAATGTTTTTAATTTTTTTATGTTTCTAATTTTTTTTGGAAGCCGCTTTATGTCCCATTCTGGGAGAAAGGAGGTATATAAATATAATGTATAGAAAATACATGCTATTTGCAAGTTGTTCACCGCCTCGATCCATATGGAGAGGTGGGATACAAATAAATAAATAATAATAATAATAATAATAATAATAATAATAATAATAATAATAATAAAAAACAGACAAACAAACAACAAATTGATGCAGAAAAGGGTCACAATGAATGGAAATCTGGAAATCTGAGATACTGACATTGATTGATTGGCCCATCCCGAAGCAGCAGTACTCCTGGGGAGTCTCACAAATTGCATTTCCCCCATGACTTTCCCACCGTATGGCTTTTTAAATTACCTGGGACACTCTCATGTTCATGTTTTTTCAGATGTCGGTCAAGATTAGTTTGCTGGCCAAAACACCGATTACACAGATGGCATTTGAATGGCTTCTCCTTGTTGTGAATGTTTCGAACGTGGCGCTGGAGGTTCGATGAAATGCTGAAGGACCTGTCACAGTATTTACACCTGAGAAAAGAGAGCAAGGTAAATAAGATGTCAGGTATCACTGCGGAGGCAATCGGCCGTTCGGGATCCTGGTTGAGGGCTCTGAAAAATTACTTGCTTGAAAACAGCTAACATAATCCCCCCATTGTCTGGGAGATTTCAGAGGAATTATCCCAAAAGTAATATTTCTAAGCTTTGCAACCCTCTTTCTAGCAACAAACCGATGCAACTGAGTGAATACACTCCAACATTGTGCAGATGGAAGCTGGGGCACACGTGGCCCGGTACCTTCAGAGCGTGGTCAAAGTGGCAAAGATATATCAAGAACTAAAATGATGATGGAGCTGGAAAAAAAACACCCAAGTTTATCCAGAATTCCTACAGAGGGCAGCATTGGGGCACTCAAGGAGGAGGATCTAATATGCTGTTGGAAGTTAAGCAGAGTCCATCACTAATCTCTAGTCTAGCATTATTTCTTGGATAGCTTTAGCCAGCCCTCAACAATAGGCTGTCCAAAGCTTACCCAGTCAAATTCACTCCAATTCCTCAGCACAATTCATCCAGGCCAAAAGGACCTTGCTTTAACCATGCAACAGTGGGTGGCTTCATCCCATCTGCTGAGCCATTTTCAGCTCATTTGATTCTACAGCTCTGGTACCTTTCCGTTGGCCAACGCACAGCATGCTGAGCTTGTTCTCTTACAAAGAACATTTCTAAGAACGGTGCAAGGATCACAACTCTAGAGGCTTCAGGCAGCACCTACTTTCCAAATGTTCTACCACTTGATCTCAAAAAGTGATTTCTACAAGCAGGAGAGACATATTTAGCAACAATGCTCTGCAAACTAATTTTTTTGAGGTAGTGGTGGGGACTTTGCAGTGATTTCCTGCACTACACTCAAGATATCAGGTCTGTCTCTCTCACACATGCATGCACAAATGACACAATTTTTTTGCTCATGACCCTGTGCCCAACTAATAAATCTTAGACCAATCTCTCTTTGATTCTGCATACCCTTTGTTCCCACACACCATCTCCTTCCCCATGTACGGATCACAGCTACCAAAAGAGTCCAGAAATGTGAGCGGTTTCATACCACTGTGTTTGCTAAAAAAATGATACCATTTCAAACATGATCAGGGTGGTGTTGGCCTAAAAGGAATCCCAGTTTCAGAACAAAGGCTATTTCTGCCCTATTATAATGCTTATAATATTTTGCTTATATTATAATGCTACCGTTATAATGCTTTTATTCCACTTTCAACTTTTGGGATAACGACCTTTGCATGCTCTTATCAGGGTGGTGTTGGTGTTAAGAAGAATCTCAGTTTCAAAACAAAGATCATTCCACACTGAATTGTTATACTGCTATTATTCCACTTTCAACCTCCTGGGGAGTCCTGGAATTTGCACTTTAGGGGGGGGGCTTTTGAATTCTCAGCCAGAGAGCTTTTTGGCCTCAGGAAACTACACACCCCAGAATTCCACCCCTAAAGTTCTTATAGGCCGATTTTTTTTAAAAAAAAAAAAAGTGCTAAAGACATATCTCTTCTGGTCCACCTACCCAGCCTATTATTAATTATGATGTATTCTAAATTATGATGTATTTTAATTATGATATATTTGCATTTTAAATGGTTTTATGTGTTTTTAGAGTATTTTAACCTATGATGTATTTTTAGTTGCATTTTAATTATGTTATACCCAGCTTTGAGCATTGGGGAGAAGTGGATAAGAATTATAATTATAATTATTACATATGGATGAGAGGCAAGGAGCCCAACATGTCTAGTATGTTTAATTTTTAAATTCAATAAAATGGCATACAACTCCAGATGCTTTTGCTTGCTGTTGCTTTGTAACACTGGAGAGCCACCTCCCAAATCTCTCCCTCCTTTTAAAACCATCTCTCAATGACTACAAAGAGCTCTATGTCAATTATGGAAGAGTTTGTGGCCATCGATTCTGGAAGTCTTTGAAAGGCCTTTCTGGCCAGCCTTTGTGAATGATGAGGACTGGGCATAAATGCAGACACTTGATAATTGGCTTTTAAAAAGGAAATCAAAACCAGAAGATGTTAAGGAAGGTGTATCTTATGGCTAAGCGTATGACGGGCAAAGGAAAATAGTGACGGGATGATACGTGGTCTCAAGTGGGCACGGCTTGGACCTCTGCTGGTTTTAATCACTGGTCAAAACCGGTGGTGGGTGGGTGGGATTTTGAACTTGGCTGTAAATTCAACAGACCAAGGTCATTTCCGCACCAGCCTGTTATAGCGCGATGATTCCACTTTCAACATCCTCTGGAATCCTGGGATTTGCAGTTTCGGGAGGGGCCGGTTCTCTGGCTGGGAATTATAAATGTCCTTCTCCAAAATACAAATCCCAGGTTTCCATAGGATGGAACCACACTTCTTAAGATGGGATCATAATGCTATAATTATTGTGTGTGAAATTATGGAGTGCCTTTCCTTATCTTTAAGCCCATTTCTTATCTCTCTTGGTACCAGGGCAACACCCACCCACCCCCAAGATTCAGTGACAAGAGGATGACAATGAGCAAATGCGGCATAATGTAGTGGTCTAAATATTGGACAGTGACCCTGGAAACCAGAGTTCAATTCAGTGCTCAACCATGTTAGCCCACTGGCTGGCCTTGGGCATGTCACACACTCTCAGCCCCAGAGAATCCCATGATAGATTTGCAGGATTTGCACAATACAGCATTTGCAGGATACAGCAGGATACAGACTGTGGGATTCCACAAATGCAGCCATGGCAGCTAGACACCCATAGTGGCAGAGCTTTAAATTCCATCAGAGCAACGTAGGATTGTGGCCGGGATTTGGAATGGAGCGTTTTCATTCACTGCAACTCACGCTCATCAATCTCGCCCGGGGCTTTGTGCTTTCTCTCACCGGCACACATCTTTAGACGTGCAAATGTATGTGTTTGATTAATCTCTCAGATTAAATGGGTCAACAAAGAAAACTACTTAAGCAGTCCAAAGAAAAATTGCCTAAATATATGAGCTAGAAAGTAGCTCAGACGAAGCCAGGAAGCTTTGCAAACTTTTTTGGTGCACGCTAAACTTAGAAGCCAGAGCTGTGAGCCGAGCAAAAGAAAATTAGTAATGACCCACACTTTTTGCAAAACGCCGTGCTAACTCTCTGGAGTGCCGTTACTGTACAAGATTGTCCAGAAGTCAAACTCTGATTGCAAAAAACAACAACAACAAAAAAATCAAAATGTACAGATCTTTTCTTTTCTTTTTTTCCTGGGAGAGGACCAGACCAAACACATCTTTATTTTGCTAACTTACGCTAAGGATTGAGGTCTCCTTTTTTGGAAGAAAAATGGCCTAAACAAGCTGTGAATAATCTGGAGTGTGCTTTGGGTCTGACAAGTGAGCACAGTAGTGCTCATTTCATTCAAAGCAAAATAACCTGATAGATTAGAATGAGGAGAAAGCAATTACAAAATGTATGTGTGCATAGAGATCTTTACAAAAAAAATAGTGCTTAGTGGAGTGTTTCCTCCTGGGACTTTTGTCTCAAAACTCAGGGGTACATTGATTTGTGGGGTTCAGGGAAAGATGGAGTAGTGGTAAAATTTCTTAACTTTATTTTATTTATTTATTTATTTATTTCCCGCCTTTCCATATGGATCGAGGCGGCGAACAACTTACAAATAGCATGTATTTCGAAACATTTCTATACATGCCCCCAACAAGCTGGGTACTCATTTTACCGACCTGCGAAAGGATGGAAGGCTGAGTCAACCTTGGAGCCGGGCAGGATTGAACTCACAACCTTGTGGCTTGCAGTACTGGCATTTAACCACTGGCTTGCAGTACTGGCATTTAACTACTGTGCCACCACGGCTCCTACTTTTTTATGGCTTTACTTTTTTAGAGGAATCGAGTGCGGCTGTTTGCTAAGATTCGTTTTTGTTTTTCAGCATACTTTAAATGTCACCGTCACAGTGACAATTAAATGGGGCAGTTCTCAAACTCTGGCACCTAGCCCCATTTTGCTGCCTGAGGCAAAGATGGAGATGGCCTGCAAAAGCTCACTAGACTGGCAACTGATTCATTCTTGCACTGGAAAAGGGACAGGATGCTCCACTGCCTCTGAAGGCTGCAGATTTAGTTGAGAGCCCAGGATAGGTCACAAGCATCTCGTCCAAGACCTTGCTGTGGTTGCCCACAGGCATCTGGCACCTGACAAAACCTACCGGTACTTCACTTTGGCCATTTCTGCCCTACAGTTATAGTGCTATTATTCACTTTCCAACCTTCTGGGGAATTCTGGTGTTTGTAGTTTCCTGAGATCTCTGGCTGAGAACTCTAAATGCCCCTCCCTAAACTACAAACCCCAGGATTCCATTGGATGTTGGAACTGGAATAATAGCACTACAAAAGTGTAGTGCAGAAATGGCCTTTGTCTAACAGGAGGACTGGCCTTTAGCCTTTTTTTTCCACCATATAACCCAAGGTTATTCTAGTCTGTTATGAGAAATGGTGATGTTTTGGACTTTTCAGGGGGAAACATTTCATTTATTAGACAAAGTAAGCTATAACATAGTTATTTAGGCATTGTGTAGTAGATGTTAAAAGGGAAGGGTCTGTCAGGACATGATGATAAAATGGAATGTTGGAAGCAGGTAGTGATTGGTGGAAGGGCTGAATCCAGATGTCACTGAAGATCATAGAATCATAGAGTTGGAAGAGACCCCAGGGGCCATCCAGTCCAACCCCCTGCTATGCAGGAACACCTATCAAAGCATTCCCAACAGATGGCCACCCAGCCTCTGCTTAAAAACCTCCAAAGAAGAAGACTCTACCACAGATGTATTTCTAAAGGTCTGCAGAAATACACTCCTTGAGAAATGTGGTTTCTTTTCGATAAATTTATTTTTGCAGCTTTCGATGTTCCACAGGCATCTTGCCTGGGTAATACGGTACGAATTCTTCAAACCTGATCCAAAATATTTTTCGGATGGGGAAGGGGCAGTGAAATTCATGCCATTTCCGCATGGGGTATTTGAAACGGTGCAGTCCGTCCTCCAGGGAGGACATCTGCACCTGGGAGCGGACTGGGTATGGACTATTTAATGTAGATCCGCACCTCAGCCCGCTCCGGAACAACCTCAAGTGGTCGTCCAGTGTGCTTTTGAAAAACCCGTTTCTTTCGGTTTTTCAAAAGCACGGAGCGCACCAGTGCGAGACTGCTCCCTTGTGCAGATTTGCAGGCTCGCACCAAAGATCTGCCGGGGCGGGTTTTAGGCTGGCAAGCTTCAGCGGTTGGTTGAGACCCTTGACCAACCGGAAGCCACCATTTTCAACGCCGGAGCAGTGAGGAGTGACGAGCACGCACTGCTCTGGAGCAGCCTGGACTGGACCGGGGAGCCATAAGACCCGGTAACTAGCGGCACGGGGCGATTCCCTCACTCCATGCGGAAATGGCCTCAGTGACAATGCCAGCTACCAAGGTCATATTAGTTTAATCTATCCCATAGAAACTCTTTCCCAAAGGGCATCCAGTGTGTAACATTCCTTGGGGGGAATGTGGAACACTCCCCCCCAATCAAAACATTAGGTTGCTTAGATTGTGTTTAAAAAAATGGGAAAAATGCAAGAAAGTGTATATGAGGAGTTCACACAAAACTAAGTGTACATTTTCATGAAGATGTGCAACAAACAGACAAACATGTAAGCTTGATATATAAATCCAACAACATGAACTTAAGATTGGGAACACAAGAAATAAAACAAAACTGCAACTGACAGATTTGTCCATCCTAGGTCTCAGAGGCTATGTTCTTACCTGTAAGGTTGTTCTCCTGTGTGTGTTCGGAGATGTCTCGTCAGATTTGCTGAACGCGGGAAGATCTTACCACAGTACCTGGAAAGAAGGTGAGAACATGATATATTCCATGCCATAGACTGGAAGCTCTCCGGCTACCATAAACATTATAGCAAAATAATATTTATTTCCTTACTTATTTTGCTAAATTGCTCACAAGTCAGCTGACTTGACATGCTGTCTTGTGAAGGAATTTTTTAAAACCCTTCATCCCACATTTATTCAAGGGATTGCAGGGCCACAAGACCCAGCCTCACCAGAGGACATGATCTGATAGATAGTCAAATCAACCTCTATATAGTTTCCAATTTTTCTGATGCAGCGAAAAACAACAAAGAGCATACAGCAGCACCTCACTAACCAATTTTATTTGGTACAAACCATAGTGGACTGATGCACCCAATGAATTATGCTCGAGTCTACAAAAGCTTATGCCAAATAAAACCTTTAGCTTTTAGGATGTCACTGGACCCTTGTTTTTGCTCCATGTATTGTTCAAATTATCATCCACTGTTCACTTTTAAAGCTGGTTTCTAACTACTATCATTGAATCTACAGGCTTGGAATGATCTTGATATTGTCTTGTGAAATCTCAAAATCCAGGAGAAGTTGAGCCAATAATTCCTGCAATGAAGGAACATTGCTTCTCTTGTGGCAGCAAGGACTGGTTTGGGTGGGATGGGCAGAGGAGATCATTTTATACTCGAATCCTGCACTTTACTTCACCAGAGCTAGAAAAAAACCCCAGTGTCTCAACACCAAGTGATGTCCTCTCCGAATTAAGAAACCAGGTGTCTATAAACTCAAGCCCTTTTTAGGAATTTCTTTTTGGTACAAAGACCAGAGTGCTGTATCACTTTGCACAAAAATCCACATAGATTTTCCCTTCAAGCTTTGTTTATTTTAGGGCAGAAAGAAAAAAAACAGGAAAGAGAAGTGCCATTTTCTTAATTCTGCCATTAAACACATGGGAATTAAGACTCTCAAAAGTCCTGATTTACCTTTTGCCTGTCTGGGATGTACAAAGAAGAATTCATTTTTTCTTAGTGCAGAATTTGGTGAGATGCTGAGCTTGGAAATGCAACATTTTGGAATACAACTCTCAGAATCCCTCAGCCAGCAAGTCCACCCTGCCCAGAGATTCTGGGAGCTGTAGTTCCAAAAATTTATGCTTCCAAGCTCTAATGGGAAGGAAGGAAGGAAGGAAGGAAGGAAGGAAGGAAGGAAGGAAGGAAGGAAGGAAGGAAGGAAGGTGAGAGAGAGGGAGGGAAACAAGCATAGGTAAATGGAGAGATAGACACAGAGGCAGATATTTAAAGCCCCAGATTATTATTTTTTGGCTGGAGTTTGAGCAAATATCTTCAGTAGGCCCATTGTTGGCAATTCCACCATTGCTCCATCACCTTGTTTCATTTTTAATTGTCTCATCGTAGTTTTTTTGTAGTAAAAGACATTCCAAAGGGAGTTACCATGCCTCCTTCTGCGCAGTACTAAAAAGTGGTAGCAATGGTTCCACTGCCATTGTTTCTGAGAAATCCTTTGACCGTGCCTCCTCCTCCACACATACCCCCCAACAGTGCTGTCAAGTAGCCATATGGCACATTTGTCTGACTCCTGACCATACAGACAGGGCAAGGGGGCACAATCTCTTCCTCTTCCTCCTGGGCTTACTGATTCGGAAAATCCAACTGAATAGGCAGCTACTGCAATGACAAAAGAAGGAGTAGGACCGGCCTGACAGAATTCAGGCCGTACAAGTTTACTTTGTATTAGTCAATACAATATCATGGCCGCCCTCAGGTTTTACCTGCAGGTATAACGTTCTTTTCCTTTGCGCAAAATGGGGTCGGACAGCGTTGGGGGCGGCGACCGGAAATTGAAGGGATGATGCGGGAGGGGTTGCAAGGAGGCACTGGCATCTGTCTTCATGGCGGCAAAGCTCTCCAGTTTCTCCGTCATGGTTTCTATTGCTGACATCTGAAGGGAAAGATTCTGTTAACCAGTGGTCATCTCTTAACATGTTTGGGACCTCTGGCAAGTTGTAATACTAGTGGCATTGCAGGTCTTACCATGCAAACTATATCCACTGTGCATCATTTCTGGTGGACATAAGCGAATCTGCCCTAAGAATCCAACTTCCTTGTTACTCCTATTTTAGAACCATCTTACTTGGAGTGAGCTTGGTTTCTGCTGCTCCAAAGACCAGAGCATGAACCAATGGATCCAAAGGGCAAGATAAAGAGATTCTGCCTAAACATTAGGAAGAACTTTAATGTAAGAGTTGTTCCGCAGTGGAATAGAGGGCATTAGATTCTCCTTCTTTGGAGGTCGTTAAACAAAGGTTGGATGGCCATTTCTCAAGTGTGCTTTAGCTGTTTATTCTTGCATGGCAGGGGGTTGGACTAAACAGGTTTTGCATTACCATCCAACTTTTATGATTCAGTGATTCCATACTTTACTGAAAACCACATCTCTTCCTTTTTCCCAGGTGCTAAATTCCATGTACCACCCAATGTACATAACCATTTCTTCCTTGCAAAGTTTAATCAACAGCCATCTCTACCACCAAAGAAATCTAAATGTTTATCAAATGTATAATGAAACAGAACAGAATTCTAGAATGCTTATGGAATTAATCCCTTCCAAACTGATTTGGGACACATATTTGTCTGGTTTTTGGAAAGATATCTGGTACAGAAGCCCTATACATTTACAATTTCAGTTCCTTCCTAGATGCATTGGTAAGTTAAGGTGCAATTCAATGCATATCTCTGGAAGAGTAAGCCCCACTGAATATGTAAAGAATGTGCACCAAGCATGCACAGGAATGCACTAACAACAAAGTAAATAAGTTACCAAGCCAATAGTTTTTGTTTCTTAATGAATCCTCCAGGCAAAACAATTATTCTCAGACTTTGTGAGGCTGAAAGGGAACATTGGGGACTTTGGTTCTATCTGGACCTTAAAACACTGAAATTCACAATAAGTGGCGCAAAGAAATTACAGAGGGCTAGACGAAGGGACAAAAGCTCTATGTCAAATTTGTTCAGGGCTACACTGAAGCATGATCTGTGATCCTATCCCTTTCTTGTTTGCGAATATTAACATTTTGCATTGTGTTCAGTGATAGTCTACTAAATCTGAATCAGATGCCCAGATCTAGGTATAAGCTGAAAAGTCGCAGGCAGTGTTTGTTTATCCATGGTGTTAGTATTGATAGGAGAAAAGGGGGAAGTGTTTGTCTGTCTATCAAACAATCACCAGAGTGGTCCATGGTCACCAATCAGAAAGTACTTGCTCTCTAAATCAGCTTTGCTTCCTCTCAGTGGCATCAACACGCAACCAGATCTGACTGGCTTTGTGAGGCCGTCACGCTCCCCACGTGGCCACTTATTAGCTGGCATCTCTCTATAAAAGAGAAAGAATCCTTAAGGAAGAAAAATATGGTGGACAGCAGTCAGACAGGATAAAATGGCAGTCAAACACTGTCTGAAAACAACAGCAACAAGGATTTTCAGCACTGGGACCATATTGCATGCATTTTGCCTTTTCATCCAAAAGTTGCACACCCCCATCCAGATATAAACTTTGATCTTCCAACAGCCATCACTAAAACTAAGATCAAGTTCTTCATTTCCATTGTAGAATCAAACTGCCAGGACTTGCAAATGAAGCTTTTGCAAGTCATAGTGCTACCATAGCTAGGGAATGATAGCACTATGATTCCACTTTAATTGCCATCCATCCTATGGAATAACAGGATTTATACTTTGGTGAAGCACTGGGGCACTCTGGCTGAGAATGCTCAATGCCATTCCTTAAACTACAAATCTCAGGATTCCATAGGACAGAACCATGGCAGCTGAAGTGGAACAACAGTGCTATAATGTAATCTAATGCTATAACTTAATGATAAATGTAAAGAGTCTTTTTTCCAAATGCTGCCCTGGACTGATTCTGTATCCCCAGGCCAGATAGTGGATCCTTTGGAGAGAGAAAAAAAAAGATACACAAAGAGCTTTTGTTCCATCATAGCCCAATCATCTTGGGTTTATCTATATCTGTCTAATATACTAAACACCCTAAAACATTATCTGCAACTTCATAACAGCACATTAGGGCATTTCAGTGATTGAAGTGCTCATAGTGTCAGGTTGAATCCTTGCTCAACCATGCCAGGGGTCTTTGGGCTAGTCATCACTACGAAGATGGTAAGGCACTGGCTTCCCCAAATATGTAATCCAGCCAGGTAGTCCAGCCAGTCACTATGGCTGATGGCATTGAAAGCTGTGGGGAGTTTCAAGTCAATGGCACTCCTCCCATCCAGTTCCCAGGTTGAACAAAGTGCTGCATGTCTCAAACCTCGAACAAAAGCCCATATTGAAAATAGTCCAGATAATCAGTGCCATCCAGATATGTCTGGAACTGGAGTGCCACTACCTTCTCAATGACTTTAGCCAAGAACGGTAAAGAATAGATAGTGCTGTGGGACATTAGCGTGACAGATATTTCCCTTGCTTTCAGTTTTATTAGCCTGGTTTTCTACCCTCCCTCCCAGGTCCCTTGTTAATGCTCTTGTTTGGAGCTTATATCTTTCTCACCAGACTTGCTGGATAGCTATCACAGATCCTTTTGAGACCACTCTCCCCTGCTATTCTGACCCACACAAACACAGGATGTTTCTGGCTAGCCTGTCACCATTGTAGGGTCCCCTCGAAGGGAAAATCAGAGGAAGTTATTAACCAAACTCTTGGGCCAAGACAAAACAATGAAGGAACTAAGTTTAGCTTTGAAAGCAGCCAGCCTCGGCCTTTCACAAAGATGTCAGTACTGCTTATTCAAGGTGGGAAATGCTCCGGCAGGGAAACAATGCATGCATGCACTCTGTAAATGAAACCCAAGAGGAGATTCTTGCTATTTACAGGGGCAAGGGGATCAAGATATTGTTAATGATTTGTGCCTGACATGGACTAATATCACCAAGTTGTGTCACAACATGGCAACGAGACAGGGGCCTCTCTCTCTGATCTCACCTTCCAACAAAATAAGTCCTTGGGTTTTGCCATTGCAGACAGAGAAAATCTTACAATTGAAAGACACAGGATGCCTCAGAAACAAAGCCTGGTTGCTGTCCCATGTCATAACATAGGGTGCTATTATTCCACTTTCAACCTCCTATGGAATCCTGGGGTTTGCAGTTCAGGGAGGGGCCTTTAGAATTCCCAGCCAGAGAGCTCTTTGGCCTCAGTGAACTACAAACCCCAGAATTCCATAGGATGTTGGAAGTGCAATAATAGCACTATAACAGTGCAGTGCAGAAAGGCCCATAGAATCATAGAATCGTAGTGTTGGAAGAGACCACAAGGACCATCGAGTCCAAGCCCCAATGGTCAATGAATGCATTGAGAGTTGCCTCCAAGTAAACATGTAGATAAATGCATGCATGAGCAGCAATAACCCAAGCCTACACAGGTCTACTCAAAGAGAAAAACCCACTAAATTTAGCACTGCTCACATCCAGGAAAATGTTGGCAAGATTGCTGCATGCAATATATATGATACTACTATTATGTGGGAAGGACTATAGGTCAGTGGTAGAGCAGACATTCTGTATGCAGAAGGTCCCATAGGCATTATCAGGCATGAGTAGGTCTGGGAATCTCCAGAGATCCACTGCCCAAATAAAAGAACACAAGGCTGGATGGATTGACCTAGCATAAGATCATTTCCAATATTTAACTAGATTGCATTTATATGAGAGGTACCAAAGCTTAGTATCAAAGGACTAGCTTTGCATACATGAAGTTCCAGATCCAATCACCAGGGTCTCCAGAATCCAGGTGTGCCCGGGGAACACTTCTGTCTGACAAGAAGATACTGAGTTTGATTAACCACCGTCATGAGTTGGCATAAGGCATAAGTGACCCTTCTATATATCTGAAGGAAAGGGTCAATGGAACCACAGTTGATACCATATTCAGCAGTAGATATCATATTCAATAGTAGCCCGTTGAGGGTCCCAGGTTCAGTCACTAATACCTCCACTGAGGTAGAGACCTGGGAAAGATTGTGCCATGTTGTGACACAACTTGGTGATATTAGTCCATGTCAGGCACAAATCATTAACAATATCTTGATCCAAAAGCTGATGTCACCCAGATAGCAAGGGTCACATTGATGAGAGGCAGAGTACCTCTTCTGCATGTACAAGGGCCCAAGTTCATTCCCTAGGCATTGCATTCATCAAAGAAGAGCTTGATAGGATCCTGGCCTGTTTCTGCCACCAGTCAGAGCAGAGAACAACCTGACTCTGTATAAGGTGTCTTCACTTTCCCACCCCCATTTCTACCATTGATGGAGAAGCATCACAGCCCATGCTCTGAGTCTAAGGCCGTTTCCACATTACCCTTTCAACATCCTGTGGAATCCTGGGCTTTGTAGTTTACGGAGGCCCAAGGGCTCTCTGGCTGAGAATTCTAATGGCCCCTCCCTGAACTGCAAAGCCCAGGATTCCAAAGGATGCTGAAAGTGGAATAATAGCACTATAACAGTCTAGTGCAGAAATGGCTTAAGACTCAAGGTATATCTGCGGCACACAGTGTTGTGGGTTGTACAGGCATACCTTGGTTATTGAAGCTTCTTAGAAGGAAGCTTCTTTTTTTTTAATAAAGGTTTTTGGGCGTATGCCACTAGTGATCAGAAAGGAGACTAACTGTTTACGTTGCTTACAAAAGGTTTGCTGGAATTAGAAAATGACATACTTGCAGCCCAGAGTAGATAAACTCTGCCAGTGGAGAAAGACAGACTAGACAGGAAGTGGCTGCAAGGAATTCCCAAAGCTGCCTCCCAACTCAGGAGGGTACAGGTTAACCCTTGGTCGTCAATTTTTTCAAGGACTTAGTCTGAGTCTTTCAACAGAAGCCTCAGAGTACGGCGTTCATTTAGATTGCTACGGTGAGATCACAATATCAGAGAAAATTAGAGTTGGAAGGGACCACAAGGGCCACCAAGTCCACCCCTCCATATGCTGCCCTCCACATTTGCGGGCTTCACTTATGCCGCTTTGATTATTCACGGATTATTTGCTGTCACCTCTGCTGCCTCTCTGTGTCATTTTTAATAGGGACTGCAAGCCTTGTGAGACTGAAAAACTGTGAATGAGGCTTTTGAGTCCCTCTTAAAAATGGTGTGGGGCAGCAGTGAAGATAGCGCCAGCCCCACCAGCCCCCCACTTCTGCTTTGTGAAGGAACTGATGCCCCAAAGGAATCCACAGTGGGTTGAATATGGTGATCTTACTTTTTTGTGTGTTAAATATGGTTTAAATATGGGCCTAGAGTTACTCACATTTTTTTTGCTTTCATGGGGGTCCTGTGCCCCTAACCCTAGTGAATGTAGAGGGATGACTATACAGCTGTCCTGAAAGATGCTCATCCAACCTCGATTTAAAGGCCTCCAAAAAAGGTTTGAGGCAGTCAGGCGGTCTATTTCACTGTCAAACAGTTCTCGCAGAATAATAATAATAATAGTAGTAGTAGTCATAGTACTAGTAGTAGTAGTAGAAGTAGTTCTTCCAAATGTTTAGGTGGAATCCCTTGCAATTTGAATCCATTCGTTGGTGTTCTAGTCTCTGGGCAGCAGGAAACAAGCTTGTTCCATCTTCTCCATGCCATCCCTTCACATATTTAAAAATGGCTATCATGTCATTTCTCTGTCTTCTTTTTCCCCCCAAGGTGAACCTATCCAGCTCCCTAAGTCATTCATCATTAGACCTCTGGTCACTTTCTCCGGACACATTCCAGCTTGCCAATGTCCTTTTCAGCCTATGGTGCTCAGAACTGGACACAGTGTTCCACATGAGGTCTGATCAAAGCAGAAAAGACCAAAGCTGAAGAGAGCAGAATACTGCTTCCTTCGATCTGGACAGTCCTGCCGATGCAGCCCAGAACTGCATTGGCTTTTTTGGTTGCCGCATCACACTGCTGACTCATGTTTAACCTCTGGCCTAAAAAGACCCCTAGATTCTTTTCACACATACTGTTTTCAAGCCAAATGTCACCCATCCCATCTTTGTGCATCTCATTTTTTCCTGCTACATGGTAAAATAATTTTAAAAAGGCAAGGCAAACATCCCTACATTTTGGAAGAAAACTTCATGGGGTCTCTAGAAGGTTAAAAATGTTTTTATTTATGCAAAGCCTATCTGATGTGGCTGTTCCATTTCACGAGAGCATACTGTTAGTTTTTAAATACAAAGTTTTGTGAAATAAGTTAAACTACTCTTGCTTTTTGTGGTGTAGGAACCTACTTATATTCTTCTTGTGTTATTTCTGGCTCTGGTAATTAATTCTGTTAAAGAACTAACATGTTTTCAACCTTCTGCGGAATTCTGGGACTTGTAGTTAGTGAGGCCAAAGAGCTCTCTGGCTGAGAATTCTCAATGTCCGTCACTAAACTGCAAACCCTAGGATCCCATAGGATGTTGGAAGTGGAATAAAAGCACTGTAGTGTGGAAATGGCCTGTCACAGCTCCGTCTTAAGGAGCCTCAAGATTTCTGGTTTGGTGAGGTGCTTGGAAGGTACCAAACTATCCTAAGAACAAAGGGACTAAGGGTTAAATCAGATGGAGTCTGTGATATCTGGTGTACTCCAGGTACTTAAATTGCATGTAGTTCAGAGACATGTGCCGTATCTCTAGCAAAGAATCCAGAGCCAGTGGCCATACAGGCTAAGGGATTCTGGGAGCTCTGATCTTAAAAATAACTTCTCCAAGTTCTTTCCATGAAGACTGCTGACCCCACCACTCACTGCAGCTCTTTGGGGTCCTGCAACGTCAGCCTGTTGGCTCAGGGTTATACCACCCCAAGGTCACTGGGTCAGCCCTGCACATCTAGGGTCCTGCCCCACACTCAGCACCACAAGAAAGTTCTCAGAACATGCAGTGCCCAGGAACTCTCTCTCTTACCTGGGGATGAAAAAGCAGTGGTGAAGGTCTCAGGTACTTCTCCTTTAGTGCTCCCACTGAGTCAGCCAGCTTCCGTTTCTCCACCCTGCTGGACAGCAACATAGAGGGTTACATACCTCACAGGGGCCTTAAGGAACAGGACAGGATCCAGCAATGGAAGAATGGATGGTTAAGGCTGCTGAGTTATCCCAAATGGCCAGGCTAACATGGGTTTTAAAGGATAAGCCAGCTGAGGATTTCTTGAAAGAGTGGAAACAGTTCATGGACTTTTTGAGCCATTAAAAAAATACGAGGATGCAATAATTTGTGGATGTAATTACTAATCACCCTAGTATGTTTGCTTAGTAACAGTAGAATAATATTTCTTCTTCTTTTCCTATCTTCTTTCTTTGATTGCACTTTGATTTGGGAGGAAAAGCCCTTTTGTGTTTTAGTAAGGTAGTAAGATAGGCCATTTCTGCACTACACTGCTTTAGTGCTATTATTCCACTTTCAACCTCCTATAGAATCCTGGGGTTTGCAGCTTAGGAAAGGACCTTTAGAATCCTCAGCCAGAGAGCTCTTGGGCCTCAGGAAACTACAAACCCCAGAATTCCACAGGAGGTTGAAAGTGGAATAATAGCACTAGAAAAGTGTAGTGCGGAAATGGCCCAAAGAAGGCAGCAGAATTCTCCCCAAAGATCAGGGATGACTCCATGCATACCCCAACAATGAATGCACAGACAAAGGTCTGTTGCACTGCCTTTTCTGTGTGGTTCTGCTCCCTATATGGACAGACTTCAAACAGACATAGGATGAAGTGAGCCTTTGGGGACGGAGGGATCATTGGCTTAAGCTGTGTCAAGGCGCAACTCAGGTCATTTCCGCACTAGCCTGTTATAGTGCTATGATTCCACTTTCAACATCCTCTGGAATCCTGGGGTATGCAGTTTCAGGAGGGGCTGGCTGGCCCCTCCTGAAACTGCAAACCCCAGGATTCCATAGGATGTTGAAAGTGGAATCATAGTGCTATAACAGGCTAGTGTGGAAATGGCCTCAGAGCACACCCTCCAACTGTTCTGATTTGGCAGGAACAGACCCGGTTCATCCTCTGCTTTCCTGCTCGGCTGCCTTTGAAATGCAGTGGCGCAGGGACGGGAGTGTGGAAAGTGCGGTTCACCCTGGGCGGCAATGTTTTGGGGGTGTCCTGGTCCGTAGCCATGCCCCCACGCCCCACAGTCACACCCCATGTGCCATTGCCCGGCCCCCTCCAGCCCTCCCTCCACACACTCCAAGTTGCGCCACTGTTAAGATGTCTCACTTATCTCTCTTCGTCCCAATTTCTCCTTGGCTTAATCCCAATTGCAGCGCTCAAAGTTCAAAAG
>CAOLHI010003465.1:0-175014 GCA_948474755.1 Ctenosaura bakeri | reverse complement strand
ACAAAATTAACATGAATCAGCATGCTTATGACTATTTATCATCCTTATAACTGACACTTCAGAATGGAGCAAGGGGTTATGTCAGTGTTTCCCCAGTTCTGGTCTTCCAGGTGTTTTGGTCATCAGTTCCTAGAAAAATCACAAATATCAAAATATGTGGATATGTATGTGGGAAGGGAGCGAAGGCATGGTGGAGAGAGCAGGCACCCAGGGTCCAAAGCAGAAGGAATGGAGGGGTCAGTATGGTGGCCCTATACCTCCTCTCTCTCTTGCCCATCTCCTTCGTTGGGTGTGTGGGGAGCCTCAGGACAGGGTTTGTAATGCTGAGAAATCAGGCTGTGAGGCATCCTTAACTGACCAGGCAGCAGCTGGTGGAGAAGAAAGAGGCCCAAAGATGGGTTTTTAAAGGGCTGTGAGGCTGATCAGAGCTGTCCAGAGAGAAAGTTCCCCTGGAAAAGAAGTGCCGGGGGGGGGCAGGGGTTGAAGCAAGTCGCAAATAATCAAATCCGGAAGTCAAACCCACAAATGTAAAGGGCTTACTGTAAATACATCTGACTAATTGCTTTCGAATATGAATGTTTCATGAAGTTATCAAGGGTTAGCCACTCTCTATTAATATATTGAAGACTCTTTAAAATCCTCTACGCCTGAGATTATCACCATGCCTTCAGGCAATACATTTCTTAGGTAATCATGTACTGCCAAATCAATTGACTAGCTGGACATGAGATTTTGTTTTAAGAGGCAAGAGGTTTTCTGAATACCACGTATAAGACTATACATCTCCCATCACATCCATCTTGTTCTTCCTAAACTAGAAGAGCTCAGATACACAGTAAAACAATCTTTGGGGTGGAGTCACTTGAACTGCACAAAACATTCCGAAGGTAGAAATGTGTACCTTGGTGTGTGCCTTCTGATTTAAGGTGACCCTATTATAAGGTTTACTTGGCAAGATTTATTTAGAAGGGGTTTGCCTTTGCCCCTCTGAGAGCATGTGACTTGCCAAAGGTCACCAAGGGAGTTTCCCAACTGAGAGGGAATTTGAACATAGTTATTGAATCATAGTTATAGTCCAATGGTAAAATCTCTGCACCACACTGCCTCTCAGAAACGTACACAGTGAGCCCTCATGAATAGCAGAATTCACAAATGCTTGTGGGTAATGACCCACTGTGTCTACATATTGGCACATACATAGGAAAGTTTGCCTTTTTTATGATCACCACACATTTGATTCACTTGACAATGACTTCTGTTTATTTATATCCCACCTTTCTCCGAAAACCAGGACTCAAGGCAGTATACAACTTAAAAAGAACAATACAACTGAAAGAACACAAAAAATGAACATTAAAATGAAATTAAACTAGTCACTGTGTTAACGCAGTTCAGATCTATACCTAGTAAAATACAATTAAAATGAAAATGTTAAAAACAGTTGAATATAAAACACTATCCTTAGCCCATTCTTTATATACCTTCTGTATTAAAACATTGTTGAAATAGGGTTTTGGTGGCTGATGGAAAGACAAGGAGGGGGCTGTTTTGTCCTCTCTCTGAAGGAAATTCCAGAGCCACTGAGAAGGCTCTATCTCACATCTCCACCAACCATGCTTGTGATGCGGCTAGGGGAAGGGTTTCTCCTGATGATTGTTGGGACCAGGCTCCTGTAAGAAAATACCATTTGCCAGATAGCCTGAACCCAAGCCATATAGGGCTTTATAGGTCATAACCAGCAATTTGAATTGTGCCTGGAAACAAACTGACAGCCAATGCAGCTGTTATAACAGGGAAGTAATATGGTCCCTGTTAACTCACCCCAGTTAACATTCTGGCTACAGTCCTTTATACTAGCTGAAGTTTCCAACGCTCTTCAAAGGCAGCACCATGTAGAGATGTTACAATAGCCTGAATGGGATATAACTAAGACATGTATTACTGTGGCCAGATCCACTGTCTCAAAGAACACGTGCAGTTGGTGCACAAGTTTTAAGTGTGCAAACACATTCCTGGCCACCTCAGAAACCTGGGCTTCCAAGTGCAAAGCTGAGTCCAAACAATACACTCAAGCTGCAAACCTGTGTCTTCAGGGACAGTGTAACTCCATCTAACACAGGTTGAATCCCTATTCGCTGATCTGTCTTTCAATTGATAAGGAACACTTCTTCTTGTTTGAATTAAATTTTAATTTGTTTGCCCTCTTCTAGTCCATTACTGATGACAGACACTGGATTTAGAACCAAGACAGCCTCCTTGGATTGAGGTGGAAAAGAATAATAGAACTGAGTGTCATCTGCATATTGATGGCACCACACCCTAAAATTCTGGACAATCCTAGCAATTCAATGTATATATTAAACAGCATGGGAGACAAAACAGAACACTGAGGGGCAACACTGGCTAACAGACAAAGGATTGAACAAGGGTCCCTCAGGATTACCTTCTAGGTTTGTCCCTTCAGGAAGGAATGGGAGCACTATAAAACAGTGCCTCTATGTCCAATTCCAGAAGGCAGCCCAGAAAGATATTATGGCCAATGGTATTGAAAGCTGCTGAGAGGTCCAGCAGAACCAACAGGGACGCACTCCCCCTGTCCAGTTCCCAGCATAGATCATCCACTAAGGTGACCAAAGCTACTTGTGTTCCATAACCAGACCTCAAACCAGATTGAAATTTGCATGATCTCTTCCTGGATTAGTCACTCCCTATTCAAATCCCATTAGTGAATATGTGATTTTTTTTAATCTTAATGAGCATTTTAGAGACATATTGAACCTCAACTGCCTTTTTTTTTTACCCAGCGAAGGGAGGATCCTTCTGTGGGTTGCTACACAGGGATTTTACTGCTGTACAAAGTTTACAGTAATATTCACACTAGGCTACCTCACTTGTTGTGTGCCTTCAAGTCATTTCCAACTTTTGTCAACCCTAAGATGAGCCTATCACAAGGCTTTCTGGGAGTTGACAGTGTGAGATGTGTCCAAAATCACACCGGGTTTTCATGGCTGTGGGGGGAACTGAACCCTGGTCTCCAAAGTCCTTGTCCAATGCTCAAACCACTATACCAGAGCCTTCCAAACATTTCATGTTGGTGACACACTTTTTTGACATGCATCATTTGGTGACACAGTAATTCAGCTTCACTAGCAAACCGAAGGTACCCAGAGGCATATCTCGGCTGGAGAAAGGCAGTCGCCTGATCCTGGCTCACTGCAGTCACCCTCACCACGAAAGGCCCCAGCAAGGGTGACAGCAGTGGGCCAGGTTTGGGTGGGAGAGGCATTTCTCAGCAGGGAGGTGACACACTAGTGTGTCATGACACACCATTAGGAAAGCCCTGCACTATACCATGCTGGCTCCCAACTACCTCACTAATCACTACTAACTCTAGATCATTTAGGAGGAAATTAAACAGCCCCAGCCCCAAACAAGTCTTTTAAAGGGTCATGTACCTTGCATGTACCTGTATTATTCCATTGCACTGCAAGGCCAGCATATTCCTTCTAAGCTCTTCAGTCTGTAAGAACCATAATCTCGCTTTAACTAAGAATTACAGTAGAGTCTCGATTATCCGACACAAACAGGCGGGCTGATAGTCGGATAGCCAAAAATGTTGGATAATCTGGAGGGTCTAAGAAAAGCCTTGAAATCACTATGAATTGCAAACGTATTGAAGTTTTATTGCAGTAACAGTAAAAGTAACATTGCAGTAACGTTACAGTAACAACATTGTAATGTATAAAAAGTTCAGTCTTCTGAAAATTTAAAGAAATCAGTCATCCTTTTCTGCTTTCCCGAAGATTGCCGTTTCTTCGCAGCCAAGTCTCGCCATCTTTGCAGCATCATAATGTTGACCCCCATAGCTTCTTCTTGTTGCTTGATGTACTTCATTGCGATTTCTAGAGCCCTAACCCATCGCCATGTGAGATTGTGAGAGGTTCAACAGATGATGCTTGCTCATCAATTTCTATTTTGTCGCCATTGCTGTTGACAAGAGTGACGCCATAGTCATCTGCTACCTTCTGCAACATCTCTCCATTGTCCAATCTCTTGATTGCCTCAAGTTTCTGCTCCATTGGTACAACGACCTTCTTCCTTTTCGTTGCAATGCTTGGGGGGATGTTTGGGGGCCTGGCTGTGCCCGTCACCTTCCCTGTTGCCATGCTTTGGCCCTTGTTTTGGGGCCTGGAGGTACTCGCCCTGCTTGCTGCCGCCGCCGCGCACTTGGGGCTGTGTTTTGGGGCGAGGCTTCACTTGCCCTTCTCTCCTTGCCCGTTGCAGAAATGCCTACAGCCACGCCCCCAAGCAGCCGCGACGTCGGATAATCTGGAATGTTGGATTACCGCAGGACGGATAATCGAGACTCTACTGTATTTTGACACCATGAGCTTGACCTATAGCAACAGAAATACATCCTTGCACTTAGCGATGAAAGAAAGGGAGAAAGCTGTAAAAACAAAACAAAAACACAGTGACAGCTGTGAGGCCAATGTGTAAAGAGATAAGATTCAAAAATCCATGTTGTGGCAATATCTTGGGCCTTTCCACACTACACTTACAGTGCTATTATTCCACCTTCAACATCCTGTGGAATCCTGGGGATTGCAGTTTAGGGAGAGGCATTCAGAATTCTCAGCCAGAGAGCTCTTTGGCCTCAGTGAACTACAAACCCCAGAATTCCACAGGATGTCGAAAGCGGAACCCGGACCTGTTTTCCCTCACTCCTTGATTCCCCGTGCCTCATCTACTCCTCTCTTGCACTGTGACAGCGTAATGCAGAAAAGCCCCTTGTTTTACGGCAGCTTTTTGGGAGACTTCTTGGCATGGCCTGATAAAGGTAGTAAATCATAACTGATGGATTTTGGAATTTGTCTTCAGCCAACACAGCTCCCTCGCCCTTTGTATGGCTTGCCTAAAGGCTTCTGTAAGACTCTTCGAAAGCGGTGAAGCGTCCCCCACTCCGGAGCCCTCCTCCGCCCCCCCACTCCGGAGCCCTCCTCCCGCCCCGTCCCCCTCCGGAGCCCTCCTCCGTCCCCCACTCCGGAGCCCTCCTCCGTCCCCCCACTCCGGAGCCCTCCTCCGTCCCCCCTCCGGAGCCCTCCTCCGTCCCCCCTCCGGAGCCCTCTCCGTCCCCCCACTCCGGAGCCCTCCTCCGTCCCCCCTCCGGAGCCCTCCTCCGTCCCCCCACTCCGGAGCCCTCCTCCGTCCCCCCTCCGGAGCCCTCTTCCGTCCCCCCCACTCCGGAGCCCTCGTCTCCGCCTCCCCCCCCCTCCGGAGCCCTCCTCCGTCCCCCCCACTCCGGAGCCCTCCTTCCGTCCCCCCCTCCGGAGCCCTCCTCCGTCCCCCCCCACTCCGGAGCCCTCCTCCGTCCCCCCTCCGGAGCCCTCCTCCGTCCCCCCACTCCGGAGCCCTCTCCGTCCCCCCTCCGGAGCCCTCTTCCGTCCCCCCCCCTCCGGAGCCCTCCTCCGTCCCCCCTCCGGAGCCCTCCTCCGTCCCCCCCACTCCGGAGCCCTCCTCCGTCCCCCCTCCGGAGCCCTCTTCCGTCCCCCCCACTCCGGAGCCCTCCTCCGTCCCCCCTCCGGAGCCCTCCTCCGTCCCCCCCACTCCGGAGGCCCTCGGCCTCCGTCCCCCCCTCCGGAGCCCTCTCCGTCCCCCCACTCCGGAGCCCTCCTCCGTCCCCCCTCCGGAGCCCTCTTCCGTCCCCCCACTCCGGAGCCCTCCTCCGTCCCCCCTCCGGAGCCCTCCTCCGTCCCCCCCACTCCGGAGCCCTCTTCCGTCCCCCCTCCGGAGCCCTCTTCCGTCCCCCCCACTCCGGAGCCCTCCTCCGTCCCCCCTCCGGAGCCCTCCTCCGTCCCCCCACTCCGGAGCCCTCCTCCGTCCCCCCACTCCGGAGCCCTCCTCCGTCCCCCCCACTCCGGAGCCCTCCTCCGTCCCCCCTCCGGAGCCCTCCTCCGTCCCCCCCACTCCGGAGCCCTCCTCCGTCCCCCCTCCGGAGCCCTCTTCCGTCCCCCCACTCCGGAGCCCTCCTCCGTCCCCCCTCCGGAGCCCTCCTCCGTCCCCCCCACTCCGGAGCCCTCTCCGTCCCCCCCACTCCGGAGCCCTCCTCCGTCCCCCCCTCCGGAGCCCTCCTCCGTCCCCCACTCCGGAGCCCTCCTCCGTCCCCCCTCCGGAGCCCTCCTCCGTCCCCACTCCGGAGCCCTCCTCCCCCCCTCCGGAGCCCTCCTCCGTCCCGTCCCCCTCCGGAGCCCTCCTCCGTCGACGCTTCCTTACCGCTTACCACCCGCCTCGCCACTGCCGAGCCTTCCGAGCCTGACCGTCAAACTTGCCGCCTTCGCCGAAACCACCGTTGGAGGCGCGAGGCGAGGTGGGCGGAGCTTCCTCCGGCACGACTTCCGGCCCCTCGCGCCCGTGGCCTGTTTTCTCCCACTGACAGGAACAGAGGCGGCGGCGGCGGCGATAAGAGCGAACGAGTGGGAACTGGTCCGGTTGGATTCCGCTGAAAGGGCCGCCATGGTGTAGTCGCGTGCGCGGGGGAGGGCAGGGGCAGAGGTCAGACGTCAGAACCGGTCAACCACGCCCCACAACCGGGGCTGGGGGGCGGGCGCGGCTGCACCTTTCCTTCTTCAGGTCGAGGTAAGCCAGTGGGGCCTGGCGCGGGACTCTCGTTTTCCCCCTCGCTGGGGGGGGCGGCGGAGCGTGGCCTCGAGACCCTGAGGCGGGGAAGGGCCTGCTCGCTTCCTCTGCATGGCGGGCACGGCCTGTGATTGGGACCGAGGCGGGGAAGGAGCGGAGGGAGGCTTCCCCTCCGAGGCAGTTCCGGAATGGCTGTCCGGGTGCTGGCGAGAGGGGAAGTCGGGACCGGATTCTTCACAAACAGCAGCAGCAGCCGCCCTTCTCAGCCCCGTCGGCTGAATTTCAAGGGCTGCTCCGACTCGCCGGGGTGGGAGAGCGGCCTTTGGTTCAGAGACGCCTGTCTGTTCTTCAGTATTGTTCACCTTATTCTCTCGAAGGGATCTGGCGCCTGTTGTAGGTCTACTTTCAGCTGTCAGTTGCTTTTTAGAAAGCTGGAAGCAGATTGGCTCTTAGGTGATCAGCAGGTTGGTAAATGATGTTAAGGATATGTAGTATCCAAACTGAAGCACGAGTTATCCTTAAAATGTTCTTAAAGGTCTGTAGCTGTACCAGCACACACGTGGCTTGTGTTGTGTTAGAAGAAAGTGAGATATCAATGGGGTCATAAGAATGACGTCTGTATATGTGTGTGTATATATGCACACACACACACACACACACACATATGGACACATACTTTACTGTGTATATTTCCCTGCTGCTTATTGCAATACCTGGTAAAACTGTTGCTAGGCCTGCCAAATGTCTCTTCTAAAAGAGTTCTTTTGTTTAAAAAGCATGGTCTTCTTTAGAAGATTACTACTGTACAAAGAACTAAAGATGTTCTCTGATTCAGATGTAGTGAAACTTAAATATCCTTCTTGCTTTTTTTTCTAACAACTTCTAAGGAGGGAATAATGTTTTTAACTCCTGTGGAACATGTGAAACAATAGGCTGTAAAACAGAAATCTCTTTATTTCAAAGTATAATATACAAAAGTTGTTGGTACTACAGTTCAGAGTGGTGTTCCTCAGAATTCTCATTGACTCAAACCAAAGCTGATACTGCCAAGTATCTGCAACCTGTTTTCTTGGCTGCATACCAAGTTTGGCCTCAGTAGGATTTACTTTTGAGTAGGTAGGGTTACACTGTAAATAGTTTTAAAACGCAGGTTAGAAGACCTTTCATAATGCCAACCGCCTGTGTTGTCACTAGAAGAATTGCTTCAGTAATAAAACATCTTTTATAATGGAATTAACTGAAAGAAGTGTATCTCGAATGAGGGTGGGCAGTCTTTCTCTTATGGTGACCATTAACATGCAGGAGAAAGTCTGTTCATCTATCTACAGCCAAAGTTAGACAGAGTTTGTAGAAATGAATGGCATAGCTATGCTGTCTCCATTTGTCTCTAACCTGTTTTCTCTTACTCTTTGATTCCCTGTGCCTCATCTCCTCCTCTCTAGCATTTACAATGACATAAACACACCAAATAGAAGGGAATGTGGCTCCTAAAGAGATACTCCACAGAAAGAAAGTGAGTGAGTGAACAGGCGATGTGGTCTCAATTTGGGCACCACGGTTAAGAAATGGTATCAGCAAGTTGGAATGTGTTTAGAGGAGAGCAACTAGGTGATGGATCTGTAAACCAAGCCCTATGAGGGCTGGAAAAGATTGAGAGGTTGTAGTCTTTAAATCAATGCAGTCATGTGGCAGATGGCACAAGCTTGTTTCTCAGCTGCTTTGGAGGGCAGGACTCGAAACAATGAATTTAAATTGTGGGAAAAGAGTTTCTTACTATGAGGAAGAGCTTCCTGAGCTGTACAATAATGAAACAGACTGCCTCAGAAGGTGGTGGTTTTTCCTCCAACGAAGGTTTTCTGACTGAGATGATCACTTGGCAGAGATGTTTTAGCTGTAGATTCTTGCATGAGCAAGGGGTTGATTATTCTTAGGATTTCTTTCCAGTTTTGTGATTCTCTGAACAAATCTGAGGGTATTTGTATTCTAAACCCTGTTTTATAGCTCTGCTTCTAGTTTTCAGTCTCTTCCTTTAGGGCTCACTTCTGAGATATTTGAATTTTTCCCTCTCTGTACCTGTAGCAACCGGTTTCAGAAAATCAAGTGTTGCTAATCTGCGAGTTTGTATGTGAATTTTTGAAATGTGGACACTAATTTCACTCAAAGGCTGCTCCTTATGTATTCCTTGTTACATGCAGTAGGAAACAGTTCTGCCTGGATATAGAAGTACTGTATTATACCTGTGTAGCAACTCAAAAAATAAAGAATCTTGGACGAATTACTTACAATGAGCAATTAATGGAAAATAGAAGTTATATCCAACTTTAGCATCTGCAGAATGCTAAGCAAAATGTCACAAGAACTCTTTTGCCATCAGAAAGAAGAACAGCAGTGTTCACCAGTTGTCTCCTCCCCAGCTCAACCTCTCCTGCTGTTCCCCAGAGTCCCATGGAACAGCTTCTAAAGAGCATGGGAGGGGGGCCTGCAAAGAGAGTAGAAATTGCAAGAAGATGCCTCCCCTCCTCCGTGCTGTTAGCTTGATTCCTCCACTGAATCTTAAGCATTGTGGAACTGAAAGTAGCTCTTTTGTTTGTGGGAGTCTGGATCCAGTCTTTTTTATAAGCAATCTGAAAATACTTGGACATACTTTTTAATATTTTAATATGTTATTTATTTTATTAAATGTTTGGCTATTCAGCTCCAAAAGATTGCATAGGCTATTCTAACAGAATACCACTATTCATCTTTTAAATGAATGTATGAATGAATTTACCATTAGTAAATTCAATTTGTCAAACCTGAATAATAAATTGAATTCCTGAATTCTCTGCATCTTTCTCACAGTCAAGAGGATGTTTATTCCCTTGGAAAAGGTAGACTCGCAACTGACACCTTGATCTAGGCTGTTTAGTCATGTATTTGGCTGATTCATCCTTTATCAAAGATATTTTCCTTTCTTCTCCAGTGTAAACAGCTGATGTCTGTAGCACCCAAATTGTAAGAGAAAGTGTTAACTATGCCATGAACTGTTGGAAGTAAAAACTGAATGTTCCTGTCTCATACTAAGAGCTTCAGCATAATAAAACTAATTTTGAAAAGCTGATTCTTTCTTTTCTTGTAGTATGCATGTTTTCATTTAAAGAAGAACTGAGATTAAATACCAGTTGGAAAAACATAATTTTATTACACAGTCAGTGTATGTATTATTTTGTTTTGGTGAGATTTTTTGTTTTGCAAAATGTGCAAGATGGATTTTAAAAATTCTTTTTTCTTTTTTAGGAAACATACTAGAATACAACCATAACAATGGAGTCTATGCTAAACAAATTGAAAAGCACCGTTACCAAAGTGACTGCAGATGTCACTAGTGCAGTCATGGGAAATCCAGTCACCCGGGAATTTGATGTTGGCCGGCATATTGCTAGTGGTGGCAACGGGCTTGCTTGGAAAATTTTTAATGGCACTAAAAAGTCAACAAAACAGGTAAGATTTTTGGAGGGTAATATACTTGGTTCTTACATAATTATAGTGACATTTCACAAAACAATTATTGAGGATTATGCATTTAAGAACTGCAGAATAACACCCAAATACTATTTATACATATTCAAGATAGATTATTAAAATGCATCTGATGCTTGACAGATTGTGGGAAAAAAGTAAACATTGTGACAATGTTTTTTCATGTTGGCTACCTAAGAGAAGTTATCAAATTGTAAATAGATTCATCATTTTCTGTGTGGGTCATTGTTTCAAACAAATGTTACCATGTTGTTAGATGTTTATAGGTTATATAATGTATTTCATCTAGAAAAAGGCCATTATTTGTTTAAGGGAAGGAATTCTTTAATGATATATTTTGATAATTTTAGTATTTCTTTTTTGTGATGACTGTTAGCGGCTTTGTGTGTTATTGTTAAGTGGAAAGGCAGATAAAAATCAATAACAAAACAAATAAAAATGAATATATTCATTTGTAAGTTTCAAAGGCTTCCTTTTTAAAATAATCGAATACACCAATCTGAATCAATTGCATCAATTCCTCTAACTGCATTTCAGCATAGCAGATCATAAAGCTAATAAATCGCTAATATTTATGTGGTTGCAAAGGGCGAAGGGCTCTGGATCCAACAAAAATTTCCTGGAACAGGGTTAGGCCAGATGTTATCTGGCTGAAGCTATTTAACTGTTTAATATTTACTCGGGCTATTCCACTGCCCTTCCATGGTTGAGCTTATCCCAGCGTCCTTCCTTGGTAGAAAGTAGTTGAGCCTAGATCTTTATGTGTGCATTTTCCATGGAACTGTGGCACCACATCACCCAGTTCTGAAGGAGACTATTTGACTAGGATTTCAGGGTTTTGTGCTAGATGGGACGAACAAGCCATGTTATAAAGACATTCAGACTGGCAGTTGTCTTTGTGTGGTGGACTTCTGATGATCCTGAGATATTTGTTTCTTGCTTGGGAGATTGTATGTGCTTATACATTAGGTAGGGTGATATCTGGCCATAACTATATATGCATTAGTTCTCTCCTATTAGCTGTGTTTGGGACTGCCCTTGCAAAAGCTTCAGATGGCACAAAATACAGGGAGCCAAAGGGTTTTTTTGGTATCTGTTTTTCAGAGTGTATTAGATTGATCTGGTTTTATCTGTTGGATTTCTATTTGTGTCTAGATTTAATTTAAGGCTCTAGTTGTAGCCCATAAATTTCTGAGTAGCTTGGGACAAGGATATATGAAAGACCATCCTTTCAAATGAAACAGTCAATTACAGCCATTATTGGGGGACTGCTTGTGTTTTGTAATAAAGTAAGGATAAAATGACCAAGGCAAACAAAAGATTCATTGTTGGTAGATTTAATACAAGCAGTATATATGTTTATTTTGTAAAATTTTTAATGAATGTCAACTATATGTTCATGTCAGTGGTCGTTTTTGTCTAATTTTGATTTTTTATAGTGGTTTTATTGTTTTAAATATTAATTGTATCAGCGCTATGTTTCTCTTGTGTTTTGAGTCACCTTGGGGTTACTCCATAGTGTACCAAGAGGTGATATCTATTGATTTATCTATAGGATAAATCAATAGTGCAGTCCTTCCTTTTATCACATATTGGTGGGAGTTTTCCATATGTGAATAAGATGTGTGTGTCCTCAGGGAAAGGCAACGTAGCTAGTATATGATAAGAGAGTTTCGGTGACCTGATGGGAGTGCCTGTGTAATGCTGCTGCATTAATGTTTCTTTCTGTCTGTCTTGTACTGTCAGGCAATCATAAACTCATGAGTGTGTTATACTGGTGAGATCATCTGTAATACAAACAATATTCACAGCTAAAAAAATATATACTCTAGCTGTGAAACACCTTTCTGAAGAAAAAACACTAGAACATCTTGAAAACTTTTAGAAGGGCTCAGACATGAGAGAACCAGCTGGCTGTCAAAAAGTGAGAGGGACAGTCTGTCTGTTATAGTTGCACGTGATATTTCAATGGTATTTTCAAAAAGACTTACTGACCGATCTTATCACCTTCTAATAAAGATGTAGCTTCCCTATAGTACATTTTCATTAATTAAAATGTGGAACAATATGAGTCTTCCCATAACTAAACATAACTAAACTAAACAATAAATAATGAATAAATGTTCATTACTGGAAAAGTTCTTATGTCCCAGGAATCATGGGGAGGCATGGAGGTGGTAATCTGAAATAATTGTGCCTGATCATTTCTGTAATTATCCATGTAGGTTTTTTTTTACGTAATTAAAGAATGCAGTTCACCTCTGCTGTATTCATCAATTCTAATGTAAAAGTTCTCTTTTTAATTTATTTTTGCCACATTATAATGCCGAAGATCCACTAAACTGGTTTTACTGTTGATCTCTTATAGTTAGCCTATACATTTTTGTTGACAAAACTATGGTAAAAAAGGATGTTAAAAAGAAATATTCCTTTTCACTTGACAGTTTG
Organism: Ctenosaura bakeri; assembly: GCA_948474755.1. Taxonomy (NCBI): domain Eukaryota; kingdom Metazoa; phylum Chordata; class Lepidosauria; order Squamata; family Iguanidae; genus Ctenosaura; species Ctenosaura bakeri. Next base: position 162,411 of record CAOLHI010003465.1, on the reverse strand, counting down.
TAGAAGGAAATATCACATATTTAAGCAAACTGGATGGTTAATGCAAAGCAAGGAGGCGGGCATCCTATCCTCCCTAGGGAGGTTGTTCCAAAGTCTGGGAGCAGCCATTAAGAAAGTCCTCTCCTTTGTTCCCACAAGACAACAATGAGAAGGTGGTGGAAGAATGAATGGGGGAGGAGGTGTCTCCTGAGGATCTTAGAGCTGTAATGGGCTAATAAAGCAAGATATGGTCCTTCAGATAGCCTATACCCAAGCCATATTGGGTTTTATAGGTCATCATCAGCATTTTGAATTATGCTTGGAAACAAACAGCTAATGGAGCTGTTGCAACAAAAGTGTTGTGCGTTCCCTATGGATTCTTTGGATTAGCTGAAATTTTAGAACACTTTACAAAAGAAGCCCCATGGACAGTGCAGTACAGTAATTCAAGTGAGATGTAACCAAGGCATGTTTTACTGTGGCCAGATGAGACTTCTCCAGGAATGAGCACAGCTGGCACACAAGCTTTACAAGTGGAAATGCACTCCTGGTCACCTCTGAAATCTGGGCTACCAGACTCAGGGCTGATTTCATGAGTACCCCCAAACTACAAAACTGCATCTTCAGGGGTCATGTAACATTACATAGCGCAGGTTGAATCCCTTTTCCAAGATTTGTCTTTCAGCTGACCAGGAGTGCCTGTGTCTTGTCCAGGTTAAGCTTCAGTTTCTTCGCCCTCATCCATTCCATTACAGATGCCAGGTGCTGGTTTATCATGGAATCAGATTCCTTGGAATTTGGTGGAAAGGAGTAATAGAAGTGAAAATATTATTTTTTCCTCTGTCTGAAATTTCCTCCCTGTAAGGATAAAAGTAAATGTATAAGAGATTGCTGTAGTTTTTCCCTAGTTGTTGATTATTGTTTTACACGGCAACAGTTATCAGGATAGTAGCCGATACAAATATATACATTATCTGTCTGGTCTAGGCCTGGTCTAGGTTATATGTTGATCTCTTGGCTTTGTTGATTCTGTTTCCCTGCTTGATATTGTGCGCTCGTGCGCTCTCTCTCTCACTCTCTCCCTCCCTCCCTCCCTCCGTAATACGTGCTTGTTTTTCTGTATTTATAGACAGTTTGTGTAAAGGCACCATAAGCCTTCAGTACTCTTGATTTGCATCTTCTTAAATCTAGCAATAAGTGTTGGGCCTAGCCACATTCCTCTTTTGCTTTGTGTATAGACCAGGATGATTCAGCCTTGGCTTTTTTTAACAGAGTTTTTTATTCAGTCTGTCAGTTGACTAACAAGAAGTTAACCATGGTTTTGTCCTGGTTAGCAAATTGACATTAAATCAGAGTGTCCTACTGTAGATGTGACAGACTGGGGCTGAACAGAAAAAGCAGATGCAAAAAAAGAGAAAAATGGAGGTGGAGTAAATGTGCTGGCTTGACAGTTATGCTTGACTTGTTAAAATATAGTTTAAGAAAACGTAGTTGGTACACCTGACAATGTGTCTGAAGGTTGTCAACTCTAATATAGTGGTGGCTAATTTGTAAAAAAGAAAAAAAATTAAAGACAGTGTGAAAATTGATATTTGTTCTTAGTTTTTGAGAAAAGTATCAAATACAACTGTGGTTCTGTACTTTTGTCTCGTTGTTTTTAGTTCCTCATTGTTCAATTATTATGTTTCCATGTCTTACTCTTAGGAAGTGGCAGTTTTTGTTTTTGATAAAAAGCTCATAGACAAGTATCAGAAATTTGAGAAGGATCAAATTATTGATTCCTTAAAACGAGGGGTTCAACAGCTAACAAGACTTCGACATCCCCGGCTGCTAACTGTGCAGCATCCATTAGAAGAATCCCGGTAAGATTCCCTATTACTAATTAATTATAGATTGACTTTATTAAATGTTTAAAGTCTCAAAACATTGTGACACTCAATCTCTCTAAATTTGATTAATTCAGGAAAGCTAACTACATAGAGTATTGATTTATTGAAATGGTCTGCTTTGCTCAGACATTTGTGTAATATCCAACTTACATCCATACTCTGAATATATCTCAAGTATTTTTAACTTCCTAATATTAACCTTAGAACATGGGTCTCTTACCATTGTGGGTGTGCATTTACACTAGAAATCTAAGAAACCACCACTGATATCGCCCCACCCCTAAAGTTGGAGTTTAGTCTTCCCTAATCACAAAGCAGCCATGCTATGGCCTATCTGATCACAGAAGACAAGGAAACTGAACATGAGACAGAGCATGAGTATGAACTGCAGCTGCCAAACCATATATTTGCCCCCACAAAGCACAACAAAATGTCCATTTCACAGAAGGCAAACTAGAGGTAACCAGAGAAACATACACGCACATACTCTAGATATAGAACACTTTTTGCTCTCCACCACCTCAAGCTCACTTTTTCTTTTTCTGGGTGGCTGTACATGCTTCAAAAAGAAGCACTGCATTGCATTTCCCATTTTTATTTTCTGCTTTAATGTTTTGTTGGCCTGTACACCAGTTTGGAAGTAATATTGATTCCCAGTTTGCCTTTAACGGTGCACATTCAGTACTATCAGTTATCATAATAAAGTGCAATGCTACCTTTCTGTTCCTGAGCATCATGAAATATCCTAATGTCTTTACTTTTTAGCTGCCTGTTTCCAGAATGCTTTGTGTAAATGCCAGCTAGTTTCTTCTTCTGACCTTTGTTTGGGATTCTTGTTGTGAATATTTGTGAAATAGGCTGACTTCTTGTTTTCTTCTAGGGACTGTTTGGCTTTTTGTACAGAACCAGTTTGTGCAAGTTTATCCAATGTTCTTGGCAACTGGGACAATCTTCTCTCACCTGTACCATCTGACATCAAAGAATATAAGCTCTATGATGTGGAAACAAAATATGGTTTGCTTCAGGTATGCATTCAGCACCTGTATATGCTTCATTAATACTGTTATGGTCAGGTAGGCATAATGTACTTGGTATCATATACATATAGCCATAACCACTTTTGCCTATTTTAACTTTAACCACTTAAATTCAATGAACCAATTGATAAAACTAGAGTGCATGAATGAAGATATTTGTAAGAGTGGGTCTTGCAGCATTTCTATAACACTGTGCTCTATTTTTATCTCATAGCTGCCAATCCTGAGCATTCATCACATAAGTGAGGCATCCACATCTAAGATTTGTTTGAACAAAAACATGGACAAGGCTTTGCCTCGTACCCTTTATTTCCTTAGAACATATATTGATTTGGGATTTGCAGCTCATTGGTTGTCTAAGAGACATCTTTTTATATTTTATATCCTTTTTCCCCCTATATATTATAGAAGAACTAACGGCAGTTCACTTTCTACTGTGTACTGGTGCATGCTTCTGATCATTCCCACTTGCAGTGGGAGAGCAAACCTTGGAGCATATATGGCTTATCAAACATGGGCAGCTTCCTTTTTCTGAATGGATTCTCTCCAGAAGAACAAGTGGGCCACACCTTGGATTCCTCCTTTGGGTTGTTTGGAGAGAAACAAACAAGGGCAGGATATCTGTCCATTTTGGTATATTATTTGTTCTTAGTGATCAGACAGTATGTACTAAACAGTGGTTCTTAACTTAGGGTCTGGGGATCCATGGAGGTTCACAGAGCCCTCATAGCAGGTCCACAAAGCCCTGATGCTGAATACTACCAACAGCAGCAGTAGCAACAGGAACATAGCAGTGGGGTGGGGTCTGTGGGTGCTGATACTGCTCCCACATTTGCAAAAGAGGAAGCAGTTAAGGCATGCATACGCATATGTCCGATACCACATTCTTGACAAAAGGGACATGGTGGCAGGCATGTGCATGCACCCAGCCTATGACTCTGGAGACCAGAGTTTGCCTCTTCACTTTGTCATGGAAACCCACTGGATTGCCTCAGGTCAGTCACATTGTCTCAGCCTCAGAGAAAGGTGAAGGCAACACATCTTGCCAAGATATATTTGCCCTAGGGTTGCCATAAAGCCACTTTGCTGTTGAAATCACTTGTGAGTTACAGCAATCCTAAAGTGAAGCTATCACAGGGCCTCTTTGGCAAGATTCGTTCAGAGGTGGTTTGCCTTTGCCTTCCTCTGAGGCTGAGAGAATTTGGCTTGCCCAAGGCCATCCAGGGATTTGAATTTTAATCTCCAGAAGTCTTTAATATTTGAAAATTTAAATAAATATTTGAATATTTAAAGTTAAATATTTAAATCTTGAGTTAAGTCTGGGGGGTTCCCAGCAAAAAATTATACTTGCAGGTATCTCTGGTAAAGAAAAGGATAAGAACCACTACACCAAAACACTGTTCATCCATGAGAAGCCTGGATTCCTATGAATCCCTAGATTTTTGCCTTGTGAAATTTGCTCACTGTGCTGTTGTAATGACACAGAAGCAAATATTCAAATGTCAGTTGTAAGTTCTTTGGGCTTTCTGAGAAGCAACTCAGCAGTGATCATAGCAGTGCCTGAGACTTGCTGATTGTCCTGAGGAAGTAAGGCTTGTCCCTGGTCTGAACTTGAATGAGTTCTGCTTCCTTACCATAGTAACAGTAGTTCCAGCACCAATTCAAAGAGGTAAACTTTACATTATCATATAACTGATTTCACAAGGCTTCACAATGGTGGGAAACAAAGACCCTAACAAGAATGCTCTTTCCTAACAGGTTTCTGAAGGCTTGTCATTTCTACATAGCAGTGTGAAAATGATCCATGGCAACCTCACTCCTGAAAACATCATTTTAAATAAAAGTGGAGCATGGAAAATCATGGGATTTGATTTCTGTATTCAGTCCATAAATCCATCTGAGCAAGAGGTATGTTTAATTGTTTAATTAATGTTTAATTTTGTCTAAGAAGGTGGAGACTTTGCGTTTGTGTTTACTTCATGGTATGAAAGTAAGGATCTTGTTTAGTCTATTCAACTTTGAAAATATACATCACATCAATGGGATATAACTTGAGTAAGCCCAGTGTATACTTTTCTTGTTATAAAAATAACTAGTTTCTTTTAAAAAGATAAGTTTGGGATATAAGGAAAAATAGATCCATATTAGAGGTATACCTTTTGGGGGCCCATTCATAGATCACTCAATAGTATGTAAGCTTTCTACAGAACCATTAATCAGATTGCTTGATAAGCAAACCAAGAAGGTGAGGGTGGAGAAAGAAGTGAGAAAAGGTGGTAGTGTCTGCATGGAGTCTGCATTTAGCCACAGTCTTAAAATATAAGAAAATTTTCTGACAATCAGTTCATTCTTGATAAAGTACTGTGGTGATTGCAAGTTGCTCCAGAATTCTGTCTAGGACTCTTGGGAAAAAGAAACAGTTTGAAAATACAAAATCCAGTAGTCTCTATCCTTATTTAACAGACAAATTCCTTGGTAGATGGAAATGAAAGAAAACAGAAACAAGACAGTTTTTATCATAACAAATTTTGGCTGGTATACCAACAAAAAAGCCAGTAGCAACTAGATGGATAGCTTTATCTAGTAGCTGGAGAGGGTATACTTTTGAAATGAAATCCCAACTACAGATGGCATAAAATCTACATCCTCTAGTGTTGGATTCCATTGCTGAATAATTAAATTCAGTTTTCTCAAATTCTGGCTAAAACTGAATCTCTTTAGGGTGTTCACATAACATGTCTGAGGTATGAAGAAACAGTGCCTGGGTAATGTGCTAGAAACCTGTGCTAGAAAACAACTTTTCTACTCTTTTTTTTTCCTTGCAGCCAAAATTCTCTTGTAAAGAATGGGACCCAAACTTACCATCTTTGTGTCTTCCAAATCCTGAATATTTGGCTCCGGAATACATTCTTTCAGTGAGCTGTGAGACAGCTAGTGACATGTACTCTTTAGGAGCAATTATGTATGCTGTGTTTAATAATGGAAAACCTGTTTTTGAGGTCAACAAGCAAGATATATACAAAAGTTTCAGTAGACAGCTTGACCAGGTATATTTTAAATCTGTTTTTCTAAAGTAATAAAATATAAGCATTACGAAAGAGTTACTGCTTTCACTTTGGGGGCAATACATTTTTAGAGATAAGGCATGTAAAAATGTGTCCTGAATTCACTGAGCAAAAGTGAAACTCACTGAGACCTCAAAGTGATCAGCAGAACCATTTAATGATTATTGTCCCTCCAACTATGCAGAAACTAGATGAAGTATGCACTGTTTTCAAAGGTCAGAAGACTTTGGCAGAGAGTGCTGACAGAAATAGAATGCACGAGAAGCATGCTGATGTATTTGCATGCTTGTGGAAACCCCAGATTTTCCAGGAGTACAAAATATATTCTTTTTAAATATTAAGGGAGGAATTTTTTCCAAAATAGCTGAAACGGCTGGCTTAGACGTCATGAACATTCTTGGAGAATTTAAAATAGAAAACAGATGAGGGGAAGAAGGAGCATCTTGAAGGGACCCTGACACACAATGTTGAATTGCAACACTGAGTTTTCCTCACTATGCTGAGTACAGCTACTGAGAGCAACATCTAGAGGGTCGCATGATTTTCACCTATTGTTAAATAAAGATGCATTACAGAAATTCGTTACATAGTCCATTTCTTTTGCTTGTCTTTGAAAGGGCAGGTGCACACCCCCAAACTATATAATATAGTTGCATATCCCCCTGTTCAGACATTATAAAGGTACTGAAAATATACATGCAAGAAGGGGAGTATGCTAGCCCCAACTCCTTATTGAACTTTTCCTCATAGGAGGAGCAATTATCAGAAGAGGAAGAACTTATCAATCCATGGATGTTCCTCACTCAATCAAGAATGTTTGAAAATCAGAGCTTTCTTCCTCAGAAAGTCACTTTTCACTTGATAGTAGAGGCAGAAAAGGCACCAGAACTAGCATGCCACCCTCCTGCCACCTTCCCCTACATTTATAGGAACTGAGTAGGACATATTTAAATATGCCTGCATGTCTGTCTGTGTATGTATATCTAGCTTAATATACATGATTTATATATATATTACAGAATCAGCTTTTATTACCACAGAATTTGTGTTACATTAATGTAAAATATTGTCCTTTAACACAGTTAAATAGAGCACATACTATATATTTGATATTGATAAGTACATTATCTATTAGTATGAACAATACATGTTCTCTTGTACAGCTTAGCCGTTTGAACTCCAGCAATCTTCACAACATCCCAGAAGAAGTCCGTGAGCATGTAAAGCTGCTGTTAAATGTTGCTCCTACAGTCAGACCAGATGCAGACCAAATGACTAAAGTGAGTAAATAGAAGGGCTACTTGAAATAGCTGAAAATAAGACAAAGCCATTTTAGCAGTTTTAATTAGTGAATTAGTATGTTACTGCTAAATATTCAATGTTCTTTTGAACCATCTCCAGTTTATGAAAATCTTGGGAGTTATTTATTCATATGTTTGTAGTAGGAGTGCTTAAATTTGTTTTATTACCAGAGCATGTGAGTGATTCACTGGAACTGTTGCCTTGCAGAATATGCTTTTTTTAGGGGCTGATGTTTTGCTGCTGTGTAAAAAATAGGTCATGTTTAAAAACTGCCAGAAGAAAAGTTTCCATTTAGCATTACTGTCATCTTGACTATTTTGCAGTTCAGATTTTGTAACTGTTTATTTGTAATATGTAGCATCTTTATAACCTCAAAGATAACCTTCTTTTTTCATATTTATTTCAGATACCATTCTTCGATGATGTTGGGGCTATGACACTACAGTACTTTGATTCTTTATTCCAAAGGGATAATCTTCAAAAGTCACAGTTTTTTAAAGGGCTGCCGAAAGTTTTGCCCAAGCTACCCAAGGTTGGCAAACTCAGGTTATTTTATAGACACATGTGTCTTTTTCACTTCCTTTTGGTTGAATCATTCACTGCTGCTTCATAATAGATTGTATTCTTGGGTTGAGATAGAAGGGGTGATAATAGTTTATTTTACTAGTGGCTTAGACAGACACATATTTTTACAGATTATAAAACAAATAGATATACAGTATTATTTTTAAGAAATCTGTAGTATTTTTGTGATCTTTAGTAATAACATGAGTTTCATCACACATTTGAGACTGTTGAAGAAAAAAAGTAAGTGCTGGCAAGTAATATGTCTGTTTTCTTTCAGCGTGTTATAGTGCAGAGGATTTTGCCTTGCTTGACGTCCGAATTTGTAAACCCAGACATGGTACCTTTTGTATTGCCTAATGTCTTGCTCATTGCGGAGGAGTGTACCAAAGAAGAATATGTAAAACTAATTCTACCTGATCTCAGCCCTGTATTTAAACAACAGGAACCAATCCAGGTACGTTTGTAACTAAAGCAAAAATCTTGGAAATTCATATTTTCCTATACATTTTGGTACCAATAATCAAGTGTGAGAATTAGAGATGGTATTCTTTTATTTTTGCGAGACAAGAGCTTCTTAGCCAGCTGTTTATTTCTCATATGTTGTAGGTAGCCATTTACTTTTAGGAAAAATAAGGTATTTCCTGTCTATAGCTTGATCTACATTGTGTTTGTCTGTGCGGAAGCTGTACAGTAGCAACTTATCTGCAAAACCAATAAAATTCTCATTTCTGGAATGACATTGTGGTGGCCAAAAAGTAGACCTATTAATGAGTGTTACAAGTAAGGAAGTATAACATAGTACCTTTTTATTCTTGAATCTCACCTACACTGTTCCTTCATTGCAGCATTATTATCTGACTTTTTTAAGACTGCTGGGCTTTGGTTTGCTTCAGCCCATCCCTTTCACAGTGCAATTGTGACAAAATTAAAAACATCAAAGAATGTATGTTGATAGAACAGTTGCCCATCCTTTCCTTTCCTATTTCCTAAATCCTTTCCTATTTCCTGTTATAAATTGCAATGAAAAATTGAGAATGCTGTCCCATGAAATACTTCCAGAATAGGAGAAATGTTATGTATGTGGGCTTAAATCCACCTCTTAGATCCAACTATAATTTGCTTCCATTAGGCAGAAAAATTGGATAGAGGCCAAAATATTTTTTCCCCTAAATTTAACAATATACATTTTCCTATACTTTATGACCACGTCAAAAATATCTGTAAAAAAAACCTATTTGGCTTCAGAGCCACAGATGTCATTCTTAGGATTTTGATTCTAAGATATTTTATTTGTTTATATTTTTATCCAGTGCTTCCTCTAAGGAAGCCTGGTGCAAGACATTTTGATTATAACCTTTCACTGGCTTAGACTGATGGTCCATCTCTGAGCCGCCTCTTGAGTTTTCTTGCTCTCAGAGGAAGGGTAGATGGCCCATAAGAGAGAGTGGACTATTTCAGTTGCCGTCTTTGGAACAGTCTCTCATGAAAAGTTCACCTGGCTGTGTTGAACTCTTAAGGGAAACAGATACAGTAGCTTGTATATATATCCTGAACAGTTTGTATTGTTGTGGATGGTGTCTGGACCAGTACAGATCACTATTGTCTCACACTGTCATTGTTTTCGTGGCTGCTAAGGTCAGTTCCTCATGTGATGGCTGTCCTCTGACAGTGCTCTTTGCATACTTAGCTGGGCTAATCTTTGGATGGTAGATATGCAGTTTGCTGCTGGGGCTATACTTGGAGACTTGCTAGCCTGGTGGAACTTGCTAGAGCTTCCAGTCTGCTGACACAGCCTTCAAGAGCCCATGGTCACTTCTACACCATAATGTAAAGTGGAACATTGTAGAGGACTTTGTGCTACTTATATATATTTGCCATATATATAATTTCATATTCATTTGTATCGTTAGCTGGATTGTTGTCTTCAAAAGGCAAGGGAAAAGATCTGAAATGGGAGCATGCATGACATGCTAAAGTAGAAGGTAGTAAGAAGAGAGGGAGACAGCAGTACAGATGGATTTAAGGGAGTCAAGACCCTGAGTTCGAAATTTTTGAGCAAGGTAGTTGACGACTGAGACTTGGTGGTCTCTCATTCATTGGGCTGCCATAAAGTCAAAGTCAGTTTGATGGCAAACAACAGCAATACATTCCTTTCTCCTTTTTTCACCCTCCTCTTCACAGTAATTCTTATAAGCAGACTAAATTAGTTTGATTCACCCAAGATAATGTAGAGAAATTTATCCTACATTTCTTTGGTTGTGTTCAGCTCAACATGGTGTAGCTGTCATTGTGTCATAAGCTTTTTCTACTTCTCTGATCTTAGTCAGATGTTACAACCACTGTGCTACACTGGTGGTCTGAAATGAAAAGGTTAAATAATTATATCTTCATAAAACATAGCCAATCTAGGATTCCAGCCATCTCCACGATGCAACTATAATAGGTATCATTCAGATGAATATGTTAAGGGCCAGTTGAGCCATTAGTGAAAAGTTAGAAATGTTGTTTGTTAGTCTAGCATAGTGTATTTTATAGATGTACTTTTCTGTGTTAGTAATCCATCAGTACACATCTGTGGCTTCTATATCAAAATAGAGGATAATGTCAAGATGTTCTTGTTTTCCATGCTTACAGGCTAGCAACATGGTGAGTGTATGTATTTGCTGTGTTTACATTCATATTTCAGCACATAATTTAGTAGAAAATGTTGCCCTGAAAGTGATAACAAAAATTATTTAACATGTAACTACTGTATTTCTTAAACAGATCCTACTGATATTTCTTCAAAAAATGGACTTGCTACTAACCAAAACACCTCCAGATGAAATAAAAAACAGTGTTCTGCCAATGGTTTATAGAGCCTTAGAAGCACCTTCAATTCAGATACAGGTCTGGTACCATCATTTTTTTTATTCAGCTCCATTATAGCTGGAAAAATCCTTTGTATGTGTGAAACCTTTTTCGTCATATTTTTATTAATTTTATCGGTTAATTTTGTCTGTACCCCACTAGTGAGCCTTTATACGCAACATACTATAAAAAGGTTTAAAAAGCACTACAAGATAAACTGAGGAGCAGAGGAGTATCTTGGGTGTGGCAGGTAGGACACATGTCCCAAGCACCAATGCTGGGGGGGGGGGAGCGCAAAAAGGCTGTCCATGTAGGAGTAGGGAATGGGGGTTAGGAGGTAGGTGTAAGACGGCAGGGGCGTGACTTCCACATTTGCCCTAGGCACTGTTTACGCTAGATGCACCACTGCTGAGGAGGTAGAAAATCAAACTTACAAACCTTAAATTTTGGCAGTAATTTTTGGAGCATCACAGTCTGTTTGTGTCTTAAATCTTTTTCATATGTGTTAGATTTTTTTATGGCCTCCCTCTTGCAGATTCTCATTGCATTTGCCTGCACTTCAGCAAACATAATAAGACTAGGTATATTTCATTGTAGATAAATGAGAGCTGAACACAAGGATAAAGAATTCTGTTCATTGTTTATAGAAAATGAACAACACTTCTTTTTAGTACATAAAGCTTATCTAATTTATTTTTTCTTGCAAGGAGGAATTGTATGGCCTTTCTCTGAATAAAGTTTTTAGACTTCTTCTGGATATTTTGTTACTACAGGAATACTTAGTGTCAATAGTAGAGACTTTATGACTTTATGCACAGTTGACATCTCATGTTTGCATTTTATTATAAATTAATATTGGGAAACCAGTGCCCCTCTAGGTGGTGCACTTCCTAACAAGGATATCCAATGATAAGGCATGACAACTGTTGCAGTCCAGCAGCCTGTGGAAGGCAAAGTGTTCCTGAGTGCTGGCTTAAATAACAATACAGTTTGTACATTACAATATTTTTTAATTATTTGATAGGTCCTTGAACTCCTTAGGAAGCTGAAATATACATTTGTGTAAACAAAATACAGTTCTTTAATGTGAGTGGGAAGAAAAATGGCAAACTGAACATTAAAAAAAATCTCAAACTGCATACTACTTTGTATATGGTAATTATGGTATCTTCCTTTGCAGGAACTCTGCTTAAACATCATTCCTACATTTGCCAACCTCATAGACTATCCATCAATGAAAAACTCTTTGATACCGAGAATTAAAAATGCATGTTTACAAACATCATCTCTTGCTGTAAGTTAACTAATGTTTACTAAAACTGTTTCTCTGCTTTTTCTTTTCTACAAGCTTTTTTGCCTGGTTTCTTTATTTCTCTTTTTAATATATTTAATTGCAAATTTTGCTTTATTTTGAAAATATCTCCTGTATGGGAAAGAAAATTCTAAAAGTTTAAAATAGTGTTCCTCTCATATGCTTACCTTTCTCAAATATATATTCCATTGTGATATCATGATATTAATTCCCTAACCACAGCCTTCACTGCTGTTCACAAGGTAATTCAGAATAGATACATAATTTTAAACCATGGGATATGAAGGATTTAATGTTCTGATGTAAACCTACCCATACACCTCTGCTAATCAGTATCTGCCACACTTTGTCTCTGCAAGAAAAATTAATGTGTGTAACTTGCATGAATGGGCACTTTTTTTCCCAGTCTGAATTGAAAGCTCTTACTATATTTTGACTATAGTGTTGAAATCACAGTAACATTTATTAAAAAATATATGAAGCTGCCTTCATGTTCTTCTTCCAAATCCCCCCATCTTAGAAATGAGTGGATATAAGGTCTTTTCTGTTAAATAACAAAAGTAGTAACCCGGATTTTGGAACTCCCTGCCCAGTGATAATCAACAAGCACCTACACCAGAGCTTTCCAAACTGTGTGTTGCAACATGTTAGTGTGTCGGCTGCAGTGTGTAGGTGTATTGCAGGAATGTAATAGGTGGAGGGGCTGCCTCTCCCACCACTCCTGCCACTCTGGGCCGAGAAAGACCCTGGCGAAGGTAGTGGTGGCAGGACAGGCTCAAATGGAGGAGGTGCCTCTGCTGCTGCCCTGGATTGAGAAAGATCCCAGTGAGGGCGGCAGCAGGCCAGGCTGGTGTGGAGGGACTGCCTTCAGTTCCACTGACTGAATTACTTACTGAATTTCTGTGTCGCAAAATGATACATGTCTAAAAAGTGTCTTTACCAGCATGAAAAGCTTGGAAAGCTTTGACTGACACTGTTGAGGTTGAGTTACAAATTAAAACATTTTCTGTTCACTAAACCTTTGATAGACAGCCAGCATGGACAAAGGTTCAAATCCCAGTTCAGCCAGTGGGTGATCTTGGGCAAGTCACACTCTGTCAGCCTCAGAAGAAGGCAAAGTCAAACCCCCTTTGAACAAATATGGCCAAGAAAATCCCATGATAGGCTTAGGCTTGCCATAAGTTGGAAATGACTTAAAGGCACACAGCAACAATAGCATCAGCAAACCTTTGATGAGCTATATTAGATGCTAATATTAGATTAATCTGGTCTTGTAGTTTCATTGTTGATAGCACATTTCTGTTATTTTCTATTTGGTTGTTTAATTGTTTTAAAATACTTAAACAATAACAGTAGTTAAATTATATATTTTTTCCTTTCATGTGTTAGATTATCTTTTACTCTAAATGCCTGAAACTGAGCTGGAAGGTAGAATGTATTATATATGTTATACCTTCACAGCACTATGTAAGCAGAAGGAGAGAAGTTGGTTATTGTTTTGGGCAGTAGCTCTTTATTTCAACAGAACTCAGAATTTTTGCATTCTGTAGGTGTAATAGCTTTTTTACATCATACAGTTCTGAAGAAATGTGTCATAGGTTACTCTTATTACTTGTATGTTTTTCTCTGTACAATCCTAAACATGTTTACTGTAATGTAAAATCTACTTTAGTAGGACTTAGTCCTAGGTAATTCAATGTGGTATTACAGGGTTACAGTTTTTTTCTATAAAATCAAATCTTAACCATGGCCTTTGAGTGATACATAAGATCTTGGTGTTACTTGTATTTTGTTTTTAAAAAGCTCTTTTCTATATTTTTTTTTATAAGGCTTTGGTTTAGAGACTTTGTTTCTGTATTCATTAGGTGCGTGTAAATTCCTTAGTCTGTTTGGGAAAGATATTGGAATATTTGGATAAGTGGTTCGTTCTTGATGATATTCTGCCCTTTTTGCAACAAATTCCTTCTAAAGAGCCTGCTGTCCTTATGGGAATTTTAGGTAATATGATAATTTTGTCTCTAGTACTACCTGTAGTATACTCTCTCTCGTATTACTCTGTTTGGTGTTATAGTGTATGGTTTCAGAAGCGATAATATGCATATAATATAACACTTCTGAAAGATTTTGGGTTTTTTCCTGAATTGCCTGTGTTCAGGCAAACTCTCTTAAAACTCATATTGACTTCTGGACTCATATTGAGTCCAGAAGCTTCTGTTTCTGCATCTCTTTGCTTCAAGAGAAATGCAAAATATTTATATATGTTTTATGAAGGGTAAACATTGAAGTGTTTTTTAGTCTTCATTGGAAACTGTGTTCAAAAGAATTGGTAATGATGATAAGTTTGCTATCAGTAGCTAAATCGTTTTGCTTCTTAACAGGTATCTACAAATGTACATTTAGTCATAAAAAACTGGGAATTACAAAAGAACAGCTAGCAGGAAAAGTGCTGCCCCATCTGATTCCTCTCAGCATTGAGAACAATCTGAATCTGAATCAGGTAGATCACTGTTTTTCATATGACTGATTTCATTGAAACTTACCTCAAAAATATACTAAGGATAACTGCAGCATACAGTGCTCATTTTGTATTCTTCTGTGACAATCAAAATTAATTTCTGCTGTCTATTACACTTGATTGGTCCTGTTAAATTCCATGTGTACTTTGGGATTTAAATACACTGTTTTCTTTCCTTTTCAGTCTCTCTCTCACACACATATACCACTTACATTCTGTGTCTCTCTTATACTTATACAACAAACAATCTAATATATGTAGTTTGTTTGTTGTATGAGTATAAGAGTGACACAGAATATGTAGTTATCATATCAAAGATCTCTCCTGATCCCAGTTTTGCAAATAACTCCCTTGAGACATCTTACTGTAAATACTCTGGGCCAAACAAAGACAGGCCAGGGAGATGCAGTGGAACTGCAATCACCTTTTATATTTTCATCATGCATAGAGGACAACTTTCTGAAGGAGGGTTCCTTCTACTGTCCTTTGAACCCTAGACTCAGTGTGACTGACTTCTGTGTAGACATTAATAGTGTTTTGTTGTAAATAGTAGTAATCTTATCTTGCCCAATTCATTTGGTTTGATTTTTCTTGGTATATATTCAGGACTAAAATGTAATTCTTAAAATTGTCCTCATGTAAAATACATTTCTCTTCTAGTTTAATTCCTTCATTTCAGTCATAAAAGAGATGTTAAGTAGATTGGAAGCTGAGCATAAGACTAAACTTGAACAAATCCATATTATGCAAGAACAGCAAAAGTAAGTGTGTGTAATTTTTGTGGCAACAGTATGTTGATATTTTATTGTGTTCTCATGTGATTTTTCTGTCCTTGCTAGAAACCTTTCCATTTGTACTAGAAATTTAAGTAGCTCTAGAATAGTAATACATTGCCCTAGATTCGTTTCTTTTCTTTCATTTGAAAACTTAAAATCAATTGATATAATTATGATTTTTATTATAATAAATAGCTATTAAATTTAGTAACTGTATTCCACATTCATCTCACTTTGAGTATTGGCTTCAAAACCATTTTTCAAGAATCTTTAGCTGGTTGACTAGTTCTTTATATTCTATCTTCTGGAAGTTAAGAGCACTTTGTAGCCCCACAACAACTATGTGTGGTAGTTTAGCTGTCTGTGACTTTCACATCTGAGACAGGTTTGACTTCTCCACATATAAAGATTCCAGCTGCTGTCTTCAACTAATGTGGAAATGTTACACTAAATACTGAGATGTTAGTATTAAGTTCCTAACCCATCTCGCAGTTCCCATTTTGTTTTACCAGAGCTTAGGGGAAAATAATGTGTTTATTCATTAGTAATATGCTAAGTATGTATTTAGGGTTGGAAGGATATTGCCTTACTTTATATACAAGATATAAACAAAATAACCAGAAGGTGCTGTGGGTGTTCCCCCCCGTTTTTTGTTTTTTTTTAAAAGGGGTGGGCATCACAGACCAGCTCACAACTCTGTTTTTCTCCCCACTGATGCACCTTTATATCCCCCAGTATGACTGTGATGCTTCCCATTGGAGCTAATAACTGCACCCTCTGTCATTTAGCAGCACTTGGTAAATGGAATTAAGTGTCATTTGGTCACTCCAGGGAGTACTAGTTCACCCTAGAGGATCCTGTTAGTTTGCTGACACTTATTTTGCTGCGAAATGTGGAGAAAACAGGGTTTTGCATTGTTCCACATCATAGGATCCATGTTTAAATGTTAAAAATAAGGGGGAACATACCTTCTGACTATATATATATATGTATAAAGATGTTGTTGTTGTTACATTTAAGTCCTGCCTTTTTTCCCAGTCTGGGACCCAGTGTGGCTTACAAAAGTAAATTAGATACAGCTAAAATATTTATACTGTTAAGAAATTAAAGACAAGTAAAACAATTAAAAAGAACACCAACAAATATAATCAACACAGCACATGAGCAGTCAGCCCTCAAATGTCTGCCAAACCAGAAAAGGTCTTCAGTGCCTCTGAAGGGAAGACAAGGAGTGTGCTAGTCTAACCTCTCTAGGAAGGGAGTTTCAGAGCCTGGAAGCATCAGAACACCCATTCTCTTGTTCGTACTAGATGTACCTGTGAAGATGATGGAACGCAGAGAAGGGCCACCACCGAGGATCTCAAAACATGGGCAAAACTCTCATTGGAAAATAGGTCCCTCAGAAACCCTGGGCCCAAACCATATATGACTTTCTTAGACATGACTAGCATTTTGAATTGTGCCAGGAAACAGACTAGCAGCCAATGAAGCTATTGTAAAAACAGAGTTATGTGCTTCCTGTAAAATCAGCCCCAGTTAACAATCTGGCTGCAGCTCTTTGGATCAGCTGAAGTTTCAGAACATTTTTCAAAGGCGATCTCATTTGGGTGCTTTACAGTAATCCAAACAGGAGGTAACTAAGGCATATGCCACTGTATCCAGATCCAGTATCTCCAGAAACAAAAGCAACTGGTGCATAAACTTTAACTGTGCAAAAGCATCCCTGATGAGACCTCTGCTTCTAGGCTCAGCATTGAATCCAGAAGGACCCACGCTGTGAACCTGTGTCTTCACAGGAAGTATAACCTCATTTGGCATAGGCAAAATCCTTATTCCTTGATCTGCCTTTTGACTGACCAGGAGTACCTCTGTCTTGTTTGAATTTAGTTTCAATTTGTTCACACTCATCCAGTCCATTGCTGATGATAGGTACTGGTTTAGAACTGAGACAGATTCCATGGACTGAAGTGGAAAGGAATAATAGAGCTGGGTGTCATCTGAATATTGATGACACTGGGCCCCAAAACTCCAGGCAGCCTTGCCCAATGGTTTTGTGTATGGTATATGTTAAGTAGTATGGGGGACAAAACAGGACCCTGAAAGATCCCACAGGTTAAAGGACAAGGGGCTGAATATGACTCTTCCAGCAGGTTGGCCCATCCAGGAAGGAACAGAGCCACTATAAAATAGTGTCTCTAAGTTCCATCCTGGCCAAGTGGCCCAGAAGGATACCATGGTCAATGGTATCAAAAAGCTGCTGAGAGGTCCAGCAAAACACATAGAGACACATTCCTTCTGTCCAGTTGTCACCATAGGGCATCCACAAAGGTAAGCAGGAACACTGCCGTTTCTCTCCACCTGCCACCAGTAGTATGTTAAAAAAAATTGTTCAGTTAAGCCCAAAAGAAGCATCAGTTTGTTTCTTAAATTAAGTGTTCACCCTCCGCCCATTGCTCCAGAAAGTTAACTAAGTCAGATAGGAAATCTGGTGTTCCAGATCAAGCCATGCTGACTCAGTGATAATTTAAATTGTTTTAAAATGCAATTAAGATACCTTGTTTCTGATACATCTCTCATTTAGCATGATTGTTTTAATTTACCTATATTTAGTTAATTGATTTTGACTCACTTTGTATAGTATTTTTGTCATATTGTATTTGTACAACTTTGTTAAATTCAGTTAAAATGATTAAACAGCATTGAGACTATAGAAGTTAGCATTTGACAACATACACTTCCTTTCTAGATTTATTTTCAGGATGATTTTGAAGGGTGATAACAAGCATATAACATTTCTGATTTTATGTAAAAAAAAATAGTTCTTTTGAGCAACGTACTAACAAAATGGTGAAAATTTTCCTCTATAAGAATCTCTATAGTCATGTGGCCCCTTGGAGAGCATTCCAAAGTTTTGTGAGCCCCCTCCTTTACAGAAAGGAGGAAGTTCTTTGCCAGAGACTGTAATGGGGGTAAGATGCGAAAACACAGAGCCTGGAGCACACTAGGAGTGGCCATGTATTGGCAAAATCTAGCTACCCATTCCTCCAGTGCTTCCCAAAGCAGGAAAGAAATCACACTAGCCCTGGAACTAGCATAGCCAAACATCAAAACAAAGAAACAAAAACACTGGCCTGCCCTACTTTCTGCCTTAGCCAGCGGTTTGCAGAATTTGGATATGGTGGTTCTTCTCCATTCAGCTTCCATAAGTTTCCTCTAATTGTTCCATTGTATAATAAATTCAACTACATTTTTTTTCATACTACGGTTATATAACTATTTAGATTGTACTCTGGACAAAGTTCTGTCTGTTCTTAGGAATTAATGTGATAAACTGTGTTGGATTTATACAAAGAAAAATTGGCTGCATGTGCTTTGTGTGACCTGTTGATTAAGATGTCATGCTAAGTTCTTTTACATATTCCTGCTGTGCTAAATCAGAAATTTATCACAGCAGATAGTTTACTAATTACTGTGGCAGAATTTGAAATATGTAATCTATTACTGCTTTTAAGGGTGAAATGGTTTACTTTACTTAACTGAAACTGTACTTTTGTGCTACAGATCTTTGGATATAAATCAGATGAATATTCCTGAGGAAAAAAAAGGTAGCAGTACAGGCAATCAGGTAAGAAGCTGTCTTGATTGCATTATTGCAGTATTTTATTAAACTGACTTATTTTTAAAGCTCCTGTTTTTAATTTGAACAGATTGACAAGGTGTTCACCAGTCTAGGAACAGATATTTTGACTGGTGGGTCTGACTGTAAAGAGAATGGACTGCTGACGAATCAGAGAAAGGTGAGTTTTAATAACAAGTGATTATGTGGAGTATAGGTAAGATTTTTTTCTCTCCTATAAGCCTACTTAAGGTGGAACTCCAAGCTCGATCTTTCTTGGCCCACTATGGCGATTTATCGAGACCAGTTTAAGTGGATTCTGGTTTACTAGTGCTCTATTTGTCCAGGTAACTGTTGGCAATTAGGAACGACATAAATTCAAAACAGATTTGTAAAGACATATTTTTCCTTTTTTTAATGTACAGTGGAGAGAAACACAGTGAGGCCTAGAAATAGGAAGTACCAGATTTGTTAAAGCGTGTGTGTGTGTGTGTGTGTGGAGAGAGAGAGAGAATGCCTCCTGTTTTTTTTTAAAACAGAAATAATTAGAATGTTTTGAGATGTGATATAAAAAAGGGTTTAATTCTAATCATTGTCATATTGTCTTATGCCTTTTGACATAAAATCAATTATAATTGGAATGACTTTTTTCTTTGTCATTATTCTTCCTTTGTCAGTTCCTTGAAACATAGGCATTGCCATGGAGTGCAGGGTGAATGAAACAAATCAGCACTTCAGTTGCTCACTGAAGCTTCAGAGAGAAATTCAACAAATTTTTTAAAAAAGCATTGGCTGAAGTGATTCACAGGGGAAGATGTTATGACAGGAGAAGCCAAATACACAAGTTTTCTTTCCCAGCACAACCCAGAATGGAGGAAGATGTGAAGGATGGAGGAAATGAGGAAAAATAGTGTGTTGAGTTCAAAGTTAAGTGATGCTTGAGTGGATTCATTGAAATGAATGGGATACTAATTTTAGTCCCATTTATTTTAGTGGGCCTGCACTCAATATGACTAAGTTTGTATCCAACCCTGGCACAGAGGAAGGGCATAACAGATGAGGAAATGGAAGAGAAGTAGCTAATAGATTGTAGACATGTAAAAAAGACTAGAGGGGCGATGCAGAGAAATGAGCTATATGAGATGTGTGTAGGAGACTAACAGACACATGCATTTGGTTTAGTCATAGGGGATGGTTGTAGTATAACTTAGTGCTGAAGCAAAACACTCTATGAATGCTGTCCTGGAGGGTAGCATATTTCAGCCATCCTGAACCACGTCCTCCAAACGTGTTTGACTACAGCTCTCATAATATCCAGTCAGCAGTCTCTAATCAGCATGCCTGTCGGGTGTTGTATTCCAACATGCCTGATACGCATGGAGAAGGCTGGTCTAGTCGAATGTAAAACTCTGAGGCCCTTGTTGCTTTGCTGATGTGTATTCTTTTATAGGGATCACTTACACTTGAAGAGAAGCAAAAGTTAGCAAAAGAACAAGAACAAGCACAGAAATTGAAAACCCAACAGCCACTTAAACCTCAGCCTCATACAATTACAGCTCCAGTCAAACAGGTATGGATGCAATGTTATAAGGGAACTTTTCATGGTAAACTCTGGATCTGTAACAGCAAGCAACTGAGACATGTTTTGTTTTGTGTATCTTGGAATAGCTTTGAATTTCTTCATCTTACATTTACATATATGCATTTAAATAAGGACTTTTTAAGAAGTTGTAGAAACAATAAAAGCATACTAATAACAGAATAAAAACATTTCAAATGCTTTTTAATAAAATATCTCAGAAAGTAAAAGACGCTTTGCCTATTGGCAAGAAACTGTAGGCATAAGGAATATTTCCCTGCAAAAAAGTACTCCAAAGGTAGAAATTTTGGAACTGCTGTTTCGGAATAGCAGGTATGTTCTGTTAGTTGGATCTAGACTAAATTAGTTTTCTTTGTTTCCATTGAAACAGATGGAAATTAATTACTAACTTTTAAGGTAGATTTTAGTATGACCTAAAATCAATAAACTTGTCTGGATCCAATCCATGATCACTTATACCAGTTAGTTATTATATCATTGTAAAATACTTTGTATAAATTGTAATTTCTGAATAGTTTTATAAACAACAATGTGCAAACAAGCTTCACATATAATGCATTGTAGTTGTTTGCTCTGGAGGTTATCAGAGCATGGAAAACTCTTGTCAGAAGGAGTCACAGCTGTACACCCGCCAAACTGGTAAAAGGTAATTTGTGCCAAAATTACCACTTGCTCCTTTTACACAAAGTTGGATCTATGTAGTAAGCCTCTCAACTTACTTTGACTTCATTAAGCTAAACTGACTTCCCATTAATGTACTAGGAAAGGTGTTTTATATCACACTTATGAACTGTTGGTTTCCCTCAATCCTCTTTAATTTAGTTGTTGTTAAACTTTTTTTCATGGTTGATTTGCATATCAGCTGGCTCCTCAGAATGGAAGAGGCTTTTCCTCCCTTATAAGAACAGGAATGCAGGGCTAACAAGTTTCATGTACCAGTTCTTGGTTCTAGACACCACTGCTTTATTTTGTTACTGCTGCTACTTCTACAGCTATATTGCTGTTAGCTATGCAGATTATAGTGTAGCAACTCTGAGTAACATAAAAACTTTGTGGTAACTGTAGAACTAAGTGCAGTGTAGTGGTTTGAGTGTTTGTCTATGACTCTGGAGAGCAAGGTTTAAATCCCTGTTTAGCCATGGAAACCCACTGGATAACCTGTGTCAAGTGATCCTTTCTAAGCCTCAGAGGAAGGCAAAGGCAACCCCTCCCCCGAAGAAATCTTGCAAAGAAAACCCTGTGATAGGGTTGCCATAAGTCAGAAACTACTTGAAGACACACAACAACAACAACCAGGATATTTAAAACACTAGCAAAGTGGTACGCTGGGGTGGAGGAATAGTTATATATTCTTTCCATAGATTAAATTGCTCATTTAAATAATTCCAGAGGTGTTGCCGTATTAGTCTGCTGCAGCGCAAACAACAACTAGGAATCTAATGGCAGACTTTGTTTGGCAAATTTTTTTGTGGGCTACAGCATCTAGTAAAGTGGAGTGCAGTCTACAAAAGCTTATGCCAGATAGATTTGGTTAGATTTTAATGTGCCAATAGATTCTTTGTTATTATTTAAACTGAGGTATCTACCCCAACATGAGTGGCTAGTGCAGAAATTTAACCACATGTATATTTGTTATGGATTCATGTTGTATTATTATGGATACAGATAGGATTGCAGTTGTAAACTCATATTTGGTTGCATTACAAGATATTATTTCTGCTGTCTAAAATGTTTTTAGTGCATTGCCATCTCTTTAACAGCTATCTGTTGACAATGCTCTTAAGTATTTTACTTTCAACTGCTTTCTATTTTGCAGACAAAGGACCTGACTGATACTTTGAGAGAGAACATGGCATCATTGACCAACCAATCAATCAACAAACCTAAAGTTTCTTCTTCAAGTAGTTTTTCTTCAGTGGGTATTGGAATGGGATTTTCATCACCTGTTGAAAGCACTAAGAGAAATGGACTAAATGCTAATATAGGGTTTCAGCAGTCTGGATTTGGCATGGGTGTTGGAACTACAAGTCAGAATTTCTTCAGTAATACTGGCGTTACTGGAATAGCCAACATGAATATGTTGCCAGCAGCAAATATGACACCTTATTCTCCCATGAGCAGTACAACCACAATTTCACAGCCAGCACAGCAAAGTAGGCCTCCTGATATGTCTGCTTTAGATACCCTGTTTGGGCCTCAAAAACCAAAAGTCAGTATGAATCAATTGTCTCAGCAAAAAACAAACCAGTGGCTTAATCAGTTTGTACCTCCCCAAGGTACCAACAGTCCTGCTTTGGGAACACAGATGAATGTAATGGGACAATCTGGATTTGGCTTACAGGGGAATCCTTTCTTTAATCCTCAAAACTTTACACAGACGGCAAACAGCATGACAACCAGCAGTTCAGCTAGCAATGACTTAAAAGACCTCTTTGGGTAATATTTGTGAGCAAGCTGATTTAATATATATTTGTGTATGATAAAGAGCTGATTTGAGGAAACTCTTCTAGCAAAATGGACAAGAGAAAGGCAGTTTCCAGGATGGCTTAGTAGTATACTTTATTCCCTATGTATTTAATTTTCTTAGGCACCAAGTGGTCCCTTTCCTCTAATTTCACTGGTTTAATGTCAGGTTGAATCAATCAAAGTATTCAGAAAAATTAGAGAATGCATACTTTGCAACTTCAGGAATTTGTCTTCTGACCACTGTGTGCTTTTACAAATAAACATCTTGCAAATAAACACAAGCAGATAGTTTGTAATTGCTGGAAAGCTGTTTAGTCCCTCAAATGCACAATATTTTAGATATGTGCTGAATCCTGGTCTCTTGTTAATTTTGTAATATCTGAATTTGGTATGATACTGAGTTACAAATACTCTTGGTATAGAATGCTTTATAGTTGGATGCATGTATTAGTAGGGAGATTTATGTAAACACATATGACAAAAGATTTAAGGCTAAGATTGTTTATTTTCCTCAATACAGAGCAAGATGTGTTTGAAAGGGAGAAATATTCTTCAGCAAAAGTGAAACTCCTTGTAACTAAAAATGCTGCTAAGATAGTTGTGTTGCATAGGTTGCTACTGATAATGCCAAAATATCTGGTCCTACAGTAGAAGCAACATTGTGATCTTAATGTCCCAGCTAAAAATGTGGGATAGCTTAATCATACATAGGTTTATATTTTACATATAGTCATGAAAAATAATAGAAGTATAAATTAATGAAAAAAGTCAGTTTCAGACTATCCAAGAAGCAAAATTTGATCACCTTAGAATTTAGCATTCATACTGAATTTGAGGCTTAAGGAAAGTGTTTGACTTACTATAAAAGTTTCTGGCAGTTTCTAAGATGAAAATGAGTCTTTGCCATCCCTGTGGTGTATCATTGTTCTGGACTCATTTGACAAATGCTAATGCCTTTTTTTAGATTAAATGAGTAAGTCACAATCTGCAGAAGCAGGTTGCTTAATTTTAGGCCAAATTAGAGTCATTTGAAAGACTAATATAAGCTATTTAATGGTTTTGCATAGTCTTTTGAAATATTACTCCAAATGTAAAAGGTTTCCCCAAGTAGGAAGCAGTAGTTTATCCTGCTTAATAGGAGTGGGATGTGCAACTTTCTCTATCAAACTTTCCCTATCTTTGGTCTGTTACTGTTTCTACTGGGATTTACGATTTCTTTCCTAGGATTTTTTGGGATCTTTCTTACATAATTCTTTGGTGGCTATTTTCAGAAAGAAAGAATCGGTTACCTTTTTTACAAAACACACGCATTATTTTTCAAAGCCTTTCACTGATTAAATTGTTTCCATTTGCTGCTTAAGAAACCAAAGGGCCTTATGCTGTAAATGTGAGCTGTATTTTGTTAAATTATATTTCCAATTGTAAGCAGTAATGATGTTAAATGTATGTTAAGAACTTTATATTATAGCTGCTGCCTTAGTACTTTTATTTTGTATTTTTGGGACCAGTGATAAAATTGTGTTTTTTAAAGAAAAAAAAACACTTGTGTTATTTATGTATTGTTGATACTCTCAGTAAAGTATGCTTAATTAGCTACATAATTGTACATGTAAAATTATGCCGATTAAATGTGTTAGGTGTACTTCTAGTTCCTTGTATGGTCTCCAGGTCTTTCAAAACTTCCAGTTTCACATTTATGGATTATAACTGTTTCTGTAATGTTAAGCTTAAAAAAATAGACATGAAGTACTGAAAACAGAACTTTCCTGTGCTATGTGGAAAGCAAGCTTCTACAAAAAAAAAAATATGAATTTTTCTCATAAAGTTGAGCTGCTACATTTAGGGGTAACCTTGAGCCAAGATAATTTGAAAAGTTCTCAACATCTTTATTAATGGTGTACAGATTTTCAGGTTTGTTCACTCCATCTGAACCTGTCAGAGAGACAGACCTGATTCCACCGTAGCAATGTAATAGCAGTGCAGCAGAACTTCCTTCCTTTTTCCTCCCCTTTGTAGACCATGGACCAGCCCAAAAACTAGTTCCAGAGGATTTCCTGGCACTACAGTACAAGTTTTAGGGTGCACAGGGATTGCAGTAGGAATGAAAAGCTGCCACCTTCCTGCTTCTGTTGGATTCTACTATTCCTATTCCTACAACGGAGAACCCCCTCCCCCAAATCATGCCCATTGAGGGGGCCTGTTAAGATCCACGCTAGTCAATATCAGTCTATACTTACTGTACCAAACATTGATCCTGAGGCAATGATACTGGTTGTTGTTTTTTTAAAAAAAAACCCTAGAATGTTGATTTCCTCTAAGGCTATAAGCAGAAAATAATCTGTAATGGGAAAGCCTTCATGCCTGACCAACATAAACATTTCTAATTCATTTTTGTGGTGTTTTTGCTGCTTATAACATCATATTGGCTAACTTTGGAAGATGCAAGAAAAAAAACAAAAAAAAAAACAAACTTTTACATGTAAACTGTTATACATTAAGTTTCATACAAATCTTTTCTTAAAATTGATTCCTCCTCAGATCATTTAAAATTGAGATTCTTTGTGTATACTTGTCAAGTAAAAGGAGACTGTTCATTTATCTGTTGATAGATATTTTTTTCACCCTCCCAAAATTCCATTGGCTTGCTCAGTCTTCAGATATAGGCTGTGTACATATTGAAACTGGATTCCCAGTAGAGTTTGTGAAAATTTCTCTAACTTGTGAATGCATGCAACTGCTTTTAGAGCAGATGACTTTTTTATTTAGTGCAAATCAAACAAAGGAGCTGCTATTGGCTCAGTAAGATTCCTAGTTGTGATGACATCAGCACTTTTTATTATGAGTGGAAATTTGAACCTGTAGGACTCTTTAACAGCTGCCACTAGCATGAAAAGGCATTTAGGGTAAATTCAGTGCTTGAATTGTCCTGTCTTCATGAACAGTTTTAATTCATTCAAGTAAGATCTTTCCCAGTTTCAGCTTGTCAAATTGTTTGGCCTACGAAGATTCTAAAATGGATGCACAAGATTAAAAAAAAAAAAAAAACAACCTCAAGTGCTGCCATGTTTTCATTTAATATGTGCCAAATCCTATTCACATAGTATGAGCTGACATCTAACTGTAGTGATTATAATGGGCCATTAAATCCATAATCCTAGGAAAGCTCATGAGCGGCATGGTCTCCCTAGCATATTCAAGTGGCATGAAACAGCAGCCAAAGAGGAAAGGCTAGTAGATGCAGAGATCTTTCCTTCATAGGAGTGAAAGAGCAACACAGCTTGCCTGGAACATCAGTAGCTTCCTCTCAGATGGAAGTGGTCCAAAGGAAATTGAAAGTAGCACCATTAAAGGAAAGAATATGTTTATATGTGGTCATTTTCAAGGTTTTCCCCATTAAAGTGAATAAATATAAAAATTTCATCTTTGTGGATATATTCAAATTATAAATAGGATTGTCTACTATTTAAAACATCATGAGGAAAAGGTATACCCTGTCAGTTGGCTGGAAAATAATGATACATGAAAGTATTAGTTCTGTGGAAAAGCACACTTGACTAAAATTTCATCACATGAGTAAAATTTCAGTAGCGTTGGAATCTAATCTGATATTTTTCTCAATCATGTCAAGCATATTGTTTTGCAAGTAAAAACTGGTCAATGTTATAATTTTATACTAATGAATGGTAATTGTATCCACTATTTCAGTGAATATCAGTTTGTGACAACTGACTTAACAGCTTTCCATTGGTATAGTTCACATAAAAAAATATTATTTGTACCTTTCCAAATTGTGGCTGCATCACACTGACTTAACTGAAGCAAAGAACTCCTCCCTTATTCCTGGGGACTACTTGTGGATATTTTCCTTATTTAGATAAGTTTGTGCAGTTCAATGTTTTTTAAAAATCCAATATTCAAAATGACAAAGATTTCAATTGTGTACTTATCTTCCCACAAGTAAGTTCCACCACATTCAGTAAGATTTACTTCTGAGTGTATTTGTAAGATTGCCGTGTTTCTCTATGCTACCTAAACCTATCTTTTTTGGCAATGTAAAATATACTGATTTTTTTTGCAGTATATAATTGGGACTGATTACCCTCAGCTGGTGGGAAATGAAACTGACTGTCCATCTAGGATTACCCCAGGGGTTTTCTGACTTCTGGGTTTAATCTAAGTTTTGAAAACAATTGAATCACTTGTACAGAAGTGTGTAAAAATTGAGGTTCTCCTTGAAGTGCTAAAATGCAGGAAATTGTAAGCATTGTATATATCTCCCAAGTTGGAAGTTGTATATCAAAATGGCTTTATTTGTATTAAACTCAGGCTTGATTCAAAATATTTAAAGAGTCCCTACTTAGTAGTGACAATTTTTTTGTTTAGACTTTAAGACATTCAAATTCTTGTGTGTAAAGTGGTGACAATATTACTCTATTATTGCTGTGGTTTGTGATCAGCAGAATGGTTGGAGCATGAAATTCTATTTTGGTTTATTGGACTTTGCTGCTCTTCAAAACAAATCTATTCTTTATATCAACTTTTCAAATTCGTAATACTTAAAATACATATTCTGTACAGTGCTGGTTATAAGAAATTCATACCACTTTGTACTGTGAATGAATAACTGTGTAGTTTTGAAATCCTGAATGATGTTCCTTTATTGAAATAAAGATTTGTTTTTCATATTTTCAGCTTTTCAGGTGATAGTGAGCTGTCTTCCAAGCTGTGAAAATTTACCAATAAAATTGACAAGTAGAAAAGAAACAGGTCTTGGCCATTCAGACATTGACTGTAGGTGATGCTTGCTAATAAAAATTAGCATAAAAGTTCCTTTGGGAAATTTTGCTACTAGTAGAGCATGACGTAATGTAGCCATCCATTGATATTCGCTGCCTTTAGACCTCCCAAGATCAATTAGAATTCCCTTTTTTAAATTGACAGATCCTTTTGCTTTCATCTCAGGGCTTTGCAGCGACTTCCTTCAATTTGGGTGGGTGGGAAGGACCATTCTAGTTCTTGGTTATAAACTAACAGACAGTGGTTTGGTTTTCTTTACACTGTTGATACACTATTCCTGAGTAAAATTTCTATCATGATCCTGAAATGAGAACATATTTGCATTAACATGAAATTACAACAAAACCTCATCTGAATAGCTGCCTGGTTAATTTGGAAAACAATAAAATGGGCACATACAAAATAAATGGAATAAGATTACCCTAACATGTCACCAAGAGCCAATATGGTATAGTCATTTGAGCACTGGACTAAGACTGGACACCAGGGTTCAGATTTCTGCTTAGCCATGGAAACCTGCTGGATGACTGGGCAAGTCATGTTGTTTTAGCCTTGGGGAAATGCAGTCATAAACATCTGAACATAGCTGGGCAAGAAAACCCCTCACGGTCACCATAAGTTGGAAACAATTTGAAGGCACCCAACAACAAAACATGTCACCACAACATAACAAGTAAGTGAGGAAATAGATTTTAGGTCTAGTATATACAATATTATACAGAGTACCTTAATACGTTGAACAAGTTTCATTAATAGTGATAGAACATGCTTCTAATGTTTATGTGTATATTGTCTGAAATCAGCTCTTGCACCAAGATTTTCAGTCAGTTGTAATCCTCACAGATTTCTACAGTTATCTGGGTTATTTCAAGTGAAAATGATTTATATGCACGTATTTCCAAATAAACATAGGCCCTTTCCACACGCGGAGGAAAAAACGGGCGAAAAGACGCTAGGACGCACCTTACCTGCATCCGGGTAAGTCTGTCGCCGCGTGGAGCATCGTGTTTTCGCTGCTCCACACTTGTCGGCATCCTCCGGCGTCCAAAATGCCGGCTTCTGGCTGGCAGAGGCTCTCCACCAACCGGAGAAGCTTGCCAGCTGGAAAGCCCACCCCTGGCAGATCTGCAGGCACGCCCTTGTACGCGTCTGCAAATCTACACCGAGTGCTGCGACGCGGCTGCACGCCCTATGCCTTTTAAAAACCACATGAAAAGTGGTTTCTAAAAAGCACGTGGCGCCGCTACTTCCAGTCGCCCTAGCGCGGATTGGGGTGTGGAATTACACTAAAGTAATCTGCCCCAATCCATTTTACGGTGTAGACGACCTCTGTCAGAGGTCACACTACACCGTTTTAGTACCCCTGTGTGGAAAGGGCCATAATTCCCCACAGTTACTAGTTTATCTAGTATTCATCTGGCATTAGGTTACCAGTTGTGACTATGAGGTCTAAGGATCAGTCTCAGTTTCAAGATAATGATTGTAATATTGTGGAACAAAGAAGCAATGATGGACCCGCACTTCTGGAAAAACACGAAAGTTCCCTGTAATCTATATCTGTCTCTTGTCTTGACAGAAAAGATAGCTTCCTGGATCAGGATATGTTCTTTTTTTCCAGGTTGCTATGTACAATTTGAGATCTACAGCATCTACCACAGATTAATCTATTTAGTGTGTATGTTGACGCTTAGTGTGAGCTTCAGGCTTCCTGGTCACTCACAGCATTAGGACTAATTTTGGGATTTATCTGTTTGTTCTCTCATCCCCTGCTTTATGTATCTTCTAGCCTGATGAAGAGCTCTGGGCATCTTGAAAGCTTCCACACTCTTTTGTGGCATTTTGTGCATCAACTGTGAAGTCTGTATCTCCACAAGTATTGGTCTTTTAGGACTTTCTGTGTAGTGGTTCTCTAGCAGAAATATTAGAGGGCAGGATGTGTACAAAATTACACCACTTGGAGGTCACTGTTTGGTGTGTGGGAAGCATTTGGTGCAACAGAACCTAAAGGCTGCAAATTAAAACAAGGCCAGGAGATGGTATTATTGATTCAAGCCACAGTGTCACTAAGGTAAAGTGACGCAGGTATTAAAAGACTGTTCTAGTAATTACCTATGATGTCATTGATTATCTTGTATATGTGGTTTTTTAATATCTGTCTACAACCAGCAGAATTAAAAGGGTAGCGATTTAATTATCTTTTATACTAAGAATTGCATTCATAGGCTTTCTGTTAAAATCTGAAAAGTGTTCCTTTTTCTATACACCAAATAAATTGATGACATTGCACCACAAGAGAGCAGACCTGGCTAGATTAATTTTAAAAATTGCACAGACAACAGACTGAATGAATACAAGACTTAAGGTTAAAATCTGTTTTAAAACATTCTGGAAATATAAGGAATAGTTTCAGTTTTAAATAACAAGAATCCTAATGAGATCTAGAGAACATCTGAACTTGAGTGTGTTTTACTCATGGATTTGTATTCAACAACTAAAATAAGATACTTTATTCACATTGTGGAGATTACCAATTTGAGTAACTGGATCTGCCTTTATGGATCCAGTAAAGCTGGATTCTTCTGGATAGGTCCTTCTTTCTATCCCACCACCCTCTTGGGTTTGTTTAGTGGGAACAAGGGAGAAGGCCTTCTTGGTGGCTGCTCCCAGACTGAAACTCCCTCTCTAGAGAAGCCAGGAGGGCCCCATCCTTGCTCTAGTTCCACTGGGAGATCAAAATGTTTTTGTGCTGTTAGGCTTTTACAAACTGACTAGAGTTGAGCTTTTAATGCTGTGTGGTTCTATTTTTAAAGTTTGGATATAATCTTTTAATGCATTTTGATATTTTTAATGTATAATGTTTTAACTTTATAAATTGTTTAATTGTTTTTTAAATCTATTTATTCTGTTATGAATATTTTGCACTGTTTTTAATTTGTATTGTTTTATATATGTTGTGAGCTGCCTATTGGGAGAAAGGTGGAGATGATGATGGTGGTGATGAGAATGATGATGATGATGATGATGATGACGACAATAACAATTATGAAAATGATGACGATTCACTTTTCCAGATTGTAGGTACAGTGGCTGCATTTGTTTAATTGCTCCCCCAAACAAAACCTTTGCCCCACCAGTGAAAACGGTGTGATGATTTCTTCTTCCTGTTATGACATTTGCTGTGTGGAAGGAGAATTTATCAGAATATGCTTATTAATTCCAGCTTGGTGCCCTCTGTAACTCAACTTGGATGAGATGGAGGTACTGTTAATAATTGGTTCATTTCCCCAGTCACATGTAATTACGGTATTTTCAAGGAGGTTGTGTCCCCACACGTGGTTGTGGGACTTCAGTGGATCCAGTTTCAATCTCCCAAGGCCTGTAGTTGGCCACAGTCTCTTCAAAATATGGTTTTTCCACCCACATAATCCTAAAATGCCTGGAATTTTATGAAGTTTTTTTTTAAAAAAATAGCATCATTTCTAGGATTCTGGGAATAAGATTCCTCTTGTTTTTACCAGTCTATGTAATCTGTATCCACTTTTTAAAGTTTAGAGAAGTCTAATTTTCAGCAGCTAACTGGAGTGGCCTGCCTGTTGTACATTTCAGGCAGGTGCCAAGTTCGTATCTCATTTCTAGATCATATTGTAGGAAATTGACAAGACTGGTCATATTTTTTAAAAATCATGGAGACAAGGACATAGAACCTGTAGCCATCCAAATGTTACACCCCAACTCTCATGTGCTCGAATTGGCACCTGGTAGCTTTAGAGAATACTGAAAGTATTATCTAATTACAAAACTGATAGTTGTGCCAGCAGATCAAAGATAAAGATCAAGAAGACATTCATTGCTAATCCTGGACACTGAAATGAAACATGCTCCCCTTGCCTTAACATTTAACTTGCTTGGACGTTAACATTGCCTACTAAATGCCAGATGGGTTTGTATACCTCAAAGAAGTTGGTGGATTATAATAATCAACTGAAGTTGGTACTGTTTGTAGTAGAGTCCACCACCCATCCTCACCTGCAATTTAGTTGCTCTTCCTCCTCCACTAATTTTATAAAGGACATTGTCCAGTTTGTGTATGTCTTGCTTTTTTTCCAGGCACCCGTATGCTTTTAATTAGCATACTTAGCACATAAATTAATAGAAACTAAATCTGAGATCAACCACTTGCCCTTAAGAGAGAATATATGGTCTCTGGTAGACTATTGACACTCACCATATGTGCTGTGTTAAGACTAGAACCAAACTGACATGATTCAAAGAACTATTCTAATGTCAGAGCCCCTCACATAGACTGGAAAGTTCAGAAGTAAACATAGATTTGTACTAGCTGCATCCAGGTTTAGGTATGAGAAACTGAATAGGGGGATATGGGTTCTCCAGTCATCTGAGAGGAACCTGCGGAATGAAGAAGGTTGTTGGATGGAGAAGAGGAAGCCCTGGAAATTGGGTAGACACCTTTCATGAGCTCTGTTCCACCCATAAAGTGTTCCTTTGCCAATCTGGGGAGTTTTAAATTCTTCCTGCACTGCAACTTGTCATATTCTGCATGGTCCCATAATGCTTTGCATTGCACAAGAGTGGTGGCAGCTGAACAGGAATTCAGTGGCTGCCAGTTCAGCTCTGCATAATTACTTTGGGATCCAGCTCCATAGCTCTTTTATTTAATTTTCATGAACAACCCACCAATATGACTTAATTTGCATCATACTACTATTGCACTAAGTCTGCTTCTGTGTTTTAGCTACAGTATAGAGAAACTTGCAGTGTCAGTCTTAAATGCCATGTCTAGGCTGAATATATACCCAAGAAGTCCAGGAATGCTGTTGTTCACAGGCTTCATAGGAAGATGAAGAGTACAGTGGAATTATAATCCCTGTCCTGTGATGGGCAGACAGGATTTATAAATGTTTAATACAGTTTGCTGTGGGTGAGATCCTATTAATAAGCTCGAGTGGCTACAGAGGCAGGTATTGTGTTCGTTACTATAGCATCACCTAGCACAGGATATGCGTGAGGGAAACAGTGAAGGAAAGCAGGGAGAGAGGATGAGCAAGTTATAGAGGGCTTCAGTCAGTTGCATTGGTCCAGTATTAGCAACCTCCAGGTGTATCTCTAGGCATTAGCCTCTTCGTCAGAAGCTAACCAACCGTGAAGCAGCAAGAGATGCAAAACAAAGCTGCAGCAGTTCTATTTCAACTATTAGCAGTTGTTGGGAGACTTTGCTGAATTTCCCTTTGTGACCAGTCTTTTGGAGGACTAGACAGTGATATCTGCTGGATCATCTGATCACCACTCCAAGGATTAAAAAAAGAAAAGAGAGAGAGCAAGCGCGGAGAGAGAGAGACAAAGAGAGCACTGAGGGAGACTACTGAAGCTTAAGACAAACTGATGATGACAGCAAGCAAATGTTATATTAAAGGATTTATTTAAGAAGACAAGACAAGATGCCTTTTGAGGTGTTCAGTTCACTAAGGGAGAGATTTCTTAAGCCTGGGAAAGAAGAGGTGAAGAATACTCTTAGCGACTCACTGGGACACTTCCAAAGGTAAAAGGCTGATGAAATCTGGCAGATTATTATTGAACATTTGGAAAAGAAAAATATAAAGGTGAATTGATAACACAACATATGCAGGGAGCTGTGCTGAATCAAGAATATAGCTTCATTTAAAAACCCTATAAAATGTGAGTTACTAAACCAAGAAAGAATTGTGAAATAGGCCACAGTTCTAAACAGGCTTAATATTGCTGGGTAATATAGCTAATTATGCTAATAAATACCACAAGGAAAGTATAGATTTTTAAAGATGTACAGTTTTAAATTAACCTATAACTCTACTATAGTTTAGGAATAATAAGGATTATACAAGGTACACATAACTTTTAAACCATTTTATGTGTATAGTTTTGAGTCACAAGTCCATTTATATAAGTCTGGATTTGTAAGCAATCCTCAGGATGTTTACCTGGTTATTTAAACTTCAGTCTATCTTAATTCACAAGTGTATTTACTTTGCAACATACCTCGGTGTAAAACAGTATTTTAGTTTGACTAAATTATAGCCTGTCTGTAACACTTGTTATCTATTAAAAGAAATAGACATTTATCGTTGACAAAAGAAGAATATGAGGGAGGATGAAATACTGCACGATATTTAAACTGTCCAGATTCCAGAGGGATAGCAGTGTCTTCTCTGTTGCAAACAACTGCCACAAGAAAATCTTATAGTACCTTAAAGAGTAGTAACTTTATTCTCCCCCCATTAGAAATAATATTTTGTAATCAATTAGCAGCAGTTTTTAAAAACAGCCAAATAATTGCTGATTGTTGCTGAATGTTGTATTTTTGTGTTGTTTAACAAAACAGCACAATTATAAGTGCTCTGATAAGAAAATATTCTTTTTACTTACAACATTTATATGCTGTCCTCTAAAAAGATGTTTACAGAATGCCTTACAAAATTTAATAAAAAAGATCAATGAGATTTATTACATATAGCATTGTATGTAAGAATCATTATGTATATATTGCATATTATTATATTGTCATCCATTTAGACTGCAGTCCTATGCACACTCATGGAAGTAAGCATCATTGGACACTCTAGAACTTAACAACTGAGGAAACATTCATAGGATTCTGCTTCTTGAACAGTATTCATTGTTTATACTTTCTAAAAACATTCCATGAAGTTTTTGGAATTGTCCTGAGTTTGTTCCCCCCACACCCTATCCATTTACACATATACATATGTGTATATAAATATAGATATTTGTGTATATGTATGTGCATGTTGCAATTCACAGACATGATCAGCAATATCAATTTGATTTTTAAAAAATTCTGATGTCTCTTTTCAGATTATATATTCCTCTGGTATGCTAGGATAAACAGACTGAACTATAAAATATAAAAGCCACATGGTACATGTAAAATGAGAGGCGTTTGCATTTCTACGATTATTTTAAACTTTATGTAGTTCTTCTTAGTAAATTTAATTTCTAGTAGTGCATGGACATAAGGCAGATATTTGGTGATTCTTCGTCCCTTTACAGATCTCGCACGTTGGCAATTAGCACTATTTTATATCCACAGTCACTGAGTTTAACAGACATGTATGAGGATATAGAAAAATTGAATTACACACTTGGAAGGGTCCAAAGGTCATCTAGTCCACCCATGCCAAAGCGGGAATCTACAACTAGCATATCTGACAGATTACCATCTAGCCTGTTTAAAACCTCCATTAGTAATCAATAAAGATATCTTGAGAGAGAAGCATAAGTAGGGCAGATAATCGTGCACATTTTGGCACACTTGTTGAAATATTAAAATGATGGTCGCTCTGCACTATACCACTCTTTGCTTTGATGGCTTGAAGTTACCAATTGTTTGATTCTTCTCAACTCTAACCATTTTTAATCAAACAGGAAGTATCTGCTGAATCTCATCCCTCTCCCCTTGTGCTAATAAAACATCTCACCTTCATGTGCTTTGGGTCACAGTAGATTGCTC
Organism: Ctenosaura bakeri; assembly: GCA_948474755.1. Lineage (NCBI taxonomy): Eukaryota > Metazoa > Chordata > Lepidosauria > Squamata > Iguanidae > Ctenosaura > Ctenosaura bakeri. The sequence continues at coordinate 127,115 of CAOLHI010003465.1, read as the reverse complement.
TTGCTTCTTCGTCTTGCCGCTGTAAATGCCTACCAACTTGTTGTGGTCAGGAGGAGTGTGGAGGGCTCATCCTACAGTGACATGATGAGGCAGGCCCTCATCCCTCTTGGATCATGGGCTACTGGTGCCTTTACATCCAGTGCTGCTGTACATGGTGATCAAGGCCACATCTTTTCTTTAACACTGCTGTTCGTCTTGAGCAGTAAAAATGAAAGCATCTAAGCAGCACTTAAGAGGGAATGTGAACTTAAGAACAACAATAAAAAAAGTTGCATTTGAATTCAGTAGTAATGATGTGCATTTTAAATTGGCGGATCACTGAACATGTCATCCTTTTACGTTGTTTGAGATGTTCTTTTTTTAAGGAAATGCATTAACATTTTTATAATTGACTGAATGAAATGCTAATCAAACTGTCTTGTACTGACTAGAATTTAATCAGGCCCATGAAGGAGATTTAAGGTAAGTGTACTTATTGGCGTATAGTCTAAATCTTAGATGTTGGGCAAGAGGTGTTTGTGGTGAACTGTGAAATAGACTGCAAGCTCCTTGAGATAAGTTGTACCATTTGGGAAAGTTACGTTCTGGACTAAAACTCCCAGAATCCTCCAGCCAGTATGGCCAGAGTGTCCAAGTGGGGCCATTTTCAAACCTGAGAAACCTATTTATCTATGATTGCATTTATTATAGTGTGTCTGTTATTCTCTAAAATTTTGTGTCTATCCATGGTGCTACATGAATATTAGACAAGTAGAATAGTGTGTCCAATTGAGAGGGAATGTTAAAACTGTAGAAATCCCCGTGACATCCAAGGCAGCAACTTAGGGAGCTCAGCTGGGGACCTTCCTGATACAGATGTGCTCCCTGCAATTTTATTTTCACATCATTAATGAGAAGTCAGCTGCTAACTTTTTGTGGTCTTCTTTAAAAAGACATTTCAATGAAGAATGAAATACCTCTCTCAAGAATCGCAGGTTGTTATATTTGTCCACAGGGTTTTACAGGCAAGCAGCCAATTTCTAATAAAACTTACAAAACACTTCCTAATTGCTAATAAAACCTCTTAGAGTAGGGGAAGAAATCATTTAGTCCTTCAGATATCATTGAATGGGAGCTCCCATCAGCCCTAAACCACACAGCCAATAGTGAGGAATACTGGAATGTGCAGTCCACCAACATCCACATAAGCCCACTCTGGCCTTAAGGGATCTTGTGGCGAGGGGATTTTTATATATGTAAATACAACTGTGACAGGAAGGAACATGATGTTGTTTCAGTCTTTCTTGAACCACTCTCAGCTGTTTATTTCTTCCTCCTTTTCTGTCTGTTAACAGTTAGCTGATGCCCACTGCATATCAATACCTTATTTTTCTCCTCACACCTACCTTGCTTGTCTGATACAGTTGGCCCTCCATATTGGTCAATTCAGCATTCACAGATTCATCCAACCATGGCTTGGAAATATTTTTTAAAAAATCCACATTTTGGCATTCTATATAAGAGATGCTATATTGCTACACTGTTGTACAGAATAGGATTTGAGCATCCATGGAACCAAACTCTAGCAAATACCGATGTTACTTCCGCTATGGCACTGTGGGTGAGGACCCCAGATATCATTTTGATATCAAACAATTCGGCCTTAGCTTGACCTTTTTCCAGCCACCCCTCTCCATGTGTTTGCGAAGTTCTCCGGACAAGCACGGACAGAGTGCGGCCGCTAATGGTTTTACATTCCAGACCCTATTGAGGCCAGCAACTCAAGCCTCGCTCGTAGCTTCAGGGAACTTCCATCTGCAAACCTCACAATAGCAGCACGGCTCTCAGCCAAGCCACTCCTTTATGTTGGGCCATCAACGTCCCGGCCACGCTATTGTCATCAAGAGCAAATCCAATCATGTTAAACTTGACCTTTCCAAATCCTTTGTCCAGCACCAAAACTCCTTTTGTTCTCACCTGGCTTGCCATAGCCAGTAGGCACAAACTCCCCTATAAAAACCCCTCACTTTCAAATAGTCTTCGGACTACTTTGGACTTCCATCCCGCCTTGCTGCCGGTTGTCTAAGGAACTCCCCTCAGCTAACCATGCTGAGCTTTCTTCCCTGGAACCCCGCTCTTCTCCCGGACTACGAGACCAGGTGTCATATTGCCTACTCTTTTGCAACTACCCGTTTCTATTTCCCAGTTAGTTAGTTTATGTCTTGTCTTTCGTGTTTCTTGTCTTTAATAAAATATTGTTTGTTACCTTGAAAACCCTGTCTAGCTGCTCTCTGACCCACCGCTGTATACATTGGGTTAAAGATCCTTGCTAAAGTTACCCTGCCTCTCGTTTAGCCAGGAGAGTGCTCCAGTTAATTTCCCCCAACTTGTATTTTATTTGGCAATCTGGGCGCCCCTCCCTGGACCCCCCAACACAGAGGGTAACACTGAGACCCTACCATGTAGACTCTCAGGACCTTTCCACATTACACTGTTATAGTTCTATTATTCCACTTTCATCTTCCTAAGGAATCCTGGGTTTGTAGTTTAGGGAAGAGCATTCAGAATTCTCAGCCAGAGAGCTCTTTGGCCTCAGTAAACTGCGAACCCCAGAATTCCCCAGGATGTTGAAAAGTGAAATAATAGCGCTATAACAGTGTAGTGCAGAAAGGCCCTCAGTCTTGTTCTGATACAGATTGGTTGGAGGACCTGAATATGTGTCTGTAACTTGAGGCCCTCACTGCTGACAGGCATGCAGAAATGGTGTTTTTCCAGCCTTGCTCCTAGAGTGTGTGAAGCAGAGTGCACATCAGTTTCCAGTCTTGCTGTTTTTAGGAAAGTTATGAACACACTTCTTTTCAAACAGCCCTTTTGATGACTGATAGCAAGGTCATTTTGTTATTTAATGTGTTTTTAGTGAAGTTGTTAGCTGTCTTCAGCACTATTTTTCAGAAGCAGAAATGTTACATTAAAATGTGACGCAATGCAACAGTAAATACATATGTAGTGTGAGTGTGTATCTGTGTGTATATTTTTAGGAGAGTGATGCAAACGTTACATAGAAGCATGAACAGCAATGCCCATACCATGGTTTTTGCAGAGTACATTTTATTTCCCTGATGTACATAACATTGGACTTTAATAACTTTTCTCTCTTCTGGCTGTTATCAGGTCATCTCTACACTCCACCCATGTGTATCATATTCTCACCCACAAAGAGAGGAATCACTCCTGAGTCCATCTAGATCTTCTCCTGAGTATTTGGGATAGAACATAAAGAGCAAATGGAATCTGTCTTACTGTTCTTCTAAATATGTTAAACCTAGCAAGCTGCAATATATGGATGTTCCATGGATTACATTAACATTACTACTGTAATTTCTTATTTTTGTTTACATTCTCTCTTTCCCCTTTTCTTTCTTCTGCTTTGTCTATCAGATTATACGCAGAAGATTGTAAGCTGTCTGGAGTAGATTGCTACTAAATAAATGTAGTAAATGTGTAAAATGCAATATTTATGTATTTTACATTATGCCTTAATTATAGTTACATAATATCAAATTACAATATGCTGAACATATATAAATAATGCTGAAGTACGACAAACATTTGAGTAAACCAATTTGTACAAGTGAACCTGTTAGGTAGCAGGGCCTCATGAATTGTTAATCTGCTTTGCCAGTGAGACATTGCCACTGCACATCTCTAGTTCTTTCTTCCAGAAACTGATTACACTGAGCATAAACTCAGTTGCAACTGTGTGTTGACATCTCATCAAGGGCATGTCTAAGCAAGGAGTCAAGAGATGAAGGATGGTTTAGTCAGCAAATGTTTTTTTTTTTTTTTTGGTTGTTCTGAGTAACTGGAAAGGGATGCTGGGATTTATAATCCAAAATGTAACTCTTCCAAGCTCTGCTTAAAGTTAACCTAGGGTTACAGAAGGCTCAAGAGGACACCAGCTGGCAGCCTAAATTCTCCTGCTAGGTCTTCTCATCACAGACTTTCCTTGCTTTTTTCCCCTATTGCTTACAGAACTAATTAAGAAGAGGCAATTATTCAAGAAAACAACAATAAGAATGTATTTGAGCAGACAAGTTGATTAGAATTTAATTAGGGCTAGCCATGTATTGCCAAGAGCTTTTCACAGATGTTCAGGTATTGCTATGCCAAAAATTTTTTTTCACCTGACTTATGATGCCATATGCATTTGCAAGAAATGTCTATACACCTGTATACACCCACAGCAATTGGAATGCATTCCGTGCTTTGTCTTAAAGAAGTTCCTTTGGATGTACAAAACACTAAACAATACATTTAATGTGGATCTGTCCTGAGAGATTATAACTTCTTGATAGGTTTTAGACATCCAAGGTCTAGTGCCATAATCAGAATTTGGAAAGTTACTTTTCTTGAGCATAGCCACTGGAACATGTAGTCCAAAAAGTAACTTTTATAATCAAAAGTAACTTTTCCTTATTGTATTTTTCAGGGAGTTCAGTCCTGAAACTTGTAATAGGTGGCAGAGAGCCTTTTCTTTTACTGTCATAGCCATAAAATATCCTGACATATAGTGTATGGAAGCAGAAGAGTGAAAAACTTTCTAGATCGCAAAATATGACATTCTGGAATGTCAGTGTAAAATTACCAGGGTCCAAATCCTAGCTTGGCTATGAAAATCCACTGTGTGACCTTGGGCAAGTTACATTCCCCCATCTTCAGAGGAAGCCAATGGGAAATTTTCTCTGTACAAATCTTTCTGAGAAAGTGCTGTAATAGGTTCACCTTAGGGTCACCATAAATCAGAAAAAAAATTGAAGTGACACAACAGCAATAAGGTTAAATAGAAATACATGTCATCATACTGGGACTAATCTGGTAACTTGGATGCATGTGCAGTCTGCTGCCCAAATGATGCTACATGTTTGATTGATAACCTCAGGGATCGTCCTTGCATTTATTACTGTTCTTCACCTAGCAGAAGGGGAGGACTTCAAATGCACAACTGTTCTCTCACAGCCCTTCAGTCAGAGGACTGTTCTTTGTAAATATGCAATCACTGTAACTTTATCCCCATCAGTAGAGATTGCTAGGTTCTCCCTTGCCCTAACATCTCTGTGAGTCTTGATGCATTTCTTATCTGTTTTAAGGCCATAACATTTTACATGCCCACTGACTACTGCATGTGGAACCATTGAAAATGCTTAAGTCCAGTAATTTCCATTGGAACAGCCATATCAGTTGATGCAAAAACAACCAGGAGTTGCTGTGAAGAAGAAAAAAAGTAAATGAATCAGAGAGAGAGTTCTCTGTTAATGTTCATTCATTAAATGTATGCTATACTTTTCATAGTCCATAATAATACCTATAGTAAACTTTTGTCTGCAAAGTTGTGCCAAAGAATTCAAAGACCCCCTCTGGATTCAGATTTTTAACATGCTATCATACAAATTGTTTTAAAATTAAAATAACTGTGAAATCTATTATTTTTACTAATGAAAACAACCCAAGACTTCTAGCATAGGGCTGGGCAAGATGACAACTGAGACTTTTATCACTTTGATTCTCTCTAACAGCTACATCAGGGCTTCCCAAATGGTGTGTAGCGACACATTAATGTGTCACCTGAAATGTGTTGGTGTGTTGCTTCCCCAGGCTGAGAAAGACCACCCACCCACCCAAGCCTGGCCCACTGCTGCTGCTTTTGCTGGGGTTTTTCCTCAGGGAGGGTGATGGCAGTGGACCCGGATTGGGTGGGGGGCTGCCTTTCCTGCCACTGCCACCTTCACTGTGGTCTTTCCTCGCTGAAAGGTAGAATGACAAAACACAAGTGTCTTCATCTAATATTCCACCAAATATTGAAAAATTGTGTTCATCCTATCAACCTCATACATCTCATTAAAATGATAATTATTGGTTTTATTCAATTTTTTAAAATTCCTGGACATGTTTACATATTTTACTCATAAATTACAATCTTGGAAATGTATGTTATTATTTATAAATAATATATTTTTAAAATATATGGAAGTTTTCATGAGATATGTTGTGTCCCCATACATTTTCTTATTACTATTTAAGTCTGTGTCTGTGTATCTTAAAAGGGGTTAGTTTAACCTCCAGTTTGCTAGTAAAACTGAATTATTGTATTGTGAAATGATGCATGTTTAAAAAGTGTGTCACCAACATGAAAAGTTTGGAAAGCTCTGAGCTACATGATTTCCCTAAAATCTTCAAGACCTTGTGCAACCTCTCAGGCTGTTTTCTTCTGCAAATTCTAAGCACACTTTACCAGGAAGAGCTTTCATGGAAATGTAATTGTAGTAACTAACAAGTACTGTTATTTGAAATATATTAAAAGAAACTTCTCCTAAGAACATATTTCCATTGTCTCTTTTACATGGTTTCAGAAAAATTGATGGAACTAATCTAGAAGAGGATAATATTGAACTGAACGAAGAAGGAAGACCTGTGCAAACAGCAAACAAACCTCCTCTATTTGATTGCTATTGTTGTGGATTACCCAAACGCTATATCATTGCTATCATGAGTGGCCTTGGGTTTTGCATTTCCTTTGGAATTAGATGCAATCTTGGCGTTGCCATAGTGGAAATGGTTAACAACAGCACAATCTATGTCAATGGAAAACCAGAGATTGAGGTAAGTAGGAACATATCTTCTTGTTACAGATTAATAACACTTAGATTTCATTTTATAAGACATCTATAGAACGATTTGAGAAGTAGATAAATCTTGTAGCTTTTAATTGTAGACATAATGTACAGAATATGCTTGCATTTTAGAGCTGATGACAGTATTCATCAGTCACTCAGTGGAAAGAACACAGGGCTGTACTGTATTAGAATTTAGATGCACAAATTGTATGAATTCTTAAGAGGAACTCTAGGAACCATGAGCATTTTAGCCAAACACAGTGAGAGGGTGCCAGGTTGGAGAAAGCTGTTATATATGTGTCGTATTATTGGCCCATCTCGATAAGTAGTAGGATCTATTTTGGTTAGCAGCATCTATACTCCATGCACAGGTAATTATAAAGAATAAGTTAAGTGTAGACTACTGAATTACTATCATCATGCTTTCATGTAAATACTGTTTTGTTTGTAGAAAGCACAATTCAACTGGGATCCAGAAACAGTAGGACTCATTCATGGCTCATTTTTCTGGGGTTATATTGTTACGCAGATTCCAGGTGGCTTCATTGCAAATAAACTAGCAGCTAACAGGTAAGATAAAGAGATATAATAAAGCAATTAGTATAATCTTCTGTCTTATCTAATACAATATTAACCAAAGCTAGGCTTGATATTTCTGGAACACAGTGATTCTAGCAAGCAGCTTTGTGGACTAAGAGAATGAATATTGATACTGCTCCTTTGAGAAATTAATAAGGAACAGTACCACTTGTTGCTATTCAGTCTAAAGATTATGTCTAAGATGAAGGCATGCTACTCCATGTAATAAGCTTGGCTGTTAACCTAATGAAATGAGAGGCCTTTGGTTTGCTAGTCTCACTAGAGAAAGTAATTCTAGAGAGATATCTGGAGAGGTACATAGTGATCCATACAATTAAAAGAAAGAGGCAAACTCATCCCCATAGGACCAATGACACAGGGGAGAGAGTTTATACCTGGATGAATGTAATGGAAAACTGAGTTAACATTTTGCTCAGACTGCTATTCATAAATCTGGTCTATCCCACACTAGGGCATTGTTCCTAGAAAGTGAATCCAGGAACACTAGACATATTGGTGTTGCAAAGTTGTAATAGATTGATACTATTTTCTGTGGTTCCCTCCCATGGGATTCTGGGTCTTCTAGTTTGATGAATGAACTTAGAAATCTCAGAAGTCCTTTGAACTGCAACACAAGAGTTCCTGAGCAGAAAATTCTCAGCCTCTCCCCAAGTAACAACCCCAGAATTCTGTTGGAGGAAGCCATAACAGTTGAAGTGGTATCAAATTGCTATAAATTGTACACTGTGGATACAGACATTAACATTGATGGTGGACATACTTTGTGACCATTGGCAGTGGCTGGAGCTAAACTCTCTATGTAAATCAGTCAGATTTGCAAGTTTGCAGCACTTCTGGATCTGATGATTACAGGGAAGCAGCTGTGAACTTTGAATAGTCAGGATGGAGGAATGTTTTTCAGATCTTCTGGCCATTTCCGCACTAGACTGTTATAGTGCTATTATTCCACTTTCAACATCCTATTGAATCCTGGGATTTGCAGTTTAGGGAAGGACCTTTAAGGCACCTCTGTCACTACTTCCTATCAGTACAGATTGGACTATGATGTTGGGTTTTGTGTCGGAGCCCACAAGTTGAGGGACCTGCCTACATTGGGGAAACAGAAGTGTTAGCAATGTGATCTAATTCCTAGGAGTTTCAGAATAACACTGATAAAACAGTTGATATAAAAGGGCACAGGGATGGACAATGTTATCTTTCTTAACACCATGATACAGGTCTTTTAATATAGAGTGGCAAATTATGACATCTGAGAGTCTCTCAGCTTGCCAGTCTCTTCCAAGTGACTTTACTTTCTGTGAAGTGGGTGGTATGTCCGAACTTTCAAAGTATGCCAGCTATGACTTCTATTTAGTTTACCTTACTTCTATCCAGTAACGTATAGCATATTTCCTCTATAAAATAATATTTAAAAACAATGCCCCACTATCTCTTTCTTTCTCAATCTTACAGGGTGTTTGGAGCAGCTATTTTCCTAACTTCAACACTAAACATGTTCATTCCCACTGCTGCCAGAGTACATTATGGCTGTGTGATGTTTGTAAGAATTTTGCAAGGTCTTGTGGAGGTATTCATCTGCTTACGTAATTATATTATATGATACTATATTATATTAAGTCAGTGTTCAGGATGGCAACTTCTTAGCTCAGATTATAATGATCTTAATGGAAACTGTGCATACATGGGAAAGAAATTTTGTAGATCAATCAGCACAAGCAGTTTTGATCAAACTGCTTTGCCTCCCAACAGCTAGCCATTAATTAAGCCATTGATTATGTACTTGGATATTAACTAATTTAGACTAGTTCAACACATAGTTTGTGAAGTAAAATCATTGCTGTATCTAAGCCTTTAGAGAAGAATTCAATCAATGTTTATTCAGAAGTAAGTCCCATTGAGTGCATTTGGACTTACTCCTTAGTGTGGGGGTGCATGAAGTGCAGCTCCCCCAATGTTGTTAGACTGGAATTTCAATCAGCCCTAAGTTGCATAGCTAAGGGTGAGGAATGCTGGAAACTGCAATCCATCAAAATCTGGAGTGGCAGTTTGCCATACTGCATTCTTTTCTTCATCAGTGGTCTCTCAAGGTGCCAAGGATGCCAATCCTATACATTTTTTTTTGAAGCAAATGCCTTCCTGTTCAGTAGTGTTATGTCCCTGTTAAGTATGCACAGGATTACAGTTCTAAGGGGTTTCTTTTAAATGTTCAATTAGTTGAAGAGAATAAAAATGCTGTACCTAATGGCAGAAGAGATTGGTGGTTTCCATGTTAGTGGGATGATGAATCCACTACAGCTTTTAATTTGAACTTTAAAGTATCTATCTATCTATCTATCTATCTATCTATCTATCAAAATTTTTGACCATATACACTCTGCCCTTCCTCCAAAAAGTCTCCCAGAACAGCTTACAAATTGTTAATTTGACAATTCCATGCCCTCAGGCTTGCAATCTTCAGTTTGCCCTCTACTTCAGTGAGGGCTAGGGGCACAGGATCACCATGAAAGTGGAAAAAAAACCCATAGATATCTCTAGACCCCACAAACTGTATTTAACATACACAAAAAAGTACTTGTACTGGTAGGGTGGCTGGGCTTAGCCATGCATGTGTTCCCTGGTGCTCTCACTTGCTCAGGTGGGTGGCGGGAAGGAGATGGGGTGAGGAAGCAGAAGGAGGGGATGGATGGAAGGAGTGCCACTGCCATAATAGTGGCTGCCACAGCCCCTTCCTGCTGCCCTTGCCCTCCCCCCACTGCTGTTCTGTCAAACTGCCCCAGATTTCTCCTCCTCCCTCTCCCCTGTTCTGCTCCCTGGAGACCTTCCCTCCTCATGTTTCCCCATCCCATCCTCTTCCCTCTTCACTGAGTGGGCAAGTAAGAGAATGCAGATGTGTGCCCCTCCTCTTCACACTCCTCCATCCCATCCCCTTTCCCTCCCACCTGTGTGTGTGAGTGAGTGCAGGGAATGCACATCTGGCCAGGTCCAGCAACCCTGCCAGTTTTATTTCCTCCCAGGAAATAAAGTTTTGGCCACTGACTAAGCCTGACTTTAGTGAACACAGCTCAGGATGGACATTGGTCTTATCAAAGTCACTATTAAAAAAAGCATGGAACATGCAGCAAAGGCAGCAGGAAACAATCCACGAATAATTAAATGCACAAAAGTTAAACCCACAAATGTGGAGAGAGTTGAGTGTAATAAGACATGATACACAAGGATAAGAGAATGGCACCGGGGAAAGAGATTAAATCTAGCAGATGCTGTTCTCTCCCTCAGAGGATACAGCGGTGGCTATTGGTATGGAGGAGGGCCTCTCACCAGCCACTGGGACCAGAGCATGATAACACTGTACCTAACTACTGTTCTCTCTGTCAGAGGACACAACAGTGGCAGTTGGCATGGAGGTAGGGCCTCCCATCAGCTCCTGGGCCAAGGTACAATGGTGTCCAGAGTGTTCAGCTATCCAAGGTGCTGAACTCTGCCTTGAAAACAGATTCAGCAGCTTGGGTAGATCCTTTAAAGTTTGGACTAAGACCTGGAGTGGATTCACCATCCCACTCATATGGAAACCACTGAAAGTGGTGATTCAGTAGAACTTGAATGCTGTGCCTAAATTGTTTCCTAGGGGGTCACCTATCCAGCATGCCATGGAATGTGGAGTAAATGGGCTCCACCACTGGAAAGAAGCAGACTGGCAACCACATCTTTCTGTGGTAAGTTGGACTGGTTTGAGATTTTTTAAAAATAAAATGTTTGCCCTATACAGTTGAAGAAAAAACAAAACTTATGATAAAGAAACAGGGTTATTGTTCCTTATTAGAGGACTTCCAACAGCTACTCAGTTCAGCCATGGAGAGGCAGTATGCAATTCCCAGAGGATTGTTTTCCAGACTTCAAGGACATGTACCCTGTCATTGATCTCTCAGGATACAGTCTAAGATAAAATTCTTCTCTGTCATATCTCATTTCAGCAGAAATATTTTTCATGCTTGTTCTCCCTTTAATAAGAATTTCAGTCATTGGGGAATGAGAAGAAATTATTGGTCCTTCTCTCTTTGGTTGAAGTTCTCCAGTTTTTACTTTTCCACATTTTATTTCTAATTCAGATTTATCCTAAAGTCACGTATAGATATATCCAAACTTTTTTTCATTGAAATCTCAACACCAAGCCACATCTTACTTTAGCACCACCAGATTACCAATTATAACTGAATCCACAAGCCTTTCTCTGTCTCTCATCTCTATTGGCATCATTCTGCTACTACAAGCAGTTCAGGCTGCCTGTTTGTTGTAACTCTTCCTTCTTTCCAGTATCACACACTTAAAGTTTCATCTTATTTGCATGCACACTGAATGTTGGAGTGGGGGTGAAGGCAGCAAGCCAAAATCTTTTCCTTCCTTAACCAACCTTGCTGTGTTTGATTTTAGTTAATGCTTGAAAGGGTGGTTGGGAAATGCCTTTTAGTTTACAATGAATACAAAAAGCATGGGTAACATCAAGTTAAACTAATCTGCTAATGAATTATTCCAAGGGCTGATCATCGTGAGTTGTTCTCAACATGACCAGCAGTGGTTCATAGGTAGGTTGACTATTCATTAACAAAGCATTTACCAATGTGAAATGAGAGAAAGAAGAACACCTGAGTCTGTCCATCCCTTAGAATAATTCATTAGCAACACAGCTAAATGCCAAACTAGAATTTCATGGCTTGTCTCTATGAGCTCTCAATAGGATCCAAATACTGCTTTTTAAACCCTTATACTGCTGGCATACTTCCCCCCCTAGGTTAATTGAGCTGGACTTTGTTTTCTTACATTTTGCTGCATTAGAATGTAGCCATCATCAAAATAATTTCTTTCTAAGGGTGATATTCCATAGCTGCAAGTTCTCCCATCATATTAACTACTGGAATTAACAACTATATCTGTTGAGTGCTGCTCTTAAATAGATGAATGTTGGTCAAGTTACACAATAAATTTCCCTTAGTTTTGGATCCTCTGTTTGAGCACCCCACATTACTGAAATGTGATTAGGAACTGGTTTGGGGAGGCATAGTCTTTACTTTGCACATCGCAGACATTATGGAATAAGCATCTGATACATTTGAGGATATATATAATGTTCTAGCCTCGAACAAGAAAGCTGCCCATAGGAATGCTAAAAGCATTTGTTAGTTATGCAGAAAAAAGGTAGCAGGTGTAGCAGGGAAACCAGTAATGATCATGTATTCATTCATGGGGATGTAGCTTTATATGGAGATACCATGCTAATTAGAGTTTCCATTTTCAGGCAACCAAGAAGGGTCCTGTACATTTCACTAAGGTGGAGAATCAGCTTGCTAGGGATTCTGGCAGGTGAAGCCCCAAATGTCTGGAGGGCCAAGGTTTTCCTCCTCTGTTTATTTGTTGTATTCACTAGTAAAGATGTTGCAGTAGCAGTCCTAATTCTCTCAAAAGTCTTCTTTGTGTTTCCAAAAATGGGTGAAAGCCTTTGGGAATGAAGAAATCTTTTCGATCACATCCTCACTTCCCTTTTGTTCTGCTCCCCTCCCTTCTCTGCTGCTGTTCTGTGTTTCCTTTTACTAGTTCAGTTTCATCTTTTTGTATTGTATTTTATTATTAACTGTGTTGACATTTTTATGTAAAGACTCATGTATATGATGATGATGATGATGATGATTTAGAACCAGCAATAATACTTTTGTATTATTCTAGCTTTCCCCATTGCACTCCGCTGCGGTACCCAGCTTGGTGGAATTTTCTCTCTTATGAAATGGTGACTTAAGGTTACAGGAATATTCTTAGAGTGTGGACTTAATAACTGTAAAATAAATTGTATTACCTAGCTTTATTGACAATTATTGACGTAGAACTTCAGATTTTGATTTTACACTGTTTTTCAGTTGCATCTCTGATAGCTCATTGAAATGGGTATTTGTTGTTCCATATTTATCACTGGGGAGCTGAGTCTAAAAATCTGAACAAAATCTTGTAAATAGATTAATAGGTAGAGATCTGATCTGAAAAACAGTGAGTATTTCTCCACTCAGATGACCAAACAACTGCAAGATTGCTTGACTATCTGGGTTATTTCTTCTTCCTAAGACAGAAATATGGTGCAATACATGGTAAAGTGACTGAACTTGTAAGACAGGCCATCTGCATATGCAGTAAAACTCAGAACAGCCATCCATTGTATAGGTAGGAGATGGGAAATGTGAGGTCTTCCAGATGTTGAAGTAGAGCTCCCATTTTCCTTCAACTCTGGCTATGCTGAATAGCTCTGATGGGAACTAGAGTCTTTAGAACATCTGGACATCCCTTCTTGTCCTATATCATAAAATAAAGAAAAGATTTTTGTGTATGAGCCATTTGTTAATAATAGGATTCTATATCACCTGGGCAGCAGTAGCTCAGGCTTTGGGCCTGAAGCCATGTGAAAATAAGCTGGGAATCATCATCATCATCACCTTAGGCAGACAAAATGGAAGGCACAAATATAGGATGGGGGACACAGGACTGGATAGCAGTACATGTGAAAGGGATCTAGGAGTCTTGGTAGATCACAAGCTGAACATGAGTCAGCAGTGTGATGCAGCAGCCAAGAAAGCCAACTTGATTCTTGGTTGCACCAACAGGAGTATGGTGTCTAGATCGAGGGAGGTAATGGTACCACTCTATTTTACACTGGTTAGGCCTCATTTGGAATACTGTGTCCAGTTCTGGGCACCTGAATTCAAGAAGGATGTCGACAAGCTGAAACGTGTCCAGAGGAGGGTGACCAAAATGGTGAACGGTCTGGAAGCCATGCCCTATAAAGAACGGCTTAGGGAGCTGGGTATGTTTAGTCTGTAGAAGAGAAGGTTAAGAGAGGACATGATAGCCATGTTTAAATATTTGAAGGGGTGTCATGTTCAGGAGGGAGCAGGCTTGTTCTCTGCTGCTCCAGAGACTAGGACAATGGATTCAAGCTGCAGGAAAGGAGATTCCACTTGAACCTCAGGAAGAACTTCCTGACGGTCAGAGTTGTCCAGCAGTGGAATGTGCTGCCTCAGAGTGTGGTTGAGTCTCCTTCTTTGGAGGTTTTTAAGCAGAAGCTGGATGGCCATCTGTTGGAAATGCTTTGATGTGTGTTCCTGCATAGCAGGAGGTTGGACTCGATGGCCCCTGGGGTCTCTTCCAACTCCATGATTCTATGATTCTATGATCACTATTTTAACAGTGCCTGTTGTCTCATCTGAACAAATTTGCTCTTATATAATTATCAATAGTTCTATCTGGAATAAAAATTGGCAAACAAACCTAAGAAACTAGATTGCAGTTTTTCCTATGATAGCATGACCTCTTCATGTTATGAAAAGGGGATGGCATAGATTTTCATATGGAGCTTCCTATTATTGTCAGTGAATTCAATCAGTAAATGATAATGAGTTGGGTGAGTTACAGCACAACTGTTCTTCATATAACCAACTTTTATTTTATAGGTTCTTATGCTGGAGCAGTGGTTGCTATGCCTCTAGCAGGTGTTTTGGTACAATACATAGGATGGTCATCTGTCTTTTATATATACGGTAAGCTGCCCAGTAAAGAAAAACTAAATCTGTGTTAGAGAGCTGTATAATAGAGATCTAATCTATTTTAGATATAATAACACTCACATCTTTGGAAGGGTGATTCCCCAGATCAAAAGCTGCATTTTGGACTACAACTCCCAAAATCCCCCAAGCAGCATGCAGTCTAAAGGGTAACCTTTTCAAGTTCTGAAATTAACTAATATCCCTATATGACAGGTTGTTAAAGTATTGTTGGAATAGTATTGTGAAGTGCTCTGAGTTTCACGTGATTTGTTGAAAAATGAAAGTCTGACATAATATTGACAAGTTTTATTATCATCTTGTTTTCCTTCCTATCTATAGGAATGTTTGGAATTATCTGGTATATGTTCTGGCTGTTGCATGCCTATGAGAGCCCAGCTGTTCATCCAACAATAACCACTGAGGAAAGAACATACATAGAAACAAGTATAGGAGGAGCCAATTTAGTCAGTGCCAGTGTAAGTTAAATATACCAGTATTGCATTGTTGCTGTTGGGTGCCCTCAAGTCATTTCTGACTTACGGTGACCTAAGGTGAACCTGTCATGGGGTTTTCTGGGGCTGAGTGTGTGTGATGCATCCAAGGTCACCCAGTGAGTTTCCATGGCTAAGCGGGGAATCGCCTCCATGATTGTAATCCAACCCTCAAAACATTACACCATGCTGACTCTTAGGCCATTTCCACACTAGACTAATAGCACTATTATTCCACTTTCAACATCGTATGGAATCCTGGGGTTTGCAGTTTTGTGAGGGGCTAATACTTAGTATTAGTGGCTAAATCCACTAGCAGCTAAGAGAAAATAATAGCCAGGGCAGTATTATATTACTATGGCTATTTTCTCTTACCAGCTAATGGATTTTTCAAAATTGCTATAGAAGACAAACAACAAAGAAACGGGAGCAGATAATTAGCCACAAAATACAATTTTGTAAACAATTTGCCTCACTATTGCTGTTACCCATGGTCTACCGGTGCAATTTCTAATGTGAGAGTAAAATCCTACTTCTTAACTTTTCTTAAGTGATACCTATGGTGCCATAGGTGTATGTCATATTTGATCCCAACAGTACCCTCAACCTAATATAATTTGCTAGGCATACACTTTTTGAACAAGGTACTCTTTAGAAGAAGCAATTGTGTGCCTGCAGAAGAAAGTATTTATGATAAAAATCATAGTCTGTAAGAAATCTGAGAAAGTTTACTAGTTTCCCTTAGCTATTCCTCCCACCTGTTGGCTCCTTGGGTTTGTGAACATCTAGAGGCCTTTAATATGATAAGATCTCTACGTGCCATAATTTGGAGCAATTTTTCTTACTTTATTTTGTAGTTTCCAAGCCTCTAATGCACAGCATATTACTTATCCTCACACTTTTCTCTGCAAGGCTTACATTCAAATGTTAAATGGAGATGCCTGAAAATTCCTAAGTATATATTCAATAGGGAGTAAGGTGTAAAGGACTAAATGTATGAATTAAACTAGGGAATAAATATATACTTAGGAATATAATCACAGAATAATCACATCAAAAATTGATACTAGAGAGGACCTGCCTAGCAACATGACTATGCAATAGTTGGAACTCCATCCTCTTTGCACTTGATTCATGCAATCCCTGCTGTCTTCCAATCATTTTAAGGCCTTCACATTTTTATTTTCCAGAGATTTAGTACACCGTGGAAGCAGTTTTTCACATCAATGCCAGTGTACGCAATCATTGTAGCAAACTTTTGTAGAAGCTGGACTTTCTACTTACTGCTTATAAGTCAGCCTGCCTACTTTGAAGAGGTCTTTGGATTTGCAATAAGTAAGGTAAATCTACCAACCCTTCTCTAACAGTATAATGGCAAAGTACTGATTTCTCTTAAAGTTTCCTTAAAGTTAGGGAAGCTGAGCATCCCAAGAAATAAACATGTTTGACTCTTCCATTAGCATTGTTCAATATTATTGTTAGATGATTTATGTTTGTTGCTTGAGATACAAGTGGCTAATAAAAATCCAAAGGCTTTTGGGTTTGGGACAATGGAACAAGGCTACATAACATTGCTGACTCCTTCAGATGGCTATTAGTTCTGGAAAACACCAAGCTATTCTGTTTTTTGGTTGCATACCTCGTAGCAGTTGTTCTGCCACCACATCCACTCTTGCTGTAAACACAACAAAGCTTTGTCCATTTTCTTCATCCTGCCTGAGGTGTGATTAACTGTGATCTGGGAGCGGTTTCTTTCCCTCCTCATTCTTCCCCCTGCAACACCGCATCCATGGGAGTCATCAGACCATCTAGAAGTACAGAGGGAATTGGGAAAGTGGAAATGGACATGGCAAATTAACCTCTGCTTGTGTCTTAATTCCTAGGAGAGAAAAGAAAACCACACGCTGCCCTGAGTTAGAAAAAAGTCACAGCTGGTGTCAGAAATTCATGTAGAATTAACTGCAACAGGAGCTATATTGGGTATTCAGGGAAAAACTGGAACAGTTACAACACCCGTCAAATACCAAGGCTTTATGCCAGTCCAGATGAGCCACTGTTAGGTTGAATTTTTCCCCTAACCAATTAGTTTCTTCTTGTTGTAATCAAGCTATATGGCTCGCAACTATAGATATGTTTGTTTAATAATAATTTCTTTTCCTCCTATGGTTCTGTCCATCCTCTTGGATAGAATCTTTGCTCTTATGAAAACATGTTTGTTACAATTTCAAATAGCTTTAGTCTTTGCTGATATCAAGAGTGTTGGCACTGATTCTTGGAAACAGTGTCAAATCAGATGAAAATAAAAAGAAATTAATGTTAGCTCAACTACATCTGCAGTCCTGTATGGCACACCATAGCCATCCAGCACCTTCAGACTTATATAACTGAGCCACTGTGGCACTTTATGGCCATTCTGCCTCTGGTGGAGAGCACAAGGGATAGGAAAAGTGTCTGGCTACGAGCCTGTAACTAGAAACAGAATGATTACATCATCTGGTGAGATCTGCTGGGGTCCTCTAGAGGTCTCAGCAGTAATCATTCCACATCTAGTTACAGAGATGTAGCCAGCCATAGACTAGCAGCAGGGGATGTAGTTGCTCAATGGTAAACATTTGGCCATTGTAGAAGGGAAAGGGAATACCAACCTGTGCAATGTGTCCCCAAAGATCCTCCAAAACATCTTGCACTTTTCCAGCTAGTAAAGCAAGAGAAAAGAGTGGCAATCAAAATTTATCTGCATTATGAGACACTACGGTCTGTTACATCTTTCCCAGAGGACACTACGGGCACATCCAAAAGAGAAAAATGTTTCTGGAAGTACTGAGTGTTTGCAGTGCCTTTTGATTTGATTTTGCCTGCACATTCCCAGGTCTGCATCAAAACTTTTTCTTGAAATATGTTGGGTTTCCCTGACTCCTTTCTCCCTTGGGTTCTTCCTCCTCCTCCTCACACTGAACACTTGTCACATCTAGGCCCTTTCCGCACGTTATGTTAAAACGGACCAAGGCGTCCTGGCACAGAGGTTGTCCGCACCTTGGATCGGAATAGATGTGGACTATTTAACTTAGTTCCACACCTTAGTCCGATCCAAACCGCCCCAAAGTGGTCCTCCAATGTGCTAAGTAAAGACTGGAAAAATCTGGCCTTTCAATTTTCTGGAGCGCGCCATTGCGTTCCTACTTACCTGTGCAGATGCGCAGGCTTGCACCAATGCGAGCCTGCGATCAGCAGAGAGTGGGCTGTGGGCATGGCCAGTGTCAGCGGTTGATCCACACCCATGAAGACACAGGAAGCTGCCATTTTCAGCCGGAGCAGTGCGGATCTAAAGACCTCGCACTGCTCCGGTTCGCCCTTGACTAATAGAGGAGCCCTGCGGAAGGGCTCAAGGGAAAGTCTGCGCTACTTCGGACCCAATAAGAACTGGTAAGTAACAGCACGGAGAGATTCACTCGCCCTGTGCGGAAAGGGCCCTAGACTCAGGCAACAATTCAGAAACTGATTTTCACCCATTTCCACTGAGCATTGTTTATTATTACTCAGAAGGTATAGTCAAAGTGATAAAGTGCTATAGCACTATTACACTGGTTAAACACTAGAATCATTTTTGAGGGCAAGCATTCTTCTTTTGCTTACTTGATCTCTATAGAATCTGTGCCATGAAACAATAGCTATGTTTACTGGCAGCATCCATCTTAGCTAGTTTTGGAATAATACAAACAGATAGCCAAGTAAGGATAACATTTCATTAAAACAAACAAACAAACAAACAAACAAACAAACACACTGATCTGGGAAGTAGGAATGAAAGGCTGGGTGTTCCCATCCAGTTCTTCAACATGAAGAAAACAGCATTTAGGTCTCCAAAATTAAATCAGTTTTTACGATAAGAAAATCTGGTGTATTTCCCTTCTGTTGTGTGGCCTTGCCTGACAGCTATTCCTGTGAATTTTGACAGCTGCATGACACAAAGATTTTTTTCCACAGTTTTCTTCTTTGCTGCAAAAATCATACTGGGGGAGGGAATTGTGTTTATTGAATTCCTCTTCTTGTGCAGTTGTTATAGAAGGCTTGGTAAGGAAAGGAGATAACTCTGTCTTTGCAGCAAAACTGGAGGAAAGAATTCAAGTGCATTGAAATCAGGGTATGGGACAGGCCTCATCATACTGGAGGATTTATTGAGTTTATTAGCATCTCAAAGCAATAGACAGACAAAGGATATTAGTCTGAAGAGAAGATTAAACGTTGCTGAAATAAGAATTATGATCTGTGACACAGTCTGTTTTATTACCATATACATTCTTAAAATCTTCATTTTCTATTAGTTTTTTTTTAAAAAAAGTATAATAAATACACAAATTTTTTTGTTGCAATTTGTCTCCTGTGCTTTTGATACAGGAGATCATTACCTAAGCTGGAAAACAACATCACAGCCATAGCTTCTGCAGTACAAAATAAAATGTTTATTCCCATTGATTTTCATCACTGACCGCAGTCCAATATGCTATTGTCTTGACCAGTAAAGAAAACCTCCTAATTTCAGGAATGGAAGATAGTCTACAGTGAGAGGAAATGAGCAAGCTGGCTGTAGCTTGAGCAGAATTACACTCATAGTTCTTACATTCGACATAATACATATTTCTTATTTTCTTTAGAAAAATCAAAAACAGCTTGCACAGGGCTATTAAGATTCTCTTAGCAAGGGATTTAGGTTCACAATAATTCACTCCCATATCATTAACTTGACTGCTTCCATTGACTAAAGTGGAGGAAGCATACAACAATTCTAATGGACGCAAATACAATGGAGATGTATAAAACATGCTTCCATTGAGCTGTGTGTATTTACTTTCAGGTTGGTCTTTTGTCTGCTGTTCCACATATGGTCATGACCATTATTGTGCCCATTGGTGGTCAGCTGGCTGACTTTTTACGAAGCAGACGGATTTTAACAACAACTGCAGTAAGAAAAATCATGAATTGTGGAGGTATGCTAGATTTTGTAAATAAAATATTTGAATGGCATGTTAGTGCCTAATACAGACATCTGTTTTGACAGGCTATTTTAGAAATAAATAAAATGTAAGTGTGATGTTCGGGACTTATGTAAAAAATGCTGTTGTGTTTTTTACATACATAGTAAATGTAGTAAGGTAAATGATCTGTTGGGAGCAGATGAGAATATGAAATGTTGAGAATTGCTGGCAATTAGCTGAATGTTTGAACAGGATTTTAAAAGGCTGGTGTGTATGACAGTTGGATTAGGTATATGAATTAGAGGTGTAGTGAGAATTAGTTAGGGTCAGCAATAGAAATTAGACTCAGATCAATGAGATAGGAGTTAGTTGGTTAGTTAGATATATGAGCAAGAGATGTGAATTAGAGTTAGTCCATTTCTGCCCTATACTGTTCTAGTGCTATTATTCCACTTTCAACATCTTGGGGAATTCTGGGATTTGTAATTTACTGAGACCAAAGAGTTCTTTGGCAGAGAATTCTACATGTCCTCCCTAAACTGCATATCCCAGGATGTTGAAGTGGAATAATAGCACTAAAACAATGTAGGGCGGAAATGGCCTTAGTTAGGGTTGGTCAGGATTTAGATGTGTTAAATAAGTAGTCTTTTAACTTTATGTTGAACTGCTGTTTATTAGTATTATACATTTGTGGCTCTGAGAATTTTGCAGTAATATTATTGCTGTGGATGAGTTTGGACACAGATTGTCTGTGGTGGCAGCTGTGACGCAAGGGCAATGGTGTCTAGTGGTGGAATCATACAAATAAAGTCTTGCACAGGAACCATGAGGACTGCTAGAAGGTGGCCACATTTGGTGACGTGACTGTGGGATAAGTAGAAGTCCTCACATTTGGTAGCAGTGGTTGGATGGGTGGAAGCCCTCACAGTAAGCTCTTTAGACACTTTGGAAGCTTTATAATGATGGGTAGGATTTAAATGTTTAAATGTATGGGACAAGGGGAGGAATTAAACATGAACATTACATTTAGAAGATCTAGGGTTCAGTCTTTAGAATTTTCAATGGGACTGAGAAGATTCTTTTTTTGAACTTCTGGAAAACCTCTGCTCCAAACTGAGTTGTATTGTCTAATGCAGGGGTGGACCTTGTGGGGAAATCAACTAGCCCCTTCACCACATCTTTGTGGCCTGTGAAGGCCCCAAAGCCCCCTAATTTAAAAAAGGCACAATTTTCAGGAACCCCCTCCAACCCATGCAAAGAGCCCCAAACATGTGAAAACACATGAAAATACCCCCACTCCCTTCCCCAAATCACCCATGAGTCCTGTACTATATCCAAGACCTCAATTTTCCTCTGTAGTCCTTCTCTAAATGATGACAGGAATTGGAGAAAAATTGAGGTAGCTGGACTTGCCCTGGAAGGATGTGCCCATGGAGGGTGCTAAGAGGAAAATTGAACCTGCACAGTTTGCTGAACAATTCCTTACCCTGGTCTAATGGTTGGATTCACCAGAAGGTAGATTCCAATGCTTTAAAAATATTTAACATTATACTGTCTGGAGTATTTGAGTGTGTATATTTATATCTGAAGTAGGTAAGATGAAGAAGAACTCAGTAATTGCTTGTTAGAGGTTTGTTTTGAACTCTGAGCTTTCCTTTAAAGAAAAAGTTCTGGCTTAAATCTAGTTCCTAATTGCAACTAGGGTAGACAGATTGAACTGATCACTTTCTAATTCAATTTATGTCCTATTGATTTAGTGGGCCTACACTAGGGGGTATTTTAAAATGCTTATTGTAAATTCTTATGCAAACATTGTCATTACTGTCTGAGAATTGTCTTAATGTTAACTAGCTTAAACTGAGTCCCATTGTTGAGTTTGTATTGCTTACAAACTTAGGAATCAGAATGAGCTAAACACATGAATTTTATGTCTTTGTTGTCACCGTCATTGTGTGTCTTCAAGTTGCTTCCAAAACTGTTCATTTATTAATGGAAATTTCCACCTTCTTGTGGCATTTATATCAACTATCTCAGTTGAGATGAAAATCCTATTGCAGTCCTGTGCATGTTTAAATGGCTATTCATATGCAGATCTGTTCAGGACTATGCCTTGATTGACTAATTGGTCATTGTAGCTTTTAAGGAAAGAGAAGAATCATTTCAGGTTATGCATCATACAGAAAGGATATTTGTTTTACAATAATGAATCTCTAACTTGGGAGACTCTGACTTATACATGCTATAAAGAAGGATGTGTGCTATCTATAAGGATGATCTATTGAATGCATAATAATGCAGATCACAGTTCTGAGCTGTATCTGCTCTTATAACAAATAGTCAGACATTGGTCACATCGGAGCAAATAGGTACAAACTCCCCTAAATAATGGTTCAGTCATTTTAACATATCTTGGAGTGAATAAATAAGAAATTTGCAAGTTATTGTACCTGTGCCATAATTAGGCTTAGTTACTGGATCAGAAAGAGAAACTAGCCCCAAAGGAACTAGCACTGCACTTCAGTCTTGGAACAGATGGATTGAATATTTCTGCACAAGCCAAAATCTTGGGCATGTCCTGTTCAAAAATACCAGTATGCCAGACATTTTTTCCAAATGCCATGATTCAGATGCTTATGGGGGCTACAATCCAGCAATTAATTCAGCATGCCTAAACCCATTGGTTTCAATAAGCTTAAATAGGCTCTTAATCCACATTTCTTAGGCTATCTGATTTAGGAGACAGGCAAAGTTTTTTCCTCCATATTTGTCGTTATTGACGACAACTTCCTAGAAACAGCAGCCAATACCTAATGGGCCACTACCGGTTCATGGGCTACCACTCTGAGTTGTATTATAGCTGATAATATTTTTTACATATGTTGTTATTTCTATCCCACCTTTTTTCCCAATTTGGGACTCAAAGTGGCTTACAAGAAATTAAAAAATGTATTGTTAAAAATTACAAAAGCTAGAATGAAATGAAATACTCAAATTTAAAACCACTTTAAAACATAGTAAGCACACACACACACACACATGTCAGCATAACGGTTAGCAAGATCGACCACGTTATTTTGGGAGTATGGGCCTTCTATATACAAAATCATCAAATGCCTATCTAAACAGAAAAATCTTTACTTGTCTGCAAAAAGAAAGGAGGATAGGTGCCCAGTTCTAATTTCTCTGAGAAAGGAGCTTCCAGAGTCTGGGGGAAGCCACACTTTTTTAAACATATGTTTAGATATATTATCTAGAATTAAATATTTTCTGTACTTGTGTTTTGTTTATAATGAATTCAGCTCCCATCTTGTTTGATCATCCCGCTGGCCAAATTCAGTAAGGCCCTTACACATAGAGAAAGAAAGAGGAGAATGCCAAGCTAAACTAATTTAGAGAAACTATTGATAGCAAAGTTGAACGTGAAACTTATCATTAAGGCCCCTTCCATTCCACCCTCCCAACCTGTCATAGGGACAAGAGAAGGATGGGATCACAAGAACAGTTCTGCATGATGTCATCGCAGCCCTGTCCTTTTCCTGTCCCCAGGAGATGCAATCACAGAGTAAATCATTGACGGGTTTTCCCTGTCAATGACCCATGATTGTGCCACCATCTCTCACTTACCTGGTGCACAGTGGGTCCAGAAGCGCAATGGCTGCGCTTCCTGCCCCAGCGCAACTTGGGAGAGTACTCAGCTGTACTGCGGAAGCAAGCAGTGGGGCCATTACACTTCCTGGATCCCAGAGGCAGCCAGTGCAGACGGAAGTGCCCCCCTCACACTCCCCTCCTGGCAGAGCCACTGCTGGGATCCCCACAGAACACTACCAGGAACAGGTAAGGTGTGAAAAGTGCTGAAGAAAAAAACCAGCATCTTGACATGAGTCTTGAAGACTCTTTTGACATCTTCAGAAGCACTGTATTTTAAGGCATGCATTAATTTTCTCTATGTATTTTATTTGCAGGTTTTGGAATGGAAGCTACTTTACTTTTGGTGGTCGGCTATTCTCACACAAGAGGTGTGGCTATCTCTTTCTTGGTTTTAGCAGTTGGTTTTAGTGGATTTGCTATTTCAGGTAATGCTTAAAATATTAATGTTAAATGGGCTGGAGAATCTGTTTTAAGCATCATGGCTATAGACTGCTTGTACCTTTACCCCAAAAGGATCCCATATATTTGTTCCAACATAATTACCTTTTTGGACTATAGCTCTAAGAACTCCCCCAATCAGCATGGCCTTATCAGTTAGCCCAGATGGTGTCTCCCTGCCCCCAACAGAGAAAATATTTTAAAAACTGGACTTGTATTTGCTGCATGTCCATATACTGCAGTGTTCATATATCATTCAGATGAAAGAAACAGTTTTTTTAAAAATCTGGTTTATAATATGAATGGGAATATATGGGAGCCTAGAATTTTCTGTTCAACAAATGGGGGCATTCCATTGGTCCATTCTGTAGAATAAATCTAGGTTTTCAAAGAATTACGAAAATTCTTTATTCAGAACTGTGTTAAGAGGCAGCTGGTGATTTTCATGTCAGTGAGACGGTGAATCTACTCTAGGTTTTAGATTGAACTTCTAAAGAAGCTTTCTGATATGCTTAACTCTATTTCCAAACAGTTCACCACTTTAAAATTGGACAAAAAGCTGCAGTGAATGCACTTTTCCACTGACATAGAAGCCACTAGCCACTGCTATTTGTCTTAAAATTGGCCACTATGCAGTTGGCCCTGTGATTATTTGCTGGAAAACTAACTATCATCCTGCTTCCACACTGCTCCTTTTTGGGGGGAATTTTAAAGCTTTGCTGAACATGGAGGGATGTGGCACATAGATAGAGCCAAGGTGAGGGACAAGCATGCCAGATCTGAATGCTGAAAATTCTATCCTATATACCTTCTCACCACACCTACTGAAATTCTCCCCTATGCTTCCAAGTACAGGAACTGCCCCACTGCCAGTTTGAGGAGATTACTCTGGTACCACTGGAGTTGAGATACTTTTTCAGACTGGGGCTCTAGACCCGTCATTACCATTATCTATACATTTATGTCATTCTGGGGTTTTGTTTCATGACTGATTGTGTGAATATCTCTGCATAATCTCAGCCACAGCATGTGGATTGCAATTCTTAGGATTCCATGTCTGGTGGATATTTTGGCTGGAGAATTCTGGAAAATGTAGTACAGAAAACATACCTTTTCCCTTTACTTCAGAACTATTTTAGCTGAAACTTGTGGCTGAAATATGAACATAATCTCAGTACCCCATCTCATGTAACAATACTTCTTGAACTTTTTTTGTTTGTTGATAGGATCAAAATGCTAAGAAAATATTAATGACTATTAGCAAGGAGTTCTTCTGTGAATAAGATTTTATTTTTCTTGTAAATGTCTTATGAATGCTGAATCCCTTTTATCTTCAGAAATCATCAATGATTCTTTTCTTGCAGTTCGAATAAAATCTGCCAGTGTCAGTGGTTTGAATTGCTTTATAGCTCAGGGTTTGTCCTTAATTCTGGTGCAATTTTTTTCTCCTATAGATATCAGACATCATTCTACTGCCTAATAACGTTTTATAGAAAAAACATACAAGGCTTGAAATCTTGAGCATAAATTTATTCTAACACAGTATTTTTTAATATTAATTTCATCTGTTGAACAGTGAGATTTTGTTTGTTTGTTTTTGTGAGATTTTATTACCTTTTATCTTGTTTCCATAATGGTGTCTGGCTCCATTCTACCTACTAACCCTCTAAAAGTACCTAAAAACAAAAGTTGGGAAAAGTTATGTTTTGGATTGCAATTTTCAGACACTTCCCCCATGGCCAGGATAATTCTGGGAGTTCCGGTCCAATAAAGGAACTTTTCTAATCTCTGAGAAGCAGAAAGCCAGAGTTCCATTGTGGTTTGTTCTGCTTAAATCACTTTTGCTATGATAAACCAATGTAGCCTTTCAAAATGTACTTTATTAACTAATGTTATATGTTACAGGATTTAACGTCAACCATTTAGATATTGCACCCCGTTATGCCAGTATTCTCATGGGCATCTCCAATGGAGTAGGGACGTTGTCAGGAATGGTATGCCCCCTCATTGTTGGTGCAATGACTAAGCATAAGGTAAGGTATCCAGACAGATCTTCTCATAAAACATTAATATTCATTGCAAGCAATGATTAAGGAATCATTACTGTTGCCAGCTTCAGACCCATCCCTGGACTTACCTGAAACCACTGTTGCTATTGTAATAACAGCCACTGACATGGATCTGGGTGGTTGCCTGTTATATTTCCCAGAGTGCATTGCCTGTCGCTGGATATCAATGGTGCATTGTATTTTGGGAAATGCTACTCTGTGGCTATCTTGGTCCCCCAGGAAACCATGACAGTGTTGCTGCTGCCAATCATTCATCCCTTTGCCTGTGGGTGGGCTGACCTGATAACACCAAGCAGGGGCTATTGGATCCACACTGAGTGGCCACTATATTTCCCAAAATGCAATGTAACATTAACATTCAGTGCTAGGCAGTGCACTTTGGGAAATATGACAGCATCTGCTAAAAACCAGCTAATTGGGAAACATAGCAACTCATGAGCCAGGACAGAGGCCTGTTTTTTTAATATCTGGGCCAGAAGCAAAGCATGTTTGACTGACATGGTTGTTTCCCTTTTGACTAACCCTCACTTCCCACACAGCCTTCGCTACAGCACTTGTAACAAAGGTGGAGTTTTTACCAGTCCTACACTGGTGCTGAAACTTGTGGAAGACCAGCCCACAAAGAGCTTTTCTTCCCCCAGTCCTTGCATCTCTGCTATAAGAACTTGCCATGTCACTGACTCTCCAGAGTCTTGGAGAGTCCTAGGCTCTTTCTGCAGGCACTCTCCCATCCCACAATGGGAACAAGAGAAGGGTGAGATCACGACAACACTTCTGCATGACATTGTCACTGTCCCATCCTTCTCCAGTCCCCAGGCGACACAATTGCAGATTAAATCATTGATGGGTATTCCCCATCAATGGCATGCAATTGTGCCATCATCCTGCACTTACCTTTCCTGAGGAAGCTGCAGAAGCGTGATGGCTGTGCTTCCTGTCCCAGTGCAGCCTGGGAAAGTACCTAGCTGTGCTGCAGAAGGAAGAGGCATGGCCATCACTCTCCCTTCTGCAGGAGCCAGGTGGTGCGGAGTGAAGTGCTGCCGTTGCATTCCCCCGCTGGCAGAGCCAGGACAACTTTGCTAAATGGTAGGGTGTGGAAAAGGCCTTAGAGTAACAGAGCAATTCCCTGAAACTTCAGCTGGTATCCTGAGATATGGCGATCCTAATGCTGCTGTGCCACTATGGAGGGAGTGGTCAGTACATAGCCTGCCAACAGCATACACCCCATGGACATATTTATGGCTCTCAGTCCTCCTAAACTGCACCAATTAAATTCAGTGGAATACTGGGAAGAAGCTTTTAAAGGGAACATTTCCTGTTAGGGTACCTATGTGTTGTGGTGGGTTCAGTGGGGCAACAATTGGCCTCTGGACCCACTGATGTTGCTTACCACTTCACCAAAGCAATGTGTATTCCTCTAATAATTTTTATGTGATACATTAGAAAGGAAGCATTTGCTATGGAACTTGAGTAGTTGTAGAAAAACACATATTATTTACAAAAAAAAAAAGATTAGAAGTCAAAATGGATTGCAAGAATTTCACTTTGCTAGTGTCTCCTACAATTTGTGTGTGACTTCCTTTGTTACTTGTACAGTAATGTGTGCCATGTAATTCCTTTCAGACTCGTGAAGAATGGCAAAATGTCTTCCTTATAGCTGCCCTAGTTCACTACAGTGGAGTAATATTTTATGCCATTTTTGCTTCTGGTGAGAAACAAGAATGGGCTGATCCAGAAAGGCTGAATGAAGAAAAATGTGGAATAATTGACCAAGATGAACTAGCTGAAGAGACAGAACTGAACAATGATAGCTTTGTTAGCCCAAAGAAAACGTATGGCACTACCATTCAAAACGACGAGGTACGGAGGAAAGGGTTGCAAAAGCAAAAAGGGTTGGTGCAAGATATAGAAGAACAGACTTCCTACCAGTGTGAAAAAGGCAACTTTCAAGATTCGTCATAAATTTGACCATATATGATCTGTGTGACCATTACCATCCCTGTACAAAACCAGGCAGTATCTATATAGGGGCTTTTTGTTTTGTTTTTTTGGTGAATGATCATGCCAAATGGCTCACTGTGACACAGAGTCATTTTTAACTTGTATTACAACAAATGGGTTAATTAAAAAGAAAATTTGGGTGTGTAGTGTCCCAGTATTCAACCCTTGGACTCAGATCTCTGTCTGAAGGTCACAGTCCTTTATATCATATGGATCCTTGCTAACATATAATGAGGTTCTGTACTGTGTCACTATTTAGCAACATAAGCACGGTCTTGGCTCTAATACCATGGCTCTCAGTCCCATTAGCAGACAGTTCAGCTGTGTTCATCCTCATAGTATCATTAAATAGAGAATGTATTGTGGTGGAGGGATGATGCAATGTTTAACCAAAGACTACCTTGTTGAGAATTAACACCGTTCATGAGATACAGTTCTTAAAACCTGCTAGGCATTAATTTTTCCATAGGGGAACCCTGTTAAGTCTGTTGTTTGATTTCTTGTCACACCTCAACTCAATTGCTGCTACACAGGCCAATAACAGATCTCTATCAATGAGGGACCATCCAGAAACACACACGCACACAGAGTCAAAATAATCATGGTTGGACCATGTACAGCTTTGTTTATTAAAATATTTATGGCACTCCTTTCTGTCAAAGATCTCTCCCAAAGTGACTAACCATACAAAATCAAAAGAAACCCTGATAACAAGGAAACAAGAAGCAACAAGAAGACAAGAACAGTCAATAATATCCTCATCAGCAGTCACTGTAAGCAATAATCAGTCCCTATTCTATTCCAAATCACCCTGGAATAAGTATTTTTTTCCTCTACCAGCCACTGAAAGGAGGCCAATGAGGAAGCTAGGGAGGCCTGGCTTGATAAAGCATTTGATTGGTGCCATGACTGAAAAGGCCCTATTATGTGACTCCTTACTATTCTTCAAATGGTGTGTGAATACAGAACATGGTCCCTTGTGTTGATCAGAGTAGAGGGAGGTCATATGGAGAGAGGTTGTCTTTATATGAGTTCAGAGTACTTATCACTGGGAAGTTGGCTCATACTGGAGTCTATAAAAGTGGGAAGGAAACACATAATTTGGTACTTTGTGATATTCTTTGTTTTTGAGTTCTGCTTTTATAGCTTTGCTTATAAACTAAGGTTGTTGTGTGCCTTGAAGTTTTTCTGACTTATGGCGAATCTTGAGACAAACCTATCACAGGCTTTTCTTGGCAGAATTTGTTCAGAGGACGTTTGCCTTTCTCTGAGACTGAGGTCATTTCCACACTAGCCTACTGTATGCTATGATTCCACTTTCAACATCCTATGGAATCCTGGGGTTTGCAGTTTAGGAGGGGGCCTCAAAGGCCCTTCCCTAGTCTCCCAGTGTCATACTCCACTCAAACCACTACACCATGCTTGCTCTCATAGCAACAACATAAACTAAGGACCTGACTTGAAAAAGGTTCACTGAAATTATCCTTCTATATAAGAGAACAACGGTGGTCTGGTTTATTTCTCATTCATTCCAATTGGGGCTGATGCAGCTGATGTTTCTGTAAAGACTGGGTCCTACATACGTTACAGGAAGTAGGGATATATTATTCAGAAAGTTCTGTGCTGATTTCTACAGCTGTGACAATAATTTCTTTGCATAACTATATATTTAATGTTACTAAAAGCCTGTCTTAGATCTTTTACCACAACTTATAACAACTACATGGGAAGCATGCTGTATAATTTTTCAATCACTGGTGGTTTTCAAAGGCTCACAGTCTTTTCTGACTGAAAAAAATTCAGTAAATGATAGATTTACTTGTTTGCACATTATTACTCTCATAGTAAAATTCAAATCCAACAATTCTTTAACATTGTGATTCTTACTGAGTCAGCTGTGTTATTGTGACAGAAACAGACTGTTAATTTTCATTATTATATTAGAAATTTGTTAACAGCAAAAAACTATTATAATTAGTAAAATTATTGTGGCTTTTCCTATTATCTCAGGATACTGCTGTAGTTGCTTCTAGGTCCTTGGTGAATGGAATTTGGAAGGCTTAACCAACTTCTTAACCAGTAGTGTAGTGCAACATTGGGCCTTTCTGCACTATACTGTTATACTGCTATTATTCCAATTTCAACATCATGTGGAATTCTGGGGTTTGTAGTTTACTGAGCCCAAAGAGCTCTCTGGCTGAGAATTCTAAATGCTCTTCTTTAAACTCCAGGATTCTATAGGATATTGAAAGTGGAATAATATCACTATAACAGTGCAGTGTGGAAAGGCCTTTTGACTCACAGGACTGGAGCACCCATGTTTCCCAATTACAAGGGGCAATAACATCATTTACTATCTATGTTCCCCTGTGAGCTTAGTTGCAATGAGACTTGAATTAATAATTAGGATCGATTAGCTTTATAAAGAGCTGCTCCTGGTGAAACTTATTTTGTTGAAGTGGATTGAAACACCTTCCTGAACTTATCTATTCACCTTGTGGGCATGGCTTGGAAGCTACCAGGAGGAGTGTCTGCAGTTCAGAAGACATCCTTGCTCACCATGTGTTCCTTCCTGAAAAACAAGGATAACAACATTTGTATGTAGCTTTAATACCTACATTTATTAGACAAAAATGGCTTTATTCAGTCCTTTACCCATGCTTTTACGACAGATGGCTCTGATCCTAGTTAATATCCAGTAGATTATTTCTGCACTTTGGAAATAAGTGGTAATTAAATGAGATTAAATGAGAAAAGTCCTGGATCAGTGACAATGAAGTACATAGTGTGTTGTGATTATATGATAGAAATGTGTTAATGAAGTCTGATGTGATATTCAAAATCCTTATTAACATATAGTAAGAGCAGCCAGATATTAAATGAGCTGTTAGAAATTGCCAGCTGCCAGTTTATCAAGGTGCCATGAGTATAACCCAGTCCAGCTAAAATTAGCAAAGCAAAATTGATTTCAGATTAATGAAAAGCATAATTTCAACTTTCTGTCATTTATTAGAAATGCAGAACCTTTTTAGTGCATCAAAGATCCCTACATTGCATATTTCTCTCTCTCTCTCTCTGTGTATATGAGTATATACATATTTGTTTTTCTATACAAAGCCAAAGTTTTAAACGGTTTGTTTCCTTTTGTCTTGAAGCCCAGGGAAAGGAGATCAAATGGAAATCATAGTGAGCTGCTTCATAGGGTTGAATGTCCTGTTTTGTGAGGATAAACAAGACGATGATGGTACAGCATCCTGTAACACTGACTATATATGTAATCAGAAGCTTCAAAAAGTTTCTTTTTCAAATACAACAAAATGCACCATGCTCACTATATCATAGTTGTTGTATATCTTCAAGTCAATTTTTATGCTGACCCCACCACAAGGTTTTCTTGGCATGATTTATTCAGAGGAATTTTGCTATCGACTTCCTCTTGGCTGTGAGAGTGTGACTTGCCCAAGATCATTCTGTGAGTCTCCATGGCTGAGTGAGAGTTCAAACCCTTGTCTCCTAGATCCTCAGTCCAACATTCAAACCACTATACCATGTTTACTCTCTCTGATCATAACACACCACTGATATTTGAAACAATTTTAATGATAAATAATGAAAGTTTCAAAAGAAAGTTGGGAATAATTAAAAAAAAACTAATAGCTTTTCATGTTTCAGCTGATAAAAATGCTTAGCTCTCATTAACCCAGCCCCCAAATTGATTGTGGACATCTCTGGTTTTCATTAACCAGAGCATTTCTGCCTCCTCTTCCTTGAACTGTTTATATTATTCACCATATGGTGTTTTAATCTTTTCCTTATCTTTCAAATTATATAAACAGAGTTTGAAACATCATTATTAGAAACATAGTTGTAATTCTTTGGATAATTTTTGCATACAGGCATGTTTTTGAAACAACATGTTTGATCTTTCCTCACTACTAATACATTGTAATAAAGATGTAGTAATTCCCTAATAGATAAGCTCTTGTCACAATCCTTAGACTTTGGATAAGATCCTCCATCTGAGTTACACAGAATAAATATCTATATATGGACTTATGTTTTTGTGCTATGCAAACATTGCATTGAGTGGCAACATTGTGTAAATGAATCAGGACACCAAATGTGCATGTGCATCCATGCCCAATGCGCATCCATGAACCACTCCACTCCTGCATCCATGAGCTAAATGTGGATGTTCCACATTGGACATAAATATCCAACTGGTTCCACAGGGAAACTAACACAAGTATGAAACACCAACAAGATTCTGTCCTCTCTGTATTTATGTTGTGTCAGACTGAGATCATTTCAGTGCCTATCCCAGTGGCACTATTCCATACCAGTGGAATAGTGAATCCACCCTGAATTTAATCAGCTATCCAAGGTACTGAACCAATTTGGAGGACACAGCTCACCACCTCAGGTTGCTCCTTTAAAGTGCAGACTATACTCCAGGGTGGATTCTCTTGTTCACTGACATGAAAGTCACCAACCAGTACTCAGCTATTAGTGCTATGAGGACCAAATTAAACAAAACATGGGAAATTTAATCATGGCTCTCCAACCTCTTTTATATTGCTCTTTGATTTTCTCCAGATTAGCAGTGGGGAATAGAGTGAACTGGATCTAGACAGTGGGAAGGAAGTTTAGCCCCGTCTACTTCAGTTTGTAAAGCTGTTATTTTGTCCCATTAGGGAAAATGTGTAGAAGAAGATAAGGTTCTCAATAGAGACTGAAAATACAGCATAAAGGAAGCATAAAGATGGAGAAAAGATTATCAGTATTTGCAAAACTGATGTAGATTAAGATAGGAGTAGTAACATTTGAATGAAGTCCTTCAGAATTTCCTTGTGGCTTGAGGAGTACAAAGATACATGATCTCAAGAAGTTAATTGCTTAACAACTAGTGTCATAACACTTACCAGCATGAATCAGTCCATCTAATAAATAATCTAATGTATTGACACTTCTTTATCACTGCACAATAATTGATGGCAATTACAGTTTTATTGTTATATAGCCTTTAGGAAAATTGCACTGTGAATGTGAGACATACTTTGATTAACAAATTTTACCAATGATGATCCATCACTAAGTAGCAAATTGGAATACTTTAGAAAGCTATTGTCAGATCACCAGCACTGATTGCAACTTTTGACTTAAAGACTCAGATCTACAACTATGCAGAGTGAGGCAACTGTTCCTCTTGAGCTTCTTTGTCTTCTCCCTCTCTTCTTGGAGGACAGTACCACATAGCCTCATGCTGTAGTGGTGGCCTTTCTGCACTACACTGTTATAATGCTATGATTCCACTTTCAACATTCTATGGAATCCTGGGGTTTGTAGTTTAGGGAGGGGCATTTAGAATTCTCAGCCAGAGAGCTCTTGGGCCTCTATAAACAGGGTATCTGTAAAACTCTTCTCCAGCACCACTTTTCAGATGAGTTGACTTTCTTCCTGTCAGCTTTCTTCACTGTCCAGCTTTTACAACCATACATAGAAATACGAAATATGGTGGCATGGACAATTCTAAGTTTAGTATTCAATGATGTATCTTTAAACTTCAGGTTCTTGTCTAGTTTCTTCATAACTGCCCTTCCAAGTACTAGTCCTCTGATTTCTTGGACTGCAGCCTCCATTCTGATTAATAACTGAGCTACGCTATGGAAAATCTTGAACTATTTCAATGTCTCCATTGTCTAATTTAAAGTTATGCCAGCCACTTGTGGTCATTATTTTTGTTTTTGTTTTCTTAATGTTCAGCTGTAAATTTTCCTTTGTACTTTGACTTTCTTCAGTAATCATTCCAAGTCTTTGCAATTTCATCTGCATATCTTAAATGGTTGATGTTCCTTCCTCCAATTTTCATGTCTCTATCCTCTAATACTGCTTTACATATGATATGTTCAGTATACAATTATTTTCCCCAGTATATATAAGCATCACTTAAAAATGAAAAAAGTCTCATCCCTTCACCCCAACAAACAAAACAATAGGGTCATTTTTATTTATCTATTTTATATCCCACTTTTCTTCCAACACAGAATCTGAGGCAATTTACAACATTATAAAAGCACAATATGATTAAAGTTAAAACACAATTAAACTAAATTACTATTTTAAAATGCAAGTTAAAACAGTTAAAAACACAATTACAAAATAGTTAAAACCAGCATTAAAAGACACCCCAAAACATAACAAAATAAAAACATTACATCTACATTCAATTATACTTAGTCTGAAGATAGCCGGCATGCTATTGTGGTTTGAGTGATAGACTAGGATTCTGAGAACTCATCCATACTACACAGTCATAGCACTGTTATTCCTTTTTAACTGCCATGGTTCCATCCTATGGATTTCTGGTCTTGTGAAGCTCTAAAGCACTGAGGCTGAGAATTCTAAATGTCTCTCCTGAAAAGGCAAATTCCATAATTCCATTGGTTAGAACCATGGCAGTCTTGGCCAATAAGTGTGTGTGTGGGGAGGGAGTCAGATCAGGACAGTAGCATAGGAGACTAAGAGGGCTTAAGCCCAAAGATGGACAACTTTTTCTTTTTGTCTTGCTCTCCAGCTGTGGACAATGAGCTCCAAAGCACAGCTCAGCTGCATGCACCATCTCCCTGAGTTGCAAAGCATAGCTCAGTTTCATGCAATAGCTTCTTGGGGTTTTAGTAATCTCTCACTCTTATTTCCAATGGGAGTGGGATTAACAGCACCAGAAGTTTGCAGGTTGGATGGTGAACTTTGTTGCAGAGCAAATGCGGCATGTGAGTTTGAGGTTCAATGTTTTTGCTTGAACTCTTTGTCTCTGCTATAAATCTTATTGGAATGTTCACCCCCACATTGGCTGCTAGTTAAAATAGTAGGAAACTTCCCAGAAATAGAAGATATAGTAGTAGGCAATTCCAACTCTCCTCCTGGGGCAAAGGGTTAAAGCCCACTCTTCTCCATGTCACCGCATTACTAGTTATTAATTATTATTGTTACTGTTTGTTATTGGTGTTACCAGTTACTGATCATCACACTGGTTATTAGTGTAACAAAAATCCACAACAACAGACTATGACCATAATTCTGTGTGGACATTATGTCTTCATAATGAGATCAAGGAAAGTAATAATACCACCCTATTCTGCTTTGGTTAGACCCACCTGGGCCATTTCCGCACTACAGTGTTAAACTGCTGCTATTCCACTTTCAACATCCTGTGGGATTCTGGGGCTTGTAGTTTACTGAGACCAAAGAGCTCTTTGGCTGAGAATTCTAAATGCCCCTTCCTAAACTGCAAATCCCAGGATTCCATAGGATGTTAAAAGTGAAATAATAGCAATCTAACAACATAGTGTGGAAATGGCATATGACATGGAGCAATGGATTCAAACTATAGGAAAAGAGATTCCACCTAAACACCAGGAACAATCTCCTGATGGTAAGAGCTGTTTGACAGTGGCATATGCTGCCTGGAAATGTGATGGAGTCACCTTCTTTGGAGGTTTTTAAACAGAGGCTGGATGGTCATTTGCTGGGGATGTGGAGTGTGTGCATGGCAGGGGGTTGGACTTGATGGCCATTGTGGTCTCTTCCAACTCTACAATTCTATAAGTGGATTTTTTTATGCGGAAATTAGAGTTGAGCAGTTTTGTAACATCCATATTCAGTAGAGAGCTCCTGTTATGTAGCAGAGCTGGCTAAGTGACTGGTGCACAAAAAGATCAGGTATGCTTGCTGGTGTCCCAGTACACATCTTTGCAATTCACTATCAAGGTTTCTTAGCACCTCTGCTATGTAGCTAAGCATATGTAAAGTTACACAGCATAGATAGTGATACAGAATTCTGTTGCAGCTAAATTGGCAGCCATCATCACAGCTTCTGCCATAAGTTCTATACAGACTGAAAAAATTCTTATGAATAAACACATGAAGGAAGGAAGCAAATAATATAACAAAGACATTGGGCTGGAATACCCCAGGCAATAGGAAGACAGAGATAGCAAGGAATAATGGTGAAATTAATCAAACAACACAGGAAGAAAGAAAGATAACAGTGCATGTTCTATCCAAATTGGAAAGAAGTAGTGGAAGGCCCTGTGTGGAACAAAGAAGCTAGATATGGTGTGAAATGAAACATGTCCCTTGCAAAGAAAGGCTTAAATATCTTTTTAATTCCAGGAATTAGTGATAACATTCCAAATGAGACTTGATTAGACTTCTTTGCAGTACATTCTATATTACTGACAGGCTGTTCAAAGGTTTCTCATTTTTAGAAGAGTTACGTAAAATCTTATGCAGCATAGTGGGTGACAAAGGTTTTATTTATTTCACATTGTTATCTATTGACTTAAAAGGCCTAAGTACTGAAGAAATGAAGCAATATTTAGTCAATGATTAAACGGATAAAGTAAGTATATACAGTACAGCCTTAAAAAAAGATCTGATGTTCAATTTAAAAAAAAAAAGCATAAAGTTCTCTCTGTTCCACAGAGTCCAAGTCACTAATTATAACTTATGCCAGGCTCTCCCTCCTCCCACATTTAAATGAATACCCTCAACCTACTGCTGTTATGTTTACTTAATTCTAATAGTACTTCATATAAAATTGAAATTTTCAATGTATATGAAGAGCTCTATAAATATAAGATTTGGCACCGACATATTCAGAAACAAAGACCCTGGGTATTCACAGACTTGAAATGCAATGAGTACGAGACAAGTATGAAGGTGCAGAAGAAAAATATCATGGGAAGAACACTTCTGTGATAGACTCTGAATGAAGTCGGTAACCAATTTCTCAGAAACGAATAGGATGGTGGGAACTGTGGTTTTTGTAGAAATCATAAAATCAGCTTACTTATCAAAAATTATTAATTTATCAATGTGTTTGGAAAGTAATTGGTTATAATTGTTCCCTGCAGTGTTTGGAACACATCATAATACCTTTTCTGCTACTTATTACTTTTCTGTTACTTTATTTTAAAAAGCCCTGAGGACTGATAAGAGAATTGCAAAACAGAGTGAAGAATTACTGACAAAATGACCTCTAAAAATGCTTTAAGATGCCCTTAGAAAGTGATCTTTGAATGTAACCAGGAGCCTATTCATACTACACAAATGTAGTGCTATGATTCCACTTGCACTTTCATGGTTCCATCTGTGGAATCTTGGGAGTTGTAGTCTGCTGAGCAACGGGAGTTCTCTGACTGAGAATCCTATATGCTGATCCCTAAACTTCACTCTGTTAATGACCTCCTTTGTGAAAGAAGCACTTTCCAAATGATCTACCACTTGGAGAACAACCAAAGAGGAATGACATCATGTCCCAGTCCAAGATGCTGTTATCCTGCTGTAATTGCGATCTACCTGCCTCATATGATAAAGCACTAAAATTTTATAGTGAAAAAGAGCTCTGGGGGAAAAAAACGCTCATTGCAGTAATAAGATAAATTTGTTCTTATTCATTAAACTACTTTTTGATGTGTCATTTTAGTTCCTATGTGCATTTGTCAGAATGGAGGCTTCCTTCTCCATTCAAGTACCTGTTTGTGGATATATTTTTCTTGCATAATTTTAGCTGGTTATCACACTCCTTGTGATCTTGTTTCTCCCTCTCCTCTTTGCATCTACTCTTTCCTTGTTCAAACAGTGCATCATAATTTCCTTCATTTATTAGCATAATGCCTAGATTGCACCCCTCCACTGTGAGCCTATAGAATGGGATTTGCTGTCCAGGCATAAGGTTTGTCAACATTGCCAACATCAGAAGAGAGAGTTTGGAAAGTCGCTTTTAGTCAGGATGGATATAATGACATGTTGAAACTCTATAACTGAGCAGTAGTTGACTTATTGACTTAAGTGCAAAGCATCCATCTTTGTTTAGGTTCACCACCATGAATATAGGTTCACCCTTCTGTCTTAGTTTTAGAATGTTCTGATTTCTTAAAATATATTAGCTTATAAATCTACATTGACAACCCTACAACATAGACAATGATGCTCATGTCTGTATGGCAGAAAAAAACACAAAAGAACATTCTTCTTCACATTCTTGAATTCTGCATTAACGTCAACAAAAGAATATCAAACTGAAAAGAGCTTATATTAGTAAACTGTGCACCTTTAGGTCATTTCTGATTTATGGTGACCCTGAGGTGAACTCTTGTGGGGTTTTATTGGCAAGATTTGTTCAAATGCCTTTGCCTTCCCCTGAGGCTGAGAGAGTGTGACTCGCCCAATGCCACCCACTGGGTTTCCATGGCTGAGTTGGAATCTGAACCTTGATCTTCAGAGCTGTAGTCCAGTGCTCAAGCCACTCCACCATATTGGCTCTTATACTAGTGGGAAAATATTCAGATACCTATATGTTTTGCACACTGATTTTATCTACATCTACCTAT
The DNA here is from genome assembly GCA_948474755.1 of Ctenosaura bakeri. NCBI lineage: Eukaryota > Metazoa > Chordata > Lepidosauria > Squamata > Iguanidae > Ctenosaura > Ctenosaura bakeri. The sequence goes on along the minus strand of CAOLHI010003465.1, from coordinate 88,274 downwards.
GAAAATCTTTACCAATGCAGGACAAATGTGGATAATTATAGTTATATAGCCTACAATGTGCTTCTGCCTCTTTAACCTCACTTTGCTGCTGTGGCTATATATTATCTCCAGTATCAGATGCAGTGTGTCACTAAATACCAGTTGCTGAGGAACATGGGGGCGCGAGTACTATCTCCCCATGATCTGCCTGTGGGGTTCCCCTAGGCATCTGGTTGCTTACTATGGTAACAGAATGGTGGGCTGGATTGATAGCTGGTCCAATCCAGCATGGATCTTCTGTTATTCTGTTAGTGTGCATATATACTCTGTGTGTGTGTGTGTTTGTGTGTGTGTGCGCGAGTGTACATGAGTGCATGCATGCATAGGCTTTTGTGTGTATGCACACCTATAAAACAGAATGCCAGTTGCTATGAAATATCTGAATCTTTCCTATTTTTGTCTTGTATAGACTTCTGAGGAAGCAAGCTTATCTGTTAAGATTACTTGACTATCTACCTTTGATAAGGTTGTTTATTAGTTGGCAACGTTTTTTAAAAAAGCAAACCAATCCCTTTTGTCATTAGGATATTTTATGCTGATATTTTCACTGCTGCCCAATTTTTAGGAATGCTTGCAGAAAAATCTTAACAGCAATGCAATTCAGCTAATAAATTTTGTTTACTATTAGAAGGAAGAGGAAGAGGAAGAGAGACAATCCCAATTCACTTGTCTACAATAACGTCTACTACTAGACCATCTAAAGCTATGTTTTAGTCAGTTGAGATGTGGTACTATAGGAAAATGATTTGCCACCTCAGTAATAAGGACCTTGCCTCATTTATATTATTAGAGCAAAAGTTAAAAACAATAGGATTTAATATTGTGCAAGCAAGTATACATTTATATAATTTTCAGTTCACTGTCCCCTTTCCTTGTCACAATACCCACATCCCCAAATCTATTCTGCAGCCTTGCCAATCCTTTTAAGGCACATCAATGAATATAAGGGGGAAGAGAAACTGTTCTATCCCTTTGATGGATTAACACCATTAGATACCACGCTATGGCCATTTCCACATGGAGTTGCAGTCCTGCAATGGGGACACGATGGCAGTGGTCCACAGGTTGCACTTTACACATGATGTCATCACAGTCCAGCAGCCAGAACATCGCCATGTGTCATGACCATGGGATATTCACTGGTGGGGAGGATTGGTTATGTTTTAATGCTTTTAATGTATTTAATGTATTGTTGTAGTACCACCTCGATCCATGGGGAGAGGCAGGATATAAATAAATTTTATCATCATCATCATCAGAAAAAGATCCATTAAGCACCCGTGGCTGCATGACACACCTATCACCCACAGCCATACGGAAGGGACAGAAGTGCAATCATGCACTTCCTTCCCCAGCACAGCACATGAAAGTGGCCAGCTGCACTGTGGAAGGCAGGCGCATGTTGCTCACATTTCTTTCTGCAGGAAGTCGGCTGGGTGTGGAGGGAGTGTTTCCACTGTGCTCCCTTCCCAGCAAAGGTGCTTCTGGGATCACAGCAGGATGTCAGCAGGACCTGGTCAGGTGCAGAAATGGCCTTCATCTTTAGGGCAATGGGAGAGTTTCCAAAATATTTTGAGCACTGTTTTCACTCTCTTCCTTGCTTCTCTGATCTTCTAAATGTTCAAATTTTAATGGATTCTCCCCTGCTTGTACCAGCATTGGCTAGATTGTTGCCCAGTTCAGGAGCATGTTCTTGGATCCTTCAAATCTACTGCCTCTCAAAGACCACCCCCAACACAGCTCTAGAGTGCCTCCTTACCTGCTTCCCCATCCAGGATCCAATACAGGAAAGGTAAGGGCCAGAGGTGTTTCTGTGGAGCCTGGGAGAAGGGATTATGGTAATATCTCTCACCCTCCCTCCCATATGGAGTTCTGATCTGACCTTTCTCATGCATCGAGGAATGCCCTTCCTATCCCAACAATAGCAATATAGCAGTTACATTTCTATACCACTTATCAGTGCAAAGCGCTCCCTAAGTGGTTTACAATGTGTTTAGCTAATTGCCCCCAACAAGCTTGGTACTCATTTTACTGATCTACAGAAGGATGGAAGGGTGAGTCAACCTGGAGCCCTGCAGGATTGAACTCACAACATGCTAGCTACAGTACTGACATTTAACCACTGCGCCACTAGAATGCCAGAACCCTGTACTATCTCCCAATAGTTCTGTTTTCTTCTGAAGTCCCTCTCAAAATGGTGATAGGAAGTGACACAATATCACTTCATGTTAGCATTTTGAGAGAGACTTCAGAGGGAAATGGAGGTATTTGGGCTTGGAAAAAGAAAGAAAAAAAGAGGGATTTGGGCTTGTTATGGACAGTGTGACCCGTGGGGAAGGTCTAGTGGGAATTAGCCTCTGACTGCCACAGTTTCCCAGCCCTTGTTTATATCATACCAAAACCAGAAGTAGCTAGTATTTTCTGTGTTAAACAGTCTGGGAAACCCTGGAGCTAAGAGGTCATTTGCTCTTCCTTGGAGCTTCCAAATGAAGCAATGCCCTTCTTTTTTTGCCTAAAAGAGGAGGCAGCTGAGGGGAGTGTGGGGCTGCAAACAAAAGTCTTGGGCAAGTCACATGTGGTCTCAGAACCACACTTTGTTTACACCCCTTCCTGCAGTCCTTATCAATATAATCTGTTTTCTATATTTGTAACTCACTAATAGAGACATTGCTATTTCCATCATCTGCTCTTATCTAAACAGATCAGTATCCATTTTATCAGAATTTCTTGATTTCTTTTAAAGAGATACATTTGATAAAATAACTATGGTTTGAATTAAATCAAGCACAGTTAACCCATAAAGTGTCCTTCATTGGAAGCATGTCTCAACAGTGGTGGATTAAAAGGGGTGTGTTGGTACATTCTGCCCTGTGTTCAAAACATAAGGCGGGGACAGTGGCAGCTCCTCATTTCCTCCACCACTTAGGTACCAGAAAAGAGAAGAACAGTGAATTGAGCAGCAGGCAATCACAATCTGCCTCAAGGCAAGCTGATCTCCTCCCCTCCCTCTCCTTCCCCTTGGAAGTTTCTTGATTAAGGTAGAAAAGAAGAGAGGAGATCAGGGGTGGGGTGATATCATTTTGTGGCCAGTGCATGGAGTGACAGTTTCATTGAGTGTGGCCTATAGATGGGGGCGACAGTTTTATTTTCCTTTTGAACCATCCATCCTCAAAGAAGTAGTCTTGCTGCAGAAGGAAAAACAGGGAAAGAGTAGTGGGGGAAGGGAATCTGGTATATAATGGATTTAGCACAAGCATTTGTGGATATCAATCCACTTCCTCAGATGCAATGATTTAGGAAGTGGGTTGATATCTATGAAAACTCAAGCTAAAATATAAATCAGTGAGGGCCTTTCTGCTGTACACTGTTATAGTGTTATTATACCACTTTCAACATTGTGTGGAATTCTGGGGTTGGTAGTTTACTGAGGCCCAAGAGTTCTGTGGCTGAGAATTCTATGTGCCCCTCCCTCAACTGCAAACCCCAGGATTCCACAGGATGTTGAAAGTGGAATAATAACACTATAGCAATGTTGTGCAGAAAGGCCCTTAGTCTTAAAGAGTATGTAGATTCTTTTTCTCCCCTCTCCTTCCCTTTCCCTTTGTTAATTCATGTGTGTGTATGTACCTTCAAGTTGCCAGCCACATATGGCAACCTCATGAGTTTCAAAGGATTTTCTTAGGCAGAGGATGTTCAGAGATGGTTTTACCAATTTCTTCCTCTGAAATATAGTCTACAGCACCTGGTATTTGGGATGGGGGGAATTCACCACATGAAACATTTTACAGATTAGAAAAACCACCAATGGGTAAATGGATCATTTATAAAGATATTATCAAGATAAAGGAAAGAGATATTCTATTAAAAACTACAGAGAAATTAATATCCCACAGTTTTACAGCTTATTGGCAATTGGAAGAAAATTTTAAAATGGATTTAAAAAATTCTGAAGACATGGAATCAAAGGAAACAGAATTGGATAAATTTTTGAAACCCGGAACAACTCAATTAGTCTGAAAGCTTTACAAACTATTATTGAACCCTGAACTGGAACAAGATATAATGCAAGAAAATATGATTAAATGGACACAGAATATAGGGCATCCAATACACCTAGATCAATGGGAAAATCCTGGAACATTAATCAGAGATTTACAGGGATTCCTTATCTAAGGGAAAATTATCTTCTAGAGATGGTAATGGCAGTGCAAATATCTAAGATCGGTAATAATAATAATAATAATAATAATAATAATACCGTAGTAATAAATGTTGGAAATGTGACCAAAAATTTCTTTTTATGGTGCCAGTGTTCTAAGGTGAAGAAGTTTTGGAAACAAATTCATGAACATATCATAAAATTTTTTAAAACTAATTCCCCATTCCAACCAGAAATATATCTACTTAATATACTGGACAGAACTGACATCCAAATAAGAAAAAAATACTGAAGAATTTTATTATGTATGATCTATGCTGGCAGAAAAAACTTTGCCCAAAGATAGAAAGATGTGCATATTCCCACAGCTGATGACTGGATTTTGAAACTCTATGAAATGGCAGAATCGGATTAATTAATAATGTCATTAAATAAGATGGGTTAGCAATTTAAATGAGAGTGGAAAATTTTAACTCCTCTCTGGAAAATGAGATGGGGAAAATTGCCTATAGCATGGTTTTAAGGATTAAGTCCAGAATCTAATAATTATTTTCATATTTAATTAATGATTAAAGTAATATTTTGCTCTAGAGAACTTAATAAGCCTATGAACACTTTCAGAAGATATTTGTATGGTAATACCCACCACTGTTGAAGAAGGGAGTAACTTTTTCTTCTTTACTTATGTACCTTATATTTATTCATTTATTGTATTGATCAACTTTTGTACATTTTTTGTACTATTAATATTGTCATGACATTTTTTCCCTTTATATGCTGTCTTTAATCTTAATGATTTTTCTTTTATTCATAGATGTTGCATGTTGACATTGTGATACATTGTGGATGTAACAGTAACTTATTATGTAACATGCCATTTTTAAAAAAAATAGCAATGAATGTGTTTTAAACCATTTTAAATTAATGTTTTAACTGGATTTGTTGATTTTTTTTAAAAAAAAACTTTGGTACTATATATTGCTTTAGCTAATTTTTTTTAGTGTATGTTTTATGTTGCTTTAGATCCCATACTGAGAGAAAAGTGGGGTTTAAAATAAATAAATAACTGTCTAAAGAGGAGGAATTTCAAGGGGAAGATTCACAAAATCCTTCTTTGGAGGCCTACTTATTTGATAAAGAAACAATAATTATCACTCTTAGTTATAATAGGTCCTGAGTTCCTGAGATACACTTTAGTTTTCAGCAGTGTTACTGTAATGATAAATTATTTAACTGTTCAGAAGGTTAAGAATAAGGTCAAAATGCTTGATCACAGCAGCACTGTTAAATAGGCATTTCCTATTTTGCTTTATTTTGTTTTAATGTTGCATCTTGTTTTCCTGTTATCTGTAGCTGAAACTCCACACATGCAAGCAGTGGCCTAAATCCAAATGTTAGTCTCAACTAGACTAGATCCATTGGATCAATTGCTCCATGATAATCAAGGTAAACCTCCTTGATTCTGTGGGTCAGTTCTTTTTGGGACTAGCAGTTGGATACAGGCCAATGCCAGCTAGTTTTTGACTGTCTAACTCAAGAGAAGCAAGCAAGACTTGACAATACACTTTAAAATGTTATTCCATAAGAATTTCAACATGTCCCAGTAAGAAGCATCGCTTGCCCAAGAATTGCACTCTCTGTAGATTTTTTTAAAAAACATATAAGGTTCCAATATTTCAAGTCTGTTTAAATAGTTTATCAAAGAAAGAACTGTTAATGAGTAATCTTTCTCCACTGTGGCTCTGAGCCAATAAAAGGAAGAGGTCTAAGCCTAAAGTCAGCATGTTATCACTGAAGGCTTCTGCAAAAGTGAGAAAAGCAAAACAAAAATGTTCCCATTTAAAAGTCATTAGGATTTGGAACTGAGTGCAGAACTGGTCGTTCACAGGGTGAGTATCTATCAGCAAGACAACAAGACAACACAGAGTGTAAGTTGTTATTTAGAGGATTCTATGTTTTGGATAACAGTGTGTTAGAATACATGGTCTCTTTTTTTCCTAAGATCACGGTTTTTTGAGCTATACTGAAATTTATATGCTCCATTTAATCAAAAGCTACAAATGTAAATGATCTAAAGGCAAAGTTTGTAAAATCTGGTGTCTCACAGTAAGTAATCTATTAAATAGTAGTACTTATTGGTTTAGCAGGGCATTATCTGGAATCTAAAATCTGACTCACGTGAATCCAATTTATTTTAATTTATTAGGATTAACTGGTGAATCCCCTCTTACCAGAATATAGCAGTGTTAAATATTGATTAAGTAATGAATATATTAATTAAATAATGAATATATTTGTAATTAATCTGAACATATTAGAATTCCAATATTACAAATATTAACCTTTCTAACTGGCTTTGTAATTACCTTTGCCATTACAGGTAATGCTATTCCAGCATTTTAGTGCACATATCTGTTTTCTGTATCTATTACACATAGTCAAGTGTGATGTTTAAGCAATAATGAATAATTATTTAAGAATACTACTGTAGCATAAAAATGTCCCATTTGGTGTAAATACGTACTGTGGATATGCCTGGGAGAAAGCAGCGAAAGCATGTGTCAAAATGTTGAGTTTAAGTTTACTGGCAAAGTTGAAGTGAATTTCCATCATTCTAATCTTTACTAGATCGTTTTGATGATGAAACATAAATGGCTCCACTGAGAATTAGACTTGAATAAAATTGGGGACATCATCACTTGAATGGATTGTATATATCATTCATTTTTTGATTTTCTTTAATAAGAAATGAAAAGTTTGAATTTGATTTATATACACTATTTTATTTCCTCTCAAAGATCTTTCCTAGTGTCCTGAGTAGTGAATCCCTAGATAAGCACTGATTCCAGCTGCAGTCACATCAGTCTGACCACTGTATGTGTTCAGTTCTGTTGCACATTGACATATAGTTGATATTCAGTGAAGGAATGGAATTAAGAGTGTTAACAAGTAGTCTAAACAGTGCCATTATTTTTACAGCTTTATTCTCTAGGGGTGTGAATGTGTTGCTCAGTAAAAACGTAGGCTTTTTTTTCTTTTTAAAGAAATTTGATTAGGACTTTGAAGGGCTTCCACATAAGAATACCTGTACATAGAAACAAAATGAATAATATATTTTTAATTTAGGATTTTTTCCTTGCTGTATTAGCTAGAGAAATTTTTATAATTACGTCTTAGATGTCATCAATCAGTTGCTATTCATGTGGAGACTTCCAGCTCTGGGCTTTACATTACGCTGGTCTAAATCCTGTTGTTTAGTCCCCACCAGAATAGGCACATTGAATCAATTGCTTTGTGAATTGACACATAAAAGCTTATTGATTTAATGGATATCTCTAGTAGAGTGTAATCATAGAATTCAGGCTACTAGGTTCAAAATTATGAAAAACAATGGTTTGCTGTTATTTTCCATCATGTTAACTTTGATTTATGGAAGTTTGCAAAATCCCCAGTCATCATCTGCCTTGTTCAAGTCTTGTAAATTCAGGGCCATGGCTGCCTTGACTGAATCTCCCTGTTTTCCTGCTGCATACACTGGCTGTTTCCACACTACACTGTTATAGTGCTATTATTCCACTTTCAACATCCTATGGGATCCCGAGATTTGTAGTTTAGGGAGGGGCATTTAGAATTCTCAGCCAGGGAGTTCTTTGGCCTCAGTAAACTACAAACTCCAGAATTCCACAGGATGTTGAAAGTGGAATAATAGCACTATAACAGTGTAGTGTGGAAATGGCCATTGTTTCATGATGTGTCCAAACTTCAATAACCTCAGTTTGGTCATCTTTGCTTTTATTTATTTTTTTTATTTTTTTGAAAGCTATCGGTTTGAGATCGATAAAAAACAATTTGGAAAAGATATGTCAGGGTGACGAATAGTAAATAGATGGTTTGCAATAATATAATGTTAAGATAAGAGGGAAGTATACGGTTATGATAATCTAACTAGAGGTAGAGGCAATGATTGTAATTGATTTTTTTTTATGCATTTTAATTGTCATCTTTGCTTTTAATGAAAGTTCAGACTTAATTTGCTCAAAGATCCACTTGTTGCCTTTTTAGCAGTCCAGGGTATCTTTTCTCTGGCATCACAATTCAAATGATTTTCTTCCTGTAGGCTTTCTTCACTGTCCAGCTTTCACAACTATACACAGAATTCAGAAGTACTATGAACTTAATTATTCTTATATTTCACTATAGGCCTTTACACTTGAAGATATTATCTAGTTCTTTCATAGTTGCCTTTCCATGGCTGCCTTCTCTTGATTTCTTGACTACAGCCTCCAGTTTAGTTAATGACTAATCCAGGGTACAGGAAAACTTTAACTGTTTCAATGTCTTTGTTACCCACTTTAAAGTAGGGGTCTAATGTGAAAGAATTTCTGACAGTAGTCTGCAATCATGTCCCAAAACTCCAACAGTGTTGAACACTACCTCTGAAGATGAAGATATGAACCCATCCTACCATACTTCTTCCAGGAATATTAGATACACTTTGGATGAACTTATTCTCTGATAAATATTTTTGAGATGTGTAAATTGCTCATCCTCTCTTTTCTTGTCAAGTCATGGTCATGAAAACAATACTCCTTCTGTGGCAAATGTAAACTTACCACATATATATTCTAGTTCATATGTACAAGAGTAGAATTCTCAAGTGTTATTAAGCACTGGCAGTGACTCTTTCAGTCCAGAACTCCTTCTGGACACTCCGCATGACACAGTTTTAGCACTATGAATCTGCCTTAACTATCATGATTCCATCCTATGGAACTGTGGGATTTGTAGTTTAGGGAGATTTCACCAGATTACAAACCCCAGAATTCTGTAGGATGTAGCCACAGCAGTGGAGATGGAATCATACTGCAACTGTGTAATGTCAAAGGATGTCAGGATGTGAGGCATCCATCCATTCAACAGTATGAGTAGGAGGGTCTCTAGATACAGCCGGGATGGCTAACTAAATTTTGTATAAAGTGAAGTAATACATTTCACTATCTGAAAAGGGAAGGCTGGATAAAACTATTATCTCTAAAATCTAACATTAACTAACTGGGTATTGAGAAGAAAGCAGAAGGTAGCCATGGAAAGGAACTTGCCTTATCAACATAACAACTGAATGATCTTCCTTCTCAAGTTTAATCTGACCATTTTCATTTTGTCTCTCAGCTGTTAGAGGCCACACTGGTATGCAGTAAATATGACATTCTACAAATATGCTTGTCATTTTTAAATAAATTGTTTGTTTTATTTGTGCATGGATAACTTCAACTCCAACTTAATTAGGCAATCTGGTGTTACATTTGGAACAAAATGGATAATCTTGGAGAATGACTCATGCATGCAAATCAAAGCCCCCAGACCAACCTGGGAACTTCTACTGATGGGCAATACAGACATTTCTGTAATAAAAAATGAAATAAAAATCAGCTTCTATTTTGAAATAGTTCATTTTAGACAGCATACTTCACATTAAAAAAGAAGCCCCTTTAAGATTAATATTGCTGCCAGGGACATTTGAACTATTTTTAAGTGGGGAGGCTCAATACTGGCAGGCAGGTCACTATTGATTTTGTCTACTTGCAGGCGCACTTTTACAAAACTGCATGCTGCAGTAAACAATCCCAGCTCCTTATATATACTGATAGAGTGCAAGGTGGCAGCAATTGATCAAGGGATCTAACCAAGGGTCAGGACTAAAATCTTGGAAAATGTCATCCAGTGTGTGATTGTGGTAAAAAAACAGCAACACAAAAACAAGTTCCAGGATGGGCATAATTAAAAAATATTAATTTAAAAAAGAATCAAAATAACACTTCTAATATGATAATGCTGCCCTTATACAAATCAATGACTGAAATATAGAATCATAGAAATGTAGAGTTGGAAGAGACCCCAGGGGCCATCCAGTCCAACCCCCTGCCATGCAGGAACACCTCAAAGCACTCCCGACAGATGGCCATCTAGCCTCTGCTTAAAAATCTCCAAAGAAGGAGACTAAACATACCCAGCTCTCTAAGTCTATCCTCATAAATATAGATACTGGCTAGCATCCTGTTGATAAATTATGATAGTACAAGTCAGACTTCTGCCACCACAGGTCAGTTTTTTGGTCTTTACAGAGGTCAAAATTCTGTTTCAATTGTGCAAAAAAATTCCCCACAATTCCACAATGTAATCCGCACAGCCCCACCCCACCCCAATGTGGCCATTTCCATGTTGTCAGAGAGCAGAAGATCAATGGAGATGCATCCAGCTATTTTCATGTGTTGCAGTGTATTGAGCTACAGGAAAGTGTCTGGACAGGTCCTTAGTTATATTCCAGTTATATAGGACTACGAGCTTATGGGAACGAAGCTTAAGGACCTTGGTGAGCAGGTGGTCATTTCGTCTCTCCTCCCTGTTCAAGGATATGGCTCATGTAGGGAAAGGGCAATAGCAGAGGTCAACAACTGGCTCTGCATGTGGTGCCACCGGCAACGGTTTGTGTTTTTGGAACACAGCCTGAATTTCCATGAACGTGGGCTTCTGGCGAGGGATGGGTTGCACCTCACGAAACTTGGCAGGAATGTCTTTGCAAACAGTCTTGCAAGGAGGATTAAGAGGTCTTTAAACTAAGGCCCTTTCTGCATGTGTGAAAATAAACTGTTCGGGTGAGTCCGTTGGGACGAGGAGCAGTGTGAGCTCGTTGCTCCACACTGCTCTGGCGTCCAAAATGGCGGCTTCCGGTTGGTGGAGGCTCTCCACCAACTGGAGAAACTCGCCAGCCTAAAGCCCGCCCCTGGCAGATCTGCAGGCATGCACCTGTGCGCGCCTGCAAATCTGCACCGGAGCGCGGCGATGGAGTGACACGGAGTCATGCGCTCTGTGCTTTTTAAAAACCTCTAAAAAGAAGTTTTTAAAAAACACGCTGCACGACCAGTTCCAGTCGCTCCGGAGTGGACTGAGGTATGGAACTACAAAAAGTAGTCCTCCCCGTCCACTCTATGATGCAGAAGACCTCCGTTGGAGGTCGCTCTGCACCGTTTTAATAGCCCAGTGCGGAAAAGGCCTAAGTTCTGCTGGGGAGGGAGACAATATTATGCAGGGCAAGGACTCAGCGAGCGCAGGGGGAAAAGGCCCAAATGATATTGGACAAGTAGTACAAGCGGCCAATGGCAGGAGGAGTAGAAACTATAGTACAGGACTTGCAGGAAGGGCCCGGGGACTTAAGTGTCTCTACACTAATGCACGGAGTATGGGAAACAAGCAAGATTAACTTGAACTCCTAGTACAACAAAATAAATACGATTTGACAGGCATCACTGAGACCTGGTGGGATAAGTCTCATGATTGGAATATAGGAACAGAGGGGTATAGCCTATTTTGTAAAAATAGACCAAACAAGAAAGGAGGAGGAGTAGCCTTGTATGTCAAGGATGTTTTCACCTGTGAAGAGATCCGGGACTTAAACCCAGAAAGCCAGGTCGAGAACATCTGGTTAAGAATTAAGGGAGTGAGAAACAATAGGGATATTCTGGTGGGGGTTTACTACAGACCTCCAACCCAGACTGAGGACTTTGATGATGCCTTCCTCAGCCAAATGACTGCACATTCAAAAAGGAGAGATACAGTAATAATAGGAGATTTCAATTACCTGGATATATGTTGGCAGTCAAACTCTGCCAAGACAGCAAGGTCCAGCAAGTTTCTTGCTTGTCTTGCAGACAATTTCATGGTCCAGAAGGTGGAAGAGGCCACAAGGGGATCAAATATTCTAGATCTGATCCTGATCAACAGGGATGACCTTGTTAATGAGGTAGAAGTGGTTGGATCTTTAGGGGGGAGTGACCATGCCCTATTGGAATTTGGCATTCAGTGGGAAGGAGAAGATAAGTATAGCCGGATACTCATCTTAGATTTTAAAAAAGCGGACTTCTGTAAACTTAGGGAGCTGCTGGTTGGAATTCTGTGGTCAAGAACACTGAAAGGGAAAGGAGTTCAGGAGGCATGGGAGTTCCTGAAAAAGGAGATACTGAAGGCACAGTCTAAAACTGTGCCAATAAGGAGGAAAAATGGAAGGCATCTGAAGAAACCAGAATGGTTGACTAAAGAACTCTCAGCTGAGCTAAGAGTCAAGAGAAACATGTATAGGAAATGGAAGAAGGGGGAAATCACCAAAGAAGAATTTAAGCAAGTAGCCAGGAGATGTAGGGAGGAGGTCAGAAAGCCTAAAGCACAGAACGAACTTAGGCTGGCCAGAGACATTAAAAACAATAAAAAGGGTTTTTTAAATATGTCCGCAGCAAAAGGAAAAAGGAGGAGACGATAGGGTCGCTGGGCAGAGAAGATGGCGAATTACTTACAGGGAGGAGAGAAAAGGCAGAACTACTTAACACCTTCTTTGCCTCAGTTTTTTCCCAGAAGGATACAAGCACTCAACCTGGCGGTAGGGGAGCAGGTGAGGAAGCAGGGGAAATGAGGCACATAATAGGTAGAGAGGTGGTACAGGAATACCTGGTCACACTGGATGAATTCAAGTCTCCAGGGCCAGATGAATTGCATCCTTTGATATTAAAAGAGCTGGCAGAGGTCATTTCGGAATCTCTTGCCATAATCTTTGAGAAATCTTGGAGGACAGGAGAAGTTCCAGCAGACTGGAAGAGGGCAAATGTTGTCCCCATCTTCAAGGAGGGAAAAAAAGAGGACCCAAATAATTATCGCCGTCAGCCTGACATCAGTACCCGGAAAGATCCTGGAGCAGATCATTAAACAGTCAGTTTCTAATCACTTAGAAGGCAATGCGGTAATCACGAGAAGTCAACATGGATTTCTCAAAAATAAGTCATGCCAGACTAATCTTATCTCTTTTTATGATAGAGTTACTAGCTTGATAGATGAAGGGAATGCTGCGGATATAGCATATCTTGATTTCAGTAAGGCCTTTGACAAAGTTCCCCATGACATTCTTGCAAAGAAGCTGGTAAAATGTGGGCTGGACAGGGCTATTGTTAGTTGGATTTGTAATTGGTTGACCGACCGAACCCAAAGGGTGATCACGGATGGCTGCTTTTCATCCTGGAGAGAAGAGACTAGCGGGGTGCCACAGGGTTCTGTCCTGGGTCCAGTGCTGTTCAATATTTTTATCAATGACTTGGATGAAGGAATAGAGGGCATGCTCATCAAATTTGCAGATGACACCAAATTGGGAGGGGTTGCTAATACGCCAGAGGACAGGATCAAAATTCAAAATGACCTGGATAGATTGGAGAGCTGGGCCAAGGCAAACAAAATGAAATTCAACAGAGAGAAGTGTAAGGTCCTACACTTAGGTAGAAAAAATGGAATACAGAAATATAGGATGGGGGACACATGGCTGGATAGCAGTACATGTGAAAGGGATCTAGGAGTCCTCATAGACCACAAGCTGAACATGAGTCAGCAGTGTGATGCAGCAGCCAAGAAAGCCAGTGCAATTCTTGGCTGCATCAATAGGAGTATGGTGTCTAGATCAAGGGAGGTACTGGTACCACTCTACTCTGCTTTGGTTAGACCTCATCTTGAATACTGTGCCCAGTTCTGGGCACCCCAATTCAAGAAGGACATGGTCAAGCTGGAGCAAGTCCAGAGGAGGGCGACCAAAATGGTGAGGGGCCTGGAAGCCATGCCCTGTGAGGATAGACTTAGAGAGCTGGCTATATTTGGTCTGCAGAAGAGAAGGTTAAGAGGGGACATGATAGCCATGTTTAAATATTTGAAGGGATGCCATGTAGAGGAAGGAGAGGGCTTGTTTTCTGCTGCTTCAGAGACCAGGACAAGGAGCAATGGATTCAAGCTGCAGGAAAGGAGATTCCACCTGAACCTCAGGAAGAACTTCCTGATGGTCAGGGCTGTCCGGCAGTGGAATATGTTGCCTCAGAGTATAGTAGAGTCTCCTTCCTTGGAGGTTTTTAAGCAGAGGCTAGATGGCCATCTGTTGGGAGTGCTTTGAGGGTGTTCCTGCATGGCAGGGGGTTGGACTGGATGGCCCCTGTGGTCTCTTCCAACTCTACATTTCGATGGCCCTTTTCGCATGCTTTTTTTTTTGCGCGAGTGCCCCTTGAGTGTCGCGCGAATGGGAGCGTCACTCTGTATGACGCACTCCCACTCGCGCAATGCTCACGAGGCTAAAGCGGGGTGTGTGCGCATTTTTTGATTTTTGGCTTTAAGTCGAAAATACTGCGCGCTCGTGCAATGCTCGCAGCACCTTCGTGCACTTACCTGTGTGCGGTGTGTCGGCAAGCCAGCCCGGTCGCGCTTCCTTCCCCCCGCGCAGCCTACAGCTCCCAGACTGCGCTGTGGAAGGAAGGGTTGGGGCGCGAGTGCGACGGTCGTGGTACAAGGAAGGCGATGCAGGAGGCAAAAAGGGCTGTTGTGAGCAGCTCGCGCGAGCGGCTGCTCCCCACTGCCGTGACGAGGTAAGGTGCGAAAAGGGCCTATGATTCTATGATTCTATGATCCCATTTTCTGACAATATGGAAATGGCAGTGTTATAGGCTGTGCTACTTACATGGGTACATAATACAGTTACATCTTCCAGTGCAGAATCTGAGCTCTTGTGTACAGTTCTAGTAACCAAGCTATAAAATGATGTTGCAGAGATGGAAAATAGATGATTCATTGGACCATTGAACCTCCTGCTGTACTCTGGATTCTCCAGTCAGGTTATGACAACTGCTACCATAGAGCTTGAGGGCAGAGTCTATGGGAATGCAAATTCTCCCATTAATTGTCATTTAGGCATCCTTCAGTATAAAGATTCTTACAAGCACAATGTGTATTTAGAAGTCCTCTTCATGTGTTTAGTGTAATTTACTTCCCAGTAAGTGTGGCTAGCACACACTTTGTGCAGCTTTTGGTATTCTTGAGAGAGTTCAGCTACAATAGCTGCCTTAAATTTTGTGTGTATTTTCTTGATCATTTTGTATACTCATGATTAATAATTTCTGATGGAGCTCTACTACATAGTATCTTGATAGTCCAAGTTTCTGGGAGAGAGAGAGTTCAGTCTCCTCCTACTCCCTGGGGGGCTAAGTGCACCTTCATTCCAGAGTCAATGATTGTTCCTTTTGTAGGCATATATAATAACTTGCTTTATCTATTTTTTCCCTTGTCATTTCAGGTTTATGTTGACACTTGGCTTAACTTGCTGCAACTAGTATCTTATCAAAGACGCTATGGCATCAGAGATGAGCTTTGTAGGCCATTCCCAGCTACCTTCAGCAGATGGATTCTCTCTTTCTGAACCTTCTCCTTTATTTGGTAAATCAGCAAATACTCATGCAAGTCTATAGCATGGAGAGTAATGCTGACATCTTTCCTAGTAAAATCCTTGAAAATGCTTGGGCTTTGCTAACTCTTATAATTCATTTGATCTTGGAATCCATATTCATTATAATGTTCTAAGTGGTGTAATAAAGCCATAATGTTTCCATAAATGAAGGACTGTAGCTCAGTGGCAAAGTGCGTACTGTGCATATAACTACAACCAGTTCTAAGGCTGTGTATCCCCACCCACAGTTGCTCAGCTTTCCTGTTCTGCCTTCTAGAAACCAACTGGAGACTACAGCCACTTCCCCAAAGGGACAGTTCTCACAGGAGATTCCTTTTGATGGAAACCAGCATACTGCCTCCATGAATCTAAGGAAGAGAAACGGAGGAAAAAACATCCTCCCAGATGCAATTTTTGCACCCCAACATGCAGTGTGTGCCTGCTAGGAGTTCAAAGAGGGAAGGTCAGCTAAGATGTGCACATAGACACACACAATTTACTTGGCATAAGCTTTTCTGGACTTCACCCCACTTACATCTGATGAATGCAGCTAATGGGGTTCACAAACCTTATGTCAAACAAAACTTGTTAGTCTTTGATTTATCAGACTAAGACAGTTGACTTAGAAGTTAAGCACCACCAAGGTGTGTGGGTCTTGTGTGTGCGTGTGTATGTATATGCCTTCAAGTTGCCTGTCAACTTAGGGCAACCCAGTGAATTTCATAGGATTTTCTTAGGCAAGGAATACTCAGAAGTGGTTCTGCCAGTTCCTGCCTCTGAAATATAGTGTACAGCATCTGGTGTTTCTTGGTGATCTCCCACCCAAGTTTTTCTCCCCCCCCATATATATATATATATATATATATAATTTTTTAAAATTTTCATGGTACATAAAAGCATATATAGACACTAATATGTATATCATTATTATAATTCTTCTATTCCCCCTCCCGCTTCTTTATATCAAAAATTTCCAGTTGAATCTACCTTCTCCTTTATACATATCTTATCAAATACCAATATAAACTCAATCCACAGACATTTACAGCTTTAGCCAAAGCATTACCCTTTTCCATTTTCTTTCAAAATTTTGAACCGTTTTGTTCTTAAGGGAGTTAGCTAGTTCTTCAGTTTCTACCATATCTAACATTTTTATTTTCCATTCATCTAATTGAATATCTATTTTATTTTTCTAATGTTGTGCATATGTCAGCTGTGTTGCTGTGATCAAATACAATAATGTCTTCTGTTGTTTCTAATCTCCCGGTTCTGATCTAGTCTATTCAATAAATAAAATTCTGGTACCATTTCAAAATTAACTTTGGACATTTTTTGAATTTCACTATCAATTCCCTTCCAAAATTTCTTAGCCTTAGAACAAGTCCACCACATATGAAAAAAAGTCCCCACCTATTCTCCACATTTCCAACACTTCGCACCTCCATTTTTGGTTATTTTTTGAAGTCTTTCTGGAGTCATATACAATCTATGTAACATTTTATAACAATTTTCTCTTAAATTTAAATTTGGAGTGAATTTTATGTCTGTTTTCCATACTTTTTTCCACGCATCTAACTTGATTGGATGACCTATATTTAGGGCCCACTTAATCACTGACTCTTTTATTGACTCAGATTCAAAGTCCCTTTTTAATGATAATTTGTAAAGCTTTGAGATTCTCTTCTTTTGATGTTCTTTCAACAGTTGATCTAGTTCATTTTCTTGTCTTTCAAAACCACATAATTTTTGGTCCACTTTGTACCTTTCTTTCAACTGGCGCCAAGGGAACCAGTTTGGCTCATGACCTTCAGCTTTTAACTCTTCTATCGACTTCATTTTTGGATTGTCTCTTTCCCATTTTATTATTTCTTGATAAGTCAAAAGTTTTCCTTGCTTCATCAGTGCAATCTTATAAGCTTCTTGAGGGGATGTCCAAGTTGGGAGTTTTATATAATATTTCTGTTTTATTTGGAGCCAGATCTTTAAATAAACTCCCACCCAAGTTCTAACCAGGACTGACTTTGCTTAACTTCTAAGATCAGATGAGATCTGGTGCCTTTAAAGTATTTAGGCCAAATTGTGTGAGTCTTACTCCCTTGTTCTGGTGTCATTAACAAAGTCCTGCCTCTCTTCATTCTCCTAGTTATAGAATAGAATGGGGTGGGAAGGGGACAAAAAGGTTGTGAGGTATGTTTTGGTACAAATATAGGAATAAGACATAAAACCTGACCTGACTTTTTCTCTTTGAAGACCTGCACAACCAGATTGACTCCAAAACCAAATCCATGCTTCAGTTTCTCCAAACTAAAGACCCACTGAGTTTTGTGGGAATTATTCCTCACTGCATTTGGGACGATAACCAGAGATACACTTATAAGGGAGGTAGGGATGGGTGAAAAATTTGTTTTAGTTCATTTTTAACAAGAATGTAGTGAAATTCACAAATTGTATCACATTAGGGATGAGAAGAACTTGATGTTTTTGTTTTTGTTTATGTGGAAAAAATGGAACCTGACAGATTCATCCTGACCAGTTTGTGAGCTTAACTCACAAAAAGCTGAGTTTTGAATCTCTGCATATTTATCAGCCTTATTAGCTGAATTAGGGTTGCCAGGTTCTCCCCACGGAAAGGCTCCTCACCTTGGACACTTGTCCACTGGGCAAGTATAACATAGGTATAGGTGGACCTTTTGACTTTGGCTAGTGCAAACAAATTTTGTTTGCCTTTATTTTTGAACAATTTAGTCAGAAGTGGTTTCCTGTTCAAAACTGAAAGAACACGAGGTCTTAAAATACCTGAATGTGATGGCAAGCGAAACTAATAAAGTTCCCCATCCTTAGATGTGGGTAATGAAAATAACTTGCACCAGTATGTCTATACAGTATGCAAATCATAGCAAAATATCAAGGTGTTTTCTAAGATGGGAGCAAGAGATGATGGTGGCATAGCTGTGCCTTGCCTCAGTAGCTCCATATGATCAATTCTTTGCTCAGGTTTTGGATCGGGCTTCAGCCAGCTTGCGGCATAATTATAGCTGGATGCTGCATACAGTGAAGATTAAAAATTAGCTTGCTTCTTTCCATGCAGATCTGTTCTTGTATATGAAACCTATTAAGTATGTTGGTAGTTTCTACCATTCTAGCTGACTTGGGGGAGCATATCATATGTAAATGCTGGATGTTCTCAAATTTTAAAAGGGGAATAAAAATAAAGCCACAGAAAACAGATGCAAATCTCCTAAATTCATCCTTCCAATACCATTTCCACCACTCTGTTCAAGCTACTTTTTGT
Organism: Ctenosaura bakeri; assembly: GCA_948474755.1. NCBI lineage: Eukaryota > Metazoa > Chordata > Lepidosauria > Squamata > Iguanidae > Ctenosaura > Ctenosaura bakeri. The sequence continues at coordinate 69,494 of CAOLHI010003465.1, read as the reverse complement.
ATGTGCTCATACAAAGATCTTGCAATGATTTCCTCTTACATCACTGTATTTGAGGGCACCCTCTAATTAAACATTCTCCTACAAACCCCATGGCAAAATTGGGATATTAATGAGCAGCTGTTGGATTTTATAAGCAGATGCATTGCTGAATTTGTGCATTCTTTTTTGCTTTGTTTAAAGTCCAGAAATGATGTTCAGTGGCATAAATATTATTCAGCAAAATAAAAGTTCTTTCATTTTTTAAAAAAGGGCAACAATAAAAATACTATAGTATTCACTTTGCAATACAATTACTTGAAGTTCCTCTCCCACAGCATCCTTAGATTCTTTTGTTGTCTTCTTTACCCATCCTTCTTCTGGATTCCTTTTCTCACCTGAAGTGACTTGGGCACTTCTTATGGTCTCTGTCCAGGGCCCTGTCCTCACCAGTTTGTCATACTCCCCTCATTTTTTTCCTATCCCTTTCTAGCATTTTTCTACCCCTAAGCCCTATCTGATATTTTACCTTCAGACAATTTTTTTAAAAGAAAAGTGCATTGCTTGTCAGCATTCAGATACCCATAATGTGGGAGATCCATAGCTTGGGATGTCCCAATATATTTTTGTCTTCTGACGAGATGGCACACTGGGGGATGGAGAGTATTTGAACTGGGGCTATGATTGGAAGGAGGATATGCTGCTTTCCCTGTGTCTTTTTTGCACTCTGATAGTGCCTTTGAAATTTCCTCTCTGGAGATGATAAGACTATCCAAATGACTGCCTGCTGTTCTGTCGGGTCTTAAAAACCTGTATATCTCCCAAAATATGGAGCTTTGTTCAGCACTGCCTCTTCACACTCAGCAGTTAGCTTATCTAGATGCCGCAACAACTTAGCCAGTGGATTTGAATAGCTGAGGGCTGAGCATGCAGGCAATAGGCAAGTGATAGTCTTGGGATTCTGGGAGTTGGAGTCCAAAAAAGTAAGTTTTCCAAGCTCTGGATCTTCAATCTTGGAGGAGGGGAAAGAATACATGCCCTCAACCTGTTTCACATTTATAATTTAATTCTGGCTGCCTGGCTTTGGCGGCGCAGTGAAGAGCAATCTCTTCCTCTGCCCAACCAAATCTGTGAGCCTGACAGAAAATGTGGTGAGGAATTCCTGAAGTTATTCTCACAGATTTTATTGGTGCCAGATATAATGCTTGTGACAGAGGGCTTGTTGGAGGGCTCGTTCCCTCACTTAATATCTGTGTCCATGGATTCTTGGGTGTGCTTCAGACCATATTGCACTGAATTGGAAATTTTACACTGCTATTTTGTCAGGCATATTTTCAAAGCAACACTTCACAATAAAGTTAATCAGTAAACAGTATAACCTCTGACCTAGTATTTCCTTGGCTTGGCTGGTCTTCGAGGAAGTTTTAGCTTTTACTCCTGAGTCAAGTACTGAGATGTTAAGAAAGCAGAAGAGTGCAACACCACAAAGCTGCTAATTTTACTGGAACTATCCTGTAAATGGTCAGATAGACACCCTCTGGGGGGAGAAAAGGTAAGATTACTTCCCCAGATTGCTTGTGGTTCTAAATACTAGCTATGATAATTAGAAATATGTACAAATATTTCTAAAAGTAGGTGTTTATGATCTGAGGTATCTAACACCATTTTAAGTAAAAAGACCTTTTAAAATGTTGAGCTTTTTTCTTGCTTGCTTTCATAGTCCATTTTGGTTTGGTCTGTTACTCATTCTCCTAGCTCCACAGTAATTTCTAGAATGGTTATTTTGGTTTCTCTTGTTCTGTGCTTGTGGCAGACTGTGAAGAATAATGCTGTTCTATAGGACTAGACTGTTCTATAGGACTAGACTGAGCTGACTAGCATACTGGTAGTGATTGTTATTTTTATCACAATGGCCATTTCTGCACTGGACTGCTATAGTGCTATTATTCCACTTTCAACGTCCTATGGAATCTGGGGTTTGCAGTTTCGAGAGGAGCCATCCGGCCCCTCCCAAAACTGCAAACCCCAGGATTCCATAGGACCTTGAAAGTGGAATAATAGCACTATAACAGTCCAGTGCAGAAACGGTCTATGAATGACCATGGTCTGTTGAAGTGTGCTAAATTTATAAAGCCAGGATACATACTTAGGGGGTTATTGTTGCTTGCTAGTTAGGTAAAAGTAGTATGTGTTAGGCAATCATGAGCATGAATTATATGTGCCTTGCAGAATCAAGCCAAAGCCCACCTAGTGCAGCAGTCTCAGCAAATGGTTTTCAGCAAGTAGAAGCACTTCAGAAATTTACCAAGATGTGGGGATGACCTCAGTGACAAACCAATTCTTGGAATTTATTATTTACAGTCTATGGCAGCCACAACTTCCCAAAACTGGAGGTGCTGCAAGTCCTATCATCCCTACCAAACCACTCTCATCACATTATTTGTTTCATGCACCCAGTGCTCCATCTGCCTATTCTGCCCCTCTGCCCATGAAAGCTCTTCTTTTATTGATTCTGTTTAGCTAGCCATGACGATTAAGGTAATCACTTTAGCAAAGGGGTGCTACAACTTTGAATAACAGATAATGGAGACATGTCATAAGAAGGCTATTGTCTCCAGGCACTAAGTGTAAGTCTTCCTGAGACATTTGGAATCAGAATGATAAATTAGAACAGAGGTTGGAAAAGATACTTATTTGGACTTAACTCTGAGAATCCTCTAACCACCATGACTAATGGCTGGATGTTTCAAGATCCAGTTCAGAAGGACCCGAAGATAAAGATGGAGGCTGAGTCCTTTACACCAAATCAGTCATTTGACTTGACATTTGTTCTTGGACCCAGCATCTGTTTTAGATAAAGAAAACTTGGCGAGGTTGAAGGGGAAAAGGAAAGAAACTGCGTAGGAGTGAGGGATGGGCTTTGAGCCCCCCCCAAATAAGATTGTTTGATTCATTTATCCTTCCAATATTTTATTTGTTTATTTGAAAGCATACAAACCCCACCTTTCTCTCCAGCAGGATCCTCAAGATAGCTGTCAACACTATTAAAACAATAAAATTAAAATAATATATATATTTCATTTATTTTGACTCTTGTTGAAACCAACCCTGAGAACTTGACTTTAGGACAACGCTATCAATACTTGTAAATGAATAAAATTGCATTAGCAAATAAAGAATATGTAATTAGAGTAGATCAAAACAGAAAAGGAATTAATTACTAACAATAGGGACAAATTTACCACTTCTCTCTGAAACTTTGCTATAACTATGTCACACCATTGCTGCCCCTATTCCACTTTCCCACATCTGCATTGACAAAAGAAATACTAACACAGTACACTCCACAAAAGAACAACACATTACTTCTTCATAGAGGCAAAGGATCTTCACCTTCCTATTTTGCCTAAAGGACAACTACACACATTGAGGTGGTTTTTCAGTGTTTGATCATTTAAATACTTGAAAATACCCTGCTGGTGACCCAACTTTCTGCACCCAAAAACTTAGCATTGCTTAAGAAAAGATGGAGCAAGATTGTGCTAGGTATCATGCCTCTCATCCAGCCTCTTTCTTTCCCAAGAAAGATTTAATTGTGCTCTCTGAGGCAAGGGAAGTATGGAATAGAGGTTTCTCTAGAATCAAAGTAGGAACAGCAGGTATTAAATCTGGTTCTCATGTTTCAAGCAGGGGTGGTCACACCACTTTGAATTCTCACATCTCCACACAGAATGTGTATCTAACCACTAGATTTCACTGCTACAAGGGTATTTCCACCAGATCAGATGGTGATTAAAAGGATCAAATAAATTCATGGAGAACAGAGTTAAAAGTAGCTAACCATTTAGTAAAATGAGACAGCTCAGTAAATGAGCCAAGCTGCAAATGAAGGTCACTAAGGAAACTGACTTAGGCAAGGAGATATTGTCTGATCTTTGAAGAATAGATGTATTTCAATCTCTTGGCATATTATGTGTGAACGTGGAATAACCACTTTTTTCTACCAAACCATTCTTTCTGTTGTGTATGGCAGATTCCACATGGTTTTGTGTGTGAAAAGGAAACAGTATGAGAGACAGAGAGAGAATGAGAGAGAGAATATTTTAAACAGACGTGATGTGAAGGCTTTTATCTTAGGAATCTATCTTGCATTGGATATTTTTATGTTCTTCAGTAATAAAACACAGTGACTCAGGAATTCCTCTATCTATATTTTTGAGTGCTGAAATATCTGTTTAACGTAATGCATTCACAATAATGCTCCCATTTTCAGAGAAAAAGCCACATTAGTCTGTTTCATGACTAATAGATGGAAGTAGTCTTTCAGGTAAAGTAATCAATTTCAGAAAAACATTTTGTTGTATCAAAAGAAGTGGACTAGAATTTGTAAAAGTTTATATTGAAACAAATTTTGTCTTAAAGATCAAACATGACTCCTTCCTTCTTTTAATACTGCTCTCAGAGGCAGATGTATTGATGTTATATCCTTTTATCAATGAGTGTGAATACTGAAGAGTTTGTCTTAGATAAGACCCTAAGAATGAAAAAGAAGGCAATATAAAGATGGCTGTGAATGTTGCAGATAGCTCATAAGAAGGTATTCTCTGAGAAAAGATGATGTTTTAATTCAGATGGAGGACAAGAGAGACACAAATACTGATGCAAATATTATGGACTGGGAAATAACTTTGCATTTGTAAAGGCAGCTAATTATACTCCTGCAACCTTTCTGGAATTAAGTTTATCACTTTTCTTATGGTAACTGCATAATGAGCCACCAGGGAATTTTATTAACCATAACTTTTGTGTGTGTTCTACTTATGTTTTCTCCTATGCTTTAGCTTATATTTTTTTCAATTTCTGTAAGCCACTGTGAACCCCCATTTTGAGAAAAAGTCCAGATAAGTATAGTAGTAGTAGTTGTAGTGGTAGTTGGTATTCATTTAATTTTGGACCAATTTATACAACCTTTTTGCCATTTAAAATTTTTTACAAGATTGTGGTGAAATCAAATGAACTTTGTGTTCTTGTTTCCAAATGAAATATTGAACTGGTTATCAAGCAAATCATTCGAAAGATACCAGAACAGTCTTGGGCACCACATGCATTCCTCAGGCCATACCTTTCATGCCCCTAGCCTAGAAGACAGACAGACAGAATTATTTAGGAAGAATAAAAAGCAGGTTTCTTAAAGGTACACCCATTTACTGCAAAATTGTTTTAATGAAACCATTCACTTCTTCTAGCATGTTTCACTTAGGATGACTGATCATCAGTGCATAAGGGGATAGCAGAAAATGGCAGTGGTCACCAAGAGTTATGTTTTTCACATTCTAGTGACACTTATAATAATAGAAATTTTGTGTTATTCTCTAGGTGTCCTTCCAGAGTCAATGACTTCTCCACTACAGGATTCTGATGTGTCACCTTATTCACAGTACAACCTTGTGCACTTTCCTCCAGCACAGCCGCCAATCTCTTCACCACCTTATTACTCCAGCCTCAGTTTCTATCCCCAACAGCCTGAAGAATGGTATTCCCCTGTCATGTATGAGCTCAGAAAAATGCCTTCTGATAACTTCTTCACCAAGGAGCCAGACCTAGGGAGCACATCTGTGGCCAAGAAGTCTCGTATAGGGATTTCTTCAGGAAGAATGAAAGGCGAGGAGTTGTGTGTTGTTTGTGGAGACAAGGCCTCTGGATACCATTATAACGCTCTTACCTGCGAGGGCTGCAAAGGTAAGGCAAATAAACGGGAGAAAGTGGAACAATAGGCTATATATTTAATTTACTTGAGTCACTGTTTAAATTTTGTTTGCTTCAGGTCCTATTTTTCTGAGACCTTAGAAACCTTTGTGAAAACATCCAATTCAGACAAAAGAACTGTGGCCCTTTCCACATGTGGGGTGTGAATCAGGCAGAAATGGGACTTACCAGATTTTTCCTGAGTCCGGGCGAGTCCGTTGCGAAGAGCAGCAGTGCGAGTTTGGCGCTCCACAGTTCTCCAGTGTCCAAAATGGCAGCTTCTGGTTGGTGGAGGCTCTCCACCAACCAGAGAAGTTCACCAGCTGAAAGCCCATCCCCAGAAGATCTGCAGGCACGCACTTGTGCATGCCTGCAAATCTGCTCCGGAGCGCGGCGACGGAGCGGGACGGGGTTGCCTCCTCCGTGCTTTTTAAAAACCTCAAAAAAGAGGTTTTTAAAAAGCACGCTGCACAACCAGTTCCAGTCACGCAGAACTGGACTGAGGTGTGGAACTACAAAAAATAGTCCACCCCAGTCCACTCTATGGTGTAGAAGACCTCCGTCAGAGGTCGCTCTGCATCATTTTAAATGCCCAGTGTGGAAATGGCCTGTGTGATCAACTCACTTGCTATTTGGGGGCAGGGGGGACTTTGGCGCTTTTTGCACCTTACCTGGTGCTGCTGGTGTCACGCAGGGATCGCACGAAAATCTTCATCTGGGAGGCACTCACATCCCCTTCGCTTCCCCTCCACACCAGCTCCGTGCTGGCTGAAAAGAAGCACAAGCGCTCTGCTTCTTCCTTCCGCAGCACAGCCGGGTACTTTCTCAGGCTGCGCTAGGGGTGGAAGCACAATGGCCATGCGTCTGGAGCCTCCGCGTGCAAGATAAGTGCGTGTGGGGCATGGGAGCGACACACGATCGCGCATCATTTTTGGCAACGAACTGAAAATGATATAATGTGTGATCACCCCCTAATGGCCTCAGGAGCATCACGTGATTGTGAGGATGACCTGTGGAACGGTCCTTGCAATCATTCAGTGCTCCCAGGGACATTTCACGACAGGACTGGTGTGCGAAAAGGGCCTTTATTTATTCCCTTGAAGATAAATGCAGAAATAAATTACAGGTTCTATATCACAGAATCTGAGAATGATGTAGAGGTAAAACAAATTCAAAAAAATTTAGAAAAGTTCAAATTTAAAACAATGAGGAATAATTTAAACAGCCTGGAATGTTAAAATACTTTACAAACTAAAACATACCAAGCTATTTAATGGTTTAGATGAATTAAAGTAGTTCAAAACTGGTGCCTATTTGAGCAAAAATCATTAGCCCCCACAAAATAAAGCTATGTTTTCTATGAAGAGTTCCTTGGGGTATTCCTTCCCCAAAAAAGTCAGGCTGCCTACTTTCTTTTTTGAATTTGCACCAGGCAGTGTATTGTTTTGTATAGCCTTTCATTCATAATGTCAGATTGTCTTAATTGTGTGTGTGTGTGTGTGTGTGTGTTTAAATGGTTTTAAAATATTTGGTTTTTCAAAGCATTTTTATCTGTTGTGCTTCATTGTCATTGAGGAATCAACGACCATTGTTAAATCTGAACTTGTCATCTCATCACCATACCCCCAAATTTTGTATTTCTGTTAGTATTCACACACACGACCTGGTCATTCACGGGTATACATGTCTCTCCCTAGGCACCTCATTCCAAGCAGCTGATGAAGCAGGCTTAGGCCCATTCTGCACCTTAGCTTTTCTCAGCAGCACCCAGTGGCGATCCTGGCATTGGCTCTGCTGTCAAGGGAGCACGACAGGAATGTTCCCTTCAGCACCAGCTGCCTCTGTGATGAAGGAAGCACAAGGGCTCTGCCTCTTCCTTCCACAGTGCAGCCGGGTACCTTCTCATGCTGCTCTGGGGCAGGCAGCACAGCCATTGTGCTTCCTAGGCTTCTGCATGACAGGTAACCCTTTCTGTAGCTTACCTTTTTGCAGAGCTGGGGTGCGGGGATCGTGCGAGCAGCCTCCAGTGAGAGGCTCTTGCATCCCTGCTGCTTCAGCTCCACACGAGAGCCCCGCCTCTTCCTTCCGCAGCTCAGTCTGGGAGTTTCCCAGGCTGCGCTGGGGCAGAAAGTGCAACCGCCAAGGCTCCAGAGGCTCCGCACACATGGCAAGTGCGTGTGGGGCCCCAGAGCAATGCGCGATAGCACACCATTTTCAGCTGAAAGCCAAAAATGAAAAAGTGCGCAAGCGGCGCCTGCCCTACCCTGGAGCATTGCGCGATTGTGAGTGTGTTGTGCAGATCAGTCCTCACAATTGCGTGATGCTCCAGGCACCTTTTCACATGGCAAATGCCGTGCGAAAAGGGCCTGTGATGACAGTGCAGTTGTAGGTCATTGATGGGGAAAATCCATCAATGGTCTATTCTGTGATTGTGCCACCTGGTTACAAGAGAAGGATGGGACTGCGATGATATCATTGGCAGAACCATTGTTGCGATCCCATCTTTCTCCATCCCCTTAGCAGGTTGGGAAGGTGCTACAGAAAGGGCCAAAATCTGTGAAAGCTCTTACTACCAACTTCTTTCTCTCAATTAGTCTTTTACAGGGTGAAGAAATGTTAGTTTATTCAATATTCTTCAATAATTTGATTTTATGTGCCTTCTCTATGTTTTTGGTATTCCATGTTACAACTTTAAAAATACTGATACATTTAAAATTCATCTACAAGGTCTTTACTTTTTTTTCAGTAGATAAGACATCAGTTTGCAGAAGAAATTTTGTTCATCTCAAGATAAAGTCAGAAGCTGGCATAATTAGTTTTCATTATTTCAAGTACAAGATTAAAGGAAGACAAACAAAATAACAGGAGTAGTTGTACTGAAGCTGGTAACTACAGGAGCCTTCCACAGTAGATAATTGAGTTACTGGCTTCAAATCACAATAGTGAAGCTTTGACAGAAATGGTTGGTGTCCCATGATTTTTGCCACTCTTCTAATATTATATCTGAGACATGAGAGATGTATTTTGCTAGCAAGCAGCTTCTCAGTATGACTATCTAAACGCGAAGAAATAGAGGTTGCTTTGGAACCGTGATATCTGTTCCATATCGTATGGAACATTTAGAAACATAAATGGACATTCACTATATTCTAAGAGCATTAATATTTGAAAATGAGATTTATCCAGTACTTGATATTGGTGAGATGCACTCTTGGTAAGATACACTTATCTAAAATCTGTTGGCTTATGGTTTTTAATAGTTTGTGTAACTCCACTGCATTTCATATCAATAGACTACCAGAAATGTCTGTTCCATTTTTAATATTACAAATCTGTTTGTAATATTAAGGGCTGTATGTAGTTATTTATTATTGATCATAAGTTTGGGTAGATCATGGACTTTTAAATATCATAATTTAGTTTTTATCTTAAAAATGGATTGTTTTCTTCAAGCAGTGAAAAATGGAGCTTTAAATCTAACTTCTTCTATCCTTTCCTTGAAGGATAGAAGGATAATATTTCCTTAATATGTACTAAACTCCTAGAGAATTGTAGAATAGCAAATATGAGGCTTTGAGTGAAAGCACCAAATAATTTGCATTTCAAAAGAGATCTGTCTGTGTCACTCAGATATATTTGAATGGAGACTGTACACAGGACAATTTAGATGCAATGTCCAAAGAACATAGGAAAGTGCCCATTTTGTTGATAAAAGATGCAACTGTATTATTCTGTAAGGAAAACTGTCACTAGCTACTTTAAATGAGAAGTAAATCAGAGCCAAGAATTGTAAATGAATTCTCTATAGAGGTGCTATACTTCTGTTTACAAAGTTTATAAATTAAAGGCAATGCACTTCTAATTACTGCAGAGGAACAATAAAGGTTTTTAGAGTCAGAAGCCTCTTATTTGAAGAAAGAATGCTGAAAAATGGATCTTATGAAATCTGTTCCAGGCAATCCTAGTATTCTGATATTTAACCCAAACTTTGCCTCATTTCAGTAATGGTCTGGAGTTTATTTAGAGACCTTTATCCAAATGACTGAAGACTGTTTGAGTATCTAAGTTCAAGGAGAAACAATTCAGTCTTTAAACCACACTTTTTAAAAAAGGGGGAAAGCTTTGATGAAAGAGAGGTAACTGAAGCTTTTCTGGCAAATGAGTTTAAAACTGCTTTGGAACAGCAATGGCAAGGAAGTCAAGTGTAGCTAGTAAGCAGGATGAGTTCCTCAGATGGAGAAATGAACTTGGATATGATGGCTTTAAAAGGCTTGGTGGGTAACTATCAACCTCCAAGGTCAGTTGGCAGTGTTATGATGATAGTTACTATCAGTTGGGAACAAAGTCAGTACAGCACCCTTAACCCATCAAAGCTTATTCATAGCTTGGTTCACTAAGGGACCAGAGGGTTAGTGATGCTGGAGGGGAAACATTGAAAACTGACTGCTGGATGTTCTGGGTTGAGATTCTCTTGGTGCTTTACAAAATGTCTATGTAAGGAAGAGATACTATTCCTTATATTATTGTTGTTATTATCTGCATTGTATACCTTACTTTTCTTCCAAGCTCAAAGGGGTGTTAATGACTCTTCTACACACTGTTTTATCCTCGCAATAACCGTAAGTAGGGAAAATGATGGCCCCAGGTTACCTAGTCAGTAACAGGGCTGAGTGGAATCCCAGCCCAGCCCTCTAACCAGTAGCTCACACTGGTTCCCAATATTATTGGGATACTGAAACAATACTTACTAAAATAGGCAAGTTACAGGTCCTGCAATTCTATTCTTTTATAACTAGTCAGTTTTGCCAAGCAAGGTTTTTTTTTTCTTTCTCTCTTGTTCCTCTCTCACCTCACTATTGCCTTTGTCTTGAACACCGTTAGTGAATAAAAACAAATTTCATTTGGAACAGTCAGCCATGAAACCTCTTAACTGTTTGGAGCATGAAAAGAAGGCTCGCAAATCAGCTTGTTGGCATGAAGATCTTGCCTCAGTAATAAGAACTACTCCTTTAGAAAGTTTGATACTAGTTTAGCCTAGGTTGCTCTGAAGAAAGTCCCATTGTGTTTGGTAAAGGTTGATTTCCAATAACTGTGTTTAAGATTGCTGTCTAAGTTCAGGAAATCAGATCCTAACTGCATTTCTTTGTTTTCAGTTTCCTGTTTAATGAGCTATTTCTCCCTTATGAATACATCCCAGATGTTCAGGCTTTTCCATATGTTTCTGATATGTACACATTAGTCAGGTATTTGAATGCTTGTGTGTACATAGAGTTTATTGCCTATAAGAGCTTCCTAAAACATTTAAATCAAGGACATTAGGGCCTTTTCACACTACACTGTTCTAGTGCTATTATTCCACTTTCAACATCCTGTGGATTCCTGAGGTTTGCAGTTTAGGGAGGGGCATTTAGAATTTTCAACAGAGAGCTCTTTGGACTCAGTAAACTACAATTCAGAATTCCACAGGATGTTGAAAGTGGAATAATAGCACTATAACAATGCAGTGTGGAAAGGCAATTAGTCTCTATATACAGCATGGAAGAAGAAAGTTTCCTATGGTATAAATGACCTTGCAGGAACCTGGTTATGTGCATTTTAATGGGTTGGGGGTGATACGATATAATTTTAATTGCAGCATATTTTTTCCTGAGTCAAAAGAAAGTGAAGTAATTGAAGGTCTAGATTTAATGTTATTTAATTCATTTTAGCATTCATTTTGAAACAAAAACTAGTTTCAGATTGAAACCTCACCCTGCTTTTCCCTGTTTGTTCACCAGGATTCTTCAGAAGAAGTATCACCAAAAATGCTGTGTACAAGTGTAAGAATGGAGGGAACTGTGAGATGGACATGTATATGAGGAGAAAGTGCCAGATGTGTCGTCTACAAAAGTGCAAAGAAGTAGGAATGCTGGCTGAGTGTACGTGTACAGACCTTTCTATCTCATAACTATTTATTTTAATTGAGCAGTCTGTGAGTGCAACCAGGCTGACTGAAAAGTCTCAGACATAATTCCTGTTCATACCAATTTTATACTGGGTTAAAATAATCTGACCTGGGGAACTGGTATGAACAGTCTCTGACTGTACCGGTAGCTAACAGAAAATATTCTGGGATAAATATAATGTGTATGGATCTCCAAAATAAAATTGGAAAGAACAGGAACAAAATCTTGGACTTTCTGATCTTTTTAATCAGTGTGGATGCACCCTACCTGCTTTGCATTTAAAGCAGGGGCATATCTAGCAGCATCTAGGGCAACCATGGGAGTTGTGCCCCTACCTCTGAGGCTGCTGCTGCCTCCTCCTCCACTAAATCTTTGACTTTTTTGTGTCCCCTGGCATTGGTGCCCAGGACATGTACCCTACTTGTTCCACCCTAGATATACCTCTGATTTGAAGAGATTCTAAAAGCTATTAAAACCTAACATAGCCTGTGGGATATTGCTAAATATAGTCCAAGATGCTATCTGAGGAACATCCATGCATGTAAATGAGAACACATTTTTTTTAAAATGAAGTAATAGAAATCTAGACATTCTGTTTATACTGAACTGAACAGCTCCTCAAAACTTCTAGTAAACATATGACTATAAAAGATAGGAAGGAACCTTATTCTCAGTTAAACCATTGGACTGGACAATGCAGCATTATCTAATGACACTCAGTGGTAGCAGTCCTTCAAGTTTCCGGATATCCCTACCAAGTCTGAGGCACAGTACCTAGGACTTTTTCCATGCTTTGCCGCTGAGCTTCAAACTTTTCCAAAAGGAGCTATAAATAGTTAGCAAGATGCTATTTCTAAATAATGTAGGAAAGAGATTGCTTGTGACAGAAAATGTAGCACTTCAATATTGAGGAAAGCTAACTCATAAAAGCTTTATCAGCTACCCATCCCATACTGTATAAAGAAACTTCTATATAGATAGAAATACTGATCAGGACTCCACTTGAGAAAAATGAATGAAAGCACAGGAACAGCAGATTCTGGATAGTTTAAATGACTGTCAGCAGCTATTTGAGTGAAAATGCCTTATTAAACTTTATTTTCCTGAAATTATTCAGGAATTTCAAGCCTATCCAAAACCGTATTTTCAGTACTTGAGTTTAGTCCATATTCAACTTTGTGCATGTTCGTAATGAAAGAGCCTTGTCTTCCTAAGCAGGAACAAGAGCCTGTCTTTGGGATCTACACTTGGTTATGAAATATTAGAATCCTGTAATAACAGCTTTGAATTTTCTTTTCTGTCATTTGTTAAGATCCTGCAATATAGGAATGCTGAGGAAGGGTCTCTGTAACCTTTTCTTCTTCTGGCATATTTGTAAACTAAATAATCATCACTCCAACCTCCAGACCCTGCTGCAATCCAAGTTTTTAAAAAGTCAGAGGGGTAGTTGCAGATTGTAAATCTGGTGTGTGGTTGGCTTCCTAAAGTCTTAGTCTTATAGCTTAACTAATTATGGTCTGAGAGTTATAGCTGTACTTCATTTAAAAATTCACTTCTTGGCAATACTTCATTTTGGAAAGATCAGGAATAGGAATAAGGCTGTGTTTTGTGTTCCCTGTTGATGGTTCCAATCATCTTAGCATAACCGTAGTGTCGTACCAATTTAGGTTCATACCGGAAATTAATCTACTCTGTGTTTTTAATATACTTCTATCCTCCAATCTGATCATGAGGTGCTATATTAGCTGTTAGGCTTTGTGAAAAACAACAGCTTACGTCCGTCAGTGTTTGAAATTCATGCAAAAATTATAATATAATTAATCTTTCATTCTGTAAATTTAACGGACCACGGAGATCATGAGATAGGCCCCACTTCCATCCATTGCATAAATGCACAAACAAATCAAGCTGCCAAAGTGATGAGAGCACTCAGTGAATTTATAGGTATTGCACACACACACACCCCATTGATTCCAGCTTTATACCTGAGCAACAATGAGAGGAGCTAGGGAGGAGAGTTTTGAGGACAGCCATTCTCCTAGTGTCTAATAATAGAATAAACAAGAAAAAAATAGGTCGTTGTAAACAATACTAGCCAAGGATACTGGAAATGGAAACTTTTAAACCAAGTGATCATTTTCTCAGATTGTCCTGTGAGAAACAAAGGCCAACAATAGGCACTGCTACTTGAATTTTCCTCTGCAATGGAAACCTGTACTTTGTTACTGAGAGGCTCAGATAACTCATCACTTAAACATAAGCATGTTCTTGTAAAGTGCTGTAAAGGAGGACATGATGGAAGCTGTTTGCCTAACAACCAGTAAATAAGGAGTGGTACTATAAATTTCTCTCTCTCTCTGTTTTTTTTTTTTAAACTCAAGGTTAACTAAGACTGGTTAAACTTGAAACCCCTATTTGTAAATTGACTTTAAGTGAAATAGTTTCTTTGAAATTAACATTACCTTGGACTTTGCTTCATTTAGTCATAATCTAGTGCTGCAATGCAATTTTACAATATTGCAAAAAAGAGAGAAAGAACACAGGCTTACTGATATTTATGGCCTTCCTCAGGCGCTCCTGATTCATAATGCATCACAGGCATACAAATCCATTATGCCATTGTTTCTATATAGGTAAAATCCAGCTTTGCATCACAAACTAATTCAAAGAAGCTGATTCTGAACATTCCCTTCTCTCAAGTCCTTTTCCCACATTACAGAAGAGACTAGATTGTCATCATTTATTAAAATCAAACTGCTATTATGATGCATTTATAGAAATCTAGGATGTGACTAGACCTAGAATTCAGTCTTTAGTTCTAGTCAACACATCTTATAAACAGCATATCCTTGTTCAGGAAAAGGGGAAGGGGAAAAGGCAACAAAATGACCAATAGACTGGGGCAACTATCTCATGAGGAAAAATTCAAAGTTTGGAAACAATGCGATAAAAGTAACAATGTTATTATTAATTCATTACATTTGAATAAAGAGGGCCAGTGTCATTTGTTTGTATTTTCTAATGAAAATGGCATGGATGTTACAATTTTTGCACTAACTAACCATTATTCATAATTGCAGAAATTGTACTTCAAGGAAGATATGGAAGCTGTAGAAATTTGGGAGGATTGATTTATTTTTTAAAAAAATAGTGGCAGCAGCTTGCTAATAATGTACTTTGTCACTTGCTATCTGAGAAAAACAAATAATAAGTAATAAGTAATATGCTACTTGTAAAAATCAATAGGTAATGTGGAACATGTTACTCTTTTCAGTAATATGTCTGAGCCTTGACAATATTTGTGGGCTTTTAGCTTAGTATAAAGGCATGTACAAGGGACAGGAAGACATGATAGAGATGTAGAGATGTGTGTATGACATAGAAAAAGAGAACAGAGAGTTTTTACTCACTCTCGTAATACTGGTGCCTGGAATTGTCCTGTGAATAGTAGAAGATTGAAGTTTTTTTTTCCCCATATACCATGTAATTAAACTGTGGAATTTGCTAACACAAGTTCAAGTGATGGCCACCAAGTTAGTATCAGGGATAGCCTGATGCAACTGGTCTTGACTACCTGTTGCAATGGTATATAAGCAAGGTAGTGCTGTTGTGTGCATATTTTACTTGTTGCATTCCCTTCAGTATATGGTTAGTCACTGTGGGAACAAACTGCTCAGCCAGACAGAGCTTCAGTTTGATGCTGCACAGCTCTTTCTCTTTTTTGGGTGTCCCTAGCTGACAAGATTAGGAAAGTGGCTACTGAAGAGGGAAACTTTTTTGTGGTTGCAGTTCCACTGTAGAACTTTCTCCCAAAGAAAGTCTACCTGCTATCTTTATTATTATTCTAAAAGTACCAGGCAAAATCTGCCATGTTAGTCACTGTCAGTGGGCAAAATTATTTTGTTTCTTTTGTCTTGGATTGCTTTTATGGCCTTCCCTTTTGCTGATTTAAATATTTAAGTATAGTTCTATTGCACTGGATTTTATCTACTGTTTTATATTTTTATAAAGCTCGTATTTTTAAAGAATTTTGTTAAGCCACCTGAAAGGAAAGCTATGGCAGAAAGATGGCATACACTTTTTAATAAGCCAATGAAACAAATTAAAGAAGTTCCCATTTATACACCGTGTGTGATGGTGATAAAAGAAGTAGATAGCTCAATCCAATTGACCAACATTGTGAAGTTTATTTTTATGTTAGGTATCCATTTCAGCAGAACTTGGGAAAAATCACTTTCTAGAACAATAACTCCCAAAATCTCCCATATTGGCAGGAGGATTTTGGGAGCTGTAATATAAAACTGAATTTTCCAAGTCCTATGTTTCGTATACATCTTCCCTTGACATACTATACAATGTTTATTGAAGAACAATATGGTGGACATACTTATTATGCACAAGAACGTCTTTTCTCCATAGTGTGTAAAGTAGCCACCATATTCTAGCAGTATTCTTTATTCATTTTCTGTTTCCTTAAAAAACACAACACCTACAACCAGTAATGAAAGGATGAAAGTCAGCACCAACTCTAGTTCCTGCCTCATTCTCATAAACACTCTTTTACTCCTTCGAGATATTATGTGGAACTGTTATTTTAATCCTTTAAATTTCCTCTTCTTTCAGCAAGAGAGGAAGCGTGCTTTCCATGATGCATAATTTTATAATATACAGGATATTAAAAGCATTCACCACTGAATTAGGCATTTTCATTGATATCTTCCTCAACAATATCTAGTCTCTGAAAGAGACAATTTTCCTGTTCTGTAGCCTCAAAACTAGGGCACTCAGATGACCCTATAAAAAAAAACCTACTTTAATTTAAGTTATGATGGTTGTGTCCTTGGACTGACATTTACCTATTTCTCTGCCAGGACAGAGTGTCTTGTGAAATTAAGGAAGACCGTATTCACACAATATAATTAAAGATGTAATATTCCATATTATAAAAAAACATGAGGCTTCATACCATCTATTGTAAAAACATTTTGTCATATGTTAACTGTGCTGAAGGATGATACCTAAAATAATTACACATCGAGGAGGAGGGCAGAATCTTGTCTTAATTCACAGGATTTTCATGAGGACATTATATGGATAATTTACTAATGTGCTGAGAAATTTCTTCATCATACCTCTTAATACAGTAGTCATGTTTTATCTGTTCACTCTGACCTCTCAAGAGGGTGTCACTGTTAGTTCCAGGTTTTAGTATTTTAATGCAAGTAGGACAGATATAAAATGGTTTCACCAACTGTGTATCTTTTACTTAACATTCATGAGAATAGGATTAGTGCTGAACGTGCAGCTACCTTCCCTGCATCGTCTCCGTACATCACAAAACTGCTCTGGAAGTTTGGGAGAACTTTAGAATAGGTTTGGGGGCATGCAGGGCAGTGCAGGTTAGGGGAGAAAGGGGAGAAGAATTCCACTGAATGTGTAGAAGTCTATTTTCAGATAACACTGGATGGAATCCACCGAGTTTTTGTGTTCTATCAATGTTCAGGGAGGATTTCTTGTTATTTGCCATCAAGTCAGCTTCAACTTGTGGTAAATGATAGGCCTCAAAGAAGCCCAGTGTTTAACAGCCTTGTTTAAGTCTTGCACACTCAAGATTATGGCTTCCTTTATGTATCTATCCATCTGTAATGTCATTTTCCTCTTTCCTTAAAGCCTTCCTTTACTAAACATTATTGTCTTTTCCAGTGAATCATTTCCTTTATATATCTAAACTTTGATAGCCAATTTAGTCATTTTGATTACAAGTAAGAGTTCAGGCTTGATTTGCACTTGGATCCTTTATTCATCTTTTGGTGGTCCATGATATCCACAGAACACTCCTCCAGAGCCACATTTCAAATGAATCAATCTTCCTGTGCATGATGTATTACTAATACAATAAAGATATGAGTAAAATGAAAATCTCTTTTCCCCTTCAGCCAGTCAAAACTGTCTTCTAAAAATATTATCCAGCATCTAGTATTTATCCTGTTTCTAAAACTTCACTGTATATACTTTCTTTAATTTCTTTTTATATAGTTATGAAATTAATGTTGTTGTTTTGTGCCTTCAAGTAATTTCTGACCCACTGTGACTCTATGGCAAACCTGTCATGGGACCTTCCTGGCAAGATGTATTCAGGGGGAGGGTTTGCCTTTGCCTTCCTTTGAGGCTGAGAGAGTGTGACCCACTAGGTTTCCATGGTTGAATGGGGATTTGAACCCTGGTCTCCAGACCCATAGTCCACCATTCAAACGACTACATTATGCTGGCTGTCAGGGAATTTTAAAAAAGAAAAGATACCAGAGCCTTTTACATAAAGATTTCAGTAAGAAGACAGAATACAATAGACATAATAAGAAACAGAACAAGATATTGTCAAATATATAAAGTTTCTGAAAGGCCTAGGAAGATTTGTGAAAGGATTTGCCTGATGTTTAAAGGATAACAGAGTAGGTCCTTCCTGCATAAGTGAGAGGTTCTTAAAAATATTCTCTACCTATTCACCACCCACCTCACTTCTGGTGACAAAGGAGCTTGACGTCATCAGATGATGATAACATCTGGGCAAGTGATATGGAATTGGGAATTTCTTTAAATACCTATGACTGAAGCATCAGTACTTTGAATTGGGCTGAGAAATGACTGTCAACCAGTGAAGTTCTTTCAAAATAAGCCTTACAGCCACATTCTTTGTTAGCTACATTACCAAAACCATCTTCAAGCATACAGTGTGTTTCAATAGACTAAAAAGGAAGTTACCATAGCAGGGATAAATGTGTAAAGATTTTGTCTGTTCTGGTGAGGTTGCAGCTGCCATACAAGATAAAGTTAGTAAAATCAACGAAGGAAGGATACGCGAGGACAGATGCTTTTGTCAGATGCGTAGGTTCTAGTTAATCATTTTTTTTTTTAGGTTTGTTAACAGAAATACAATGCAAGTCAAAACGGCTAAGAAAAAATACATCACAGCCTCTAGATCAGTCAGCTGGTGAAGATACTGATGGTTCTGACCCGAAGCAAGTGTCTTCTACAACCAAATTCTACAAGGTAATAAAATTGGGGCAGCATCCAACAAATTATTTGGTGCCACTAGTAATCATAGAAGAGTAAATCAGCGACCTCCAGAATTTGTAACAATTTTCTGCAGATAAATAGACGTGCTGTCTGGCTAGTGACAGAAAAGGAAATATCTTAGTATAAATAACCAAGAATTGTAATTGAACAGTATTGTGACTCGTTAGGCTATAGTTTATTTTCACACTTTCTGAACATAGAATTTGCATTTAATTTGCATGATTGTTCCCCAGAGTCCAGCACGAGTATGATGTAATCAGTTTCATGTCTGTGTGTGTTTGTGTGTTAGTGCAACAGTACATGTGGTACATTCTGAGCATTCATTCTCCAATGGAATGTGTCTTACTGTGACTGCAGGAGTCCCTGGACCCTATTATATAATTGAATAGAGTATCTGGTGCTGGATTTGGAAAGATGGTTGTGGTCTCATGCCTATGAATTCCTTGAAAAATGCATCCATGCCAGATTAATTATAAGAACACATTTTCATTGTAACATCATTTAAGTTTGTGGGCAAAACATAACCTAAAGAGAACTGTTTTTGATGTTGAAATCAAACTGCTCAAAGCTGTGCAGTATAACTAAAATAGGATGTACAAAATTATACTCACTTACTGAAGCTTATGGTTTATTATTGCCAGTATAGGAGAAAGTAGAACTAACCCCAGAACAACAGAATCTTCTTCACTATATCATGGATTCATATAATAAACAACGGATTCCTCCTGAAGTTTCTAAAAAGCTTGTGAGTATACCATTTAATACAAGACATATCAAAATATTTCAGAATACAGTTCCCCACCCCAGATCATTTCCAGTACAAGTGCTGATTATTCTAGAAAATGTCTTCCACTGCAAAGTGGTTTTTATGATATAAATTATAAATATAAGACACAACTCTCTTCTGTAAATGCAGAGCACAAGGTGATGGGCTCTGCATGAAAGTAAACATATCACTGATGGGAAACAGTAGGAAGGCCCAGTTGATAGACAGAGAAAGCTTAGCATTATGTTCAAACCCAGGATTGTCTGCATTCAACGAAGCCAAGACTGTTAAGGTTTAAAATGTGTGAATCCTGACTTCCTTGGGTGCAACAAGCCATAATCCCAAGTAAGAGTTATCCATGTTTGGTTTTCTTCCCTGTTTACTTGAACAAAGAGATTAAGAGCAGAGTGAATAGGCTGTGTACACTAGCCTAAAGTTTATGTACATTCTTCAAGGGAATGTGAAGCCTTTGAGTTGTTTTTGGATTGCATTTTTCAGCAGCCCCAGCCAGCATGGCCAATGGAAAAGGATAATAACTAACTTACTGTCTGTCTGTCTGTCTGTCTGTCTGTCTCTCTCTCTCTCTCTCTCTCTTTCTTTCTTTCTCTTCCTTCCTTCCTTCCTCTTTCTTTCTTTCTTTCTTTCTTTCTTTCTTTCTTTCTTTCTTTCCCACCTTTCTTCTAAGGTAAGATCGAAGGCAGCTTACAGCATACGCTACAACAAAGTACACCCACAAAACTGATGATAAAATAAAAAAAAAGTCAATTGAACAAACTATCCTCTTAAAACATCATTAATCTGAAAGAGTATAAAGGCATTTTAAACAAATAAAGAATAAAAGTGCATCATATACACCTCACCAAAAGACCTTTCTGCTCAATCAGTTAATTGCCAAACACCAGTTTAAATAAAAAGGTTTCCATCTTCCAACAGGAAAGCAGAAAGGAGACTGATAAATGGGATTTGTAGTCCCAGGGTTGAATATTTCACACCACTGGCATTGTAATTTAATAAACTGGCTTAAAATGAACACACAGCTTGAACACAGCCAATGAGTGTTGCAGACTTTACCGCATGCAGCACTGATATTACATGTAAAATATATAGTGGTCTGGCTTGGTATGTGACCTAGTTAGCAGGATTCTATTTGTTATACAAAGCCTTACTTGGCCAGAGATTCTGCTTTTCATTCAAAGAGCAAGATTATGACCTTTGCTTCTGTCTCCTGACATCACGTGACAACAGGTCTCCATCTGCTGTAGAAGAGACTTTTGTCTTCTTTTTCTATATCATTTTTTCTTGTTGAAGTTTTCCCAGCCTTTCATCATCTATCTATCATCTTTCTTTCTTTCTTTCTTTCTTTCTTTCTTTCTTTCTTTCTTTCTTTCTTTCTTTCTTTCTTTTTTAAATTCAGTTGAATGATGAGCAATTGGGGTGCATGTTGTGGTTTGAATGAAGGAGGAGCCTCACTCAGAAATTGAGAGGTGAAGCACCCTGCCACTTCTTCAACCATGGGTTGCCAGTGAAGTCATCCAAACCTTTGAATCTGTTGAACATTACCAGCTCTAATGCTATTAAAATTAACATGATTCTGTTTTAATGCTCAGTTACAAGAGGAATTCAGTGCTGAAGAAAACTTTCTCGTCTTAACAGAAATGGCCACTAGTCATGTACAGGTTCTTGTGGAATTCACCAAAAGGTTACCAGGTATGAGTTCTTAAAAACCATTTGTCCAAATGCTTTCCTTCTGTATTTCCATTGAAGAGGTCAACAGTACCATATCTGTATTGTCATGTAACCTGTATGTATCTCTCTTCCAACTCTACATTTCTATGATTCTATGATTCTATCATAAAAACAAAGCCATCAAACTTAATTAATCAGAAACTGGATGATATATTCAAAACTTAGGGTCCTGCTGTCCTTTTTTTGTGGGGTGGAGCAGTTTAGAAGAAATGTTCTGTGTTCATTACTGCCAAAACAGTTATCCAGTGTTATTGACTTACACTGCAACATAAGTGTTCATGTTAGTTTGTGGTGCATCATTATGAATAACTTCTAATCTAATTTTGGAGGATTTGTTGTTGAAAAGAGGCCTCTTAGTTTTTCATTTCTTTTTTCTGCTACTCTTCCTGCTTCAACTGGTTTTTCATGGAGAAAGATAGCATCCCATATCCAATGTGTATGTATAGTCTCTCTCTCATATAGACAGTAGCCTCTCCATTTTTGTGAAGGTTTGGGGCACAGAACCCTCACAAAAATGGAAAAACCACAAATAACTCCACCCCTGTACTCCCTCTCCCATTCCCTTCTGGGGCTCCCACACCATTTGCCTCAGCATGTATTCTCCACACCAGGGCAAAATGCATGGGAATGTTCTGTACAAGGAACTAAAAGATGATGATGGAACTCGATCTTGTTGTAACACCAAAGCAGGAATTTAATTTGTAATGTGTCAATCAAATTGGAAGTAATTATCCTGTGATCATAAATAAGATTGTAAGCTTGTGGTCATATGATAAACTTTGAAAGATTTGTAGTTGTTGGCCTGAGAAAGAGTATAGCATGACTTGTTCAAACACAACATCTTGGTTTCAGCTTCCCAGCTGGCCAGAGCTCTGAAAACTCACTCTTGCGGATTATGGCTGCCAGGCCCCAAATCTGGAGCTGTAGCTCTAAAAAGTAATGTTTTTCACTGCTCTGAGTTTTGTGGTAAATATGCAGATGGATCACAATCTTTAGCTGTCACTCCCAATGCCAGCACTTTTTAGCATCTTGCTATCAGAGTGATTCTGGTTTCACAATTTGATATGTTCATATTTTATTCCAGGTTTTCAAACCCTTGACCATGAGGATCAGATTGCATTGCTAAAGGGTTCTGCTGTGGAAGCCATGTTCCTTCGGTCAGCAGAGATCTTCAACAGGAAACTCCCTGCAGGCCATGTTGACCTCCTGGAAGAAAGAATTCGTAACAGTGGTAGGTGCCTATGATTAACAGCAAAAGAAACCAGGCAAGTTCCTGGAATCCTGGAAGCAGGGAGGAAGAGCATCATGCTTCCAAGTGTTCAGCAGCAAGCTACTCAGTCATCCTGAGTCCAAAGGTTAACAAGTAAATGTTTAATCATAAAAATATAAGTGCTGAGAAAAACTTTCCCATCACAACCAGCTATATTTGTTCAAGGATATGCATAAATATCTTTGAACAAAGTGGGGCAATGTAACATGACTTCTAGCACGTTCATTCCAGTAAAAGCATCTCACCATTTCAGTTATTACAAATGATATAATAACAGTGGTGCAAGGTCTGCTGTTGCTAATATGCACATTTGCCTAGATTATTCAGTAGAAGAACCCCTCCCTAAACTGCAAACCCCAGGATTCCATAGGATGTTGAAAGTGGAATAACAGCACTATAACAATCTAATGTGGAAATTGCAATAGTCCCAAGGAGACATGTTATCTTCTGTAGTTCTCTCTCCAACCACCAGAAACCACTGAGACTAAAAAGAATGATCTCTTCTAAAACTGGAATTATACATACACAGAGAGTAAGCTCCATGCAACACATTGGAACTGATTTTGGGGTAAAAATACACAGGCTTCATTGCTTGACTTAATTGCACTTATGGGGGGTGTTTTAGCACATGCTCTTTCTATTGTTTTATAGTCAATACTGTGGCACTGAAAGAAAAAAATATTTAAATTTCTTTTGTTAATATTGTGTCTTCTCACTCACAATTGACTTAATTGCCATTGCAAAGACTTACTGTAGAAACAAAGATACCTTTAAAAATTTATAAACACAACTTTAAACTTGGCATAAATACGATAACCATAGAATATACTTTCTGTTTTTGCTTAAATTCTGTACAGGTGTCTCACATTTCTCTTTTGAGCATTCCCTCTTTATTACACCATACACTTGGTTTTCCTTGTAATCAGATGGATGCTATTATCTTACCAAGTACTACAAAGGGGCTCAGGCATTTTACTGTGTAATAATCACATCACACACTAATATATTCATAACTTATATAGGAGGATTATATTCATTTAAGTGTACACTGGCTAGATGATCAAACTTATTCTGGAAAAGAAGAGTGAAGGAAATATTTCACTGGTTTGTGTTTTGATGCTTTTTATGTGAAGCTGCACGTCAAACTGTCAGTTAGATCTTATTGTAAGCTTCTGTGCAGTCCAAACACAATAGCTGAAAAGATGGAAATTCTTTGGAATGTTCCCTGTTTTGTCACCTGCCACAGTGCTGATTCTGAAGCTTCTGCCATCTTTTAACATTTATGATCCCCCCAACTGTTTTGCATTACAATTTTGTGTGTGATAAAGCAACCAGGGTGATCTAGTGGTGATGACCTTTCAGCACTGTTATCCCTATGCTGATGAAGTACAGCTTTTCTTTTATTGTTGTGAGACTGTTGGCCAAATAATTTCTGCAGGGTAATGCTATCTTCTTTACAGCCTTGTGTTCTTTTGCACGAAGTGTTAGGCAAATAGATGTTTCTATCTAACACCAGGAACCCTCAATTAATTATTACCTAGTTATAGTACAAGAGTCAGTGTAGTGATTTGAATGTTGGACTCTTAGAAACCAGGGTTTTAAGCTGCTCATCCATGAAAACCTACTGGATGACCTAGGGAAAAAATCACACTTTCTCAGCCTAAGAGGGAGGCAACAGCAATCCCCCTCTGAACAAATCTTGTCAGGAAGCGTTATGATAGGGTCACCATTAGTTAACATGAAGATACAAAGAACCCTGGTGGCGCAGTGGTTAAATGCTGTTACTGCAGCCACAATGTTGTGGGTTTGAGTCTGACAGGCTCGAGGTTAATTCAACCTTCCATCCTTTATCTTACAGCATCGTAAACCACTTAGGCCCATTCCACATGAGGAAGTTAAAACGGGCTAAGGCATCCTGTCATGGAGGTTGTCCACACCTTGGATCGGACTAGGTTCGAACTATTTACCTTAGTTCCGCACCTTAGTCCAATCCAAAACGCCACCAAGTGGTCCTCCAGCGCGCTAAGTGAAGACCGGAAAAATCCAGTCTTTCAATCTTCTACAGCGCGCCATTTCATTCCTAATCAGTTGTGCAGATGCGCAGGCTCACACCAATGCGAGCCTGTGATCAGCGGAGGGCGGATTGTGGGTGTGGTCAGCATCAGCGGTTGGTCTGGACCCATGAAGAACAGGAAGCCGCCATTTTCAGCCTCAGCAGCGCGGATCTACGGCCCTTACACTGCTCTGATTCACCCTGCAACAAACAGAGGAGCCCTGTGGAAGGGCTTAAGGGAAAGTCCGCATTGCTTCGAAGAAAGAAGAACCAGTAAGTAATGGCACGGAGCGATTCACTCGCCTTGTGCAGAAAGGGCCTTAGAGAGCACTTAGCTGATAAGCGGTATAGAAATACACATGCTATTGCTACACAACAACAAAATTATAGCATGTTTTTTACATAAAACCTTGTGCCAATTAACAGTTTTCTCTGGAGCTCACAAATCAAAAGCTAAGTTATTGTAAGGTTTGAATAATATATCAATAATTTCTTTCCTAATTTACACTTTCAGTAACTGCATGGTTATTTTGTTTAGGAAGCACACATTTCAGCAACAAAGAATGTCAGATGCAATAAATATATATATATATATATATATATATATATATATATATTAATCAAAATACTTCCAGTACACGTCTTTGGCAAACAATAATATATCATATTTTATATTTTTTAAAAAAGTTGATTTATTTTATATTTATTTTATTCAACAGTGATATGTTTTATTTGTTCATTTGAGGATTTCTATCATGCTTTACAAAGATTTTCAAGGTGGCTTACAGGATTTAAGTGAACATATAACCATATGACAATATAATAATATAATGGCAGTAACAGTTACACAAATAGGCAATCTCAGAAAGCAATAAAAACTAGGGAACATGTTCTGATCATAAAACATCTGGGCAAAATATGAAAGTTTCATCCTATGACTCAGAATGCGTGCCTTGGGGAAAGATCTGGGTAAGGAATTCAAAAGGTAGGATATAACAGTGAAGAAATGTCTTTCCTATACCTCACACCCACTTAACCTGTAGGGTAGGGATGGCCATAGAAGGGTATTTGATGCTGACTAACTAAATGGCAGCTTGTTCAGTGGAGTTACCTGCATCCCAGTCACTATTGGGCTTTAGTATTTTGCGTTGTACCCAGAAATCATACACAGCTTCTGTTTGCAGATTGTAAAGAGGAATTTTGAAACAAATGTTTCCTAAATGATACCACGGGGTAGTTTTTCTACAGCAACAACAAAATTCTTTCCTTTGCTTGGTGGAAATATTTTGTGCTGAATTTGAATCTGGATCAGCCATGTGCTAGGCTGCATCAGGCCAAAAGAGAGGTATGGCTTATTACAGGAGTATAGAATGTGATGCCCAAATATTGTTGGACTACAACTCTTGTCAGCCCTAGTTAGCATAACCAATGGTAAGGGATGATGGGACTTGCAATCTAGAAATATCAGGGGTGGTTACACACTCCCCATTCCTGACTTGTTGGCCAAAATGAACAGTCAGTACGGGTTGGTGCAGGATTCTGTGAAATGTATTTCTTTATAACATTTCAATAAGATTGAACTAGGATGTATAATAAAGGTTTTGGAACTGGGAAAATACTTTTCATAGATAAGATACTATGAAATAGACTATAATATAATGAGTAATTAATACACCTATTTCCTAGTAAAACAAGAGCTCATTTACTCTTTGATTTAATATCCAGTGGCAGCTTCAAACCTATCCAGATGAAAGATCTCTTCATCCATATTAACAACAGCCTTAGTCATAATTAATTAGCACAAAACCTTCTCCCTCACAGCTGTTTTTCTTTTTTCCCCTTTTAATTTAAACATCTAGCTGTAATAAATGCATAAATCCAATGCTTATTACTGAAGAAGGGAAAATTAAAATAGAACATACAGGAGTCTAAAAACAGAGACAAATAACTGTCATTCATACTCCATATGCCAGAAAGCATATTGTTGTTCTATGCATTCAAGCCATTTCTGATTTATGCCAACCGTAAGGCAACCCTTTCACAAAGTTTTATTTGCAAGATTTGTTCGGGAAGGGGTTGCCTTTGCCTTCCTCTAAAGCTGAGAATGTGTGGGTTTCCATGGGAAATCCTGTGGGTTTCCATGGCTGAGCAGGGATTCAAACCCTGATCTCCAGAGTCATAGTCTAATGCTCAAACCACTATACCATGCAACATGCAAACATTTTGGCTGCAGTCATACCATTCATGGAATAGCAGTAGGTTAGACTGGAAATACCCTTCACAGGTTGGAAGTAAAATTCAGGAAATATCTCCACTTCTGATCTTTCTAGGACTCTTCACCCCAACCATTCACCCTCTGGGGCAAGGTTTTTAAAAAGCATATATTCTACCTGTACAAATTTGCTATTGAACCAGTGGGGGCACTCCACCTTGGCTGCAAAACATAAGGGGGTATAATGTTGGCCCCCCTCTCCTTCATTGAGGATTCAGAAAAGGGAAGAAGGGCTCAGCTGCAAAGATCCAGCAAACTGGATAATAGACACTTGAATTTTCTTGAGGAAGGCAGAAAAGAAGGCAAGAGATTGGGGTTGGGATGATGGTAGGTGCTGCTTCCTCTTGAAAAAGGAACCGTTCTCAGAGAAGTAGTTCTAGTAGTCTGCATTGCAGCAGATCAGAAAATGGAAAAAGAAATGGAATCTAGCAGTGCTTTTAAGACTGATTCATAGTTTAGTGTGAGCATTTGTGGGTATCAACCTGTTTCCTCAGATGCAATGACTAAGGAAGTGGACTGATATCAACAAAAGCTCATGCTAAAATATAAATCAGTTAGTCTTAAAGGAGCTGTGGATTTTTTTTCTATCATCCCCCTCCCTTTCCACTTTTATTCATCCTCATGTGTGCATGTATGCGTGTGTATGTGCTTTTAAGTCATTTGTAAACTTTTGGCAACCCCATGAATTTCACAGGGTTTTCTTAGGCAAGGAATACTCAGAAGTGCTTTTGCCAGTTCATTCTTCTGAAATATAACACTTAGTATTCATTTTTGGTCTGGTTCCTTTAGGGTATTTCGGCCCCAGAGTTGTAATTTTCCTTACTCGGTGTCTATTCTCCCTGTAGAATGGTGAGTAGAGTGGAGATCTGAAGAGTCTGAGGTGGGGAATTATCCAAAGCTTATATTGTAGGGCTCCCGTATGACCAGATTGGCCAGATTAAATCCATATTCTATTCATTCTATTCAGTACCTGTTAGGAACTTTAGCTAGATTCTAAGATTTCTTTTTCAGAAAAGGATGATATAGCTACCCCTGACTCTTAAGATTTCATTACAGTTAAAAAAACATATTAACTATATTCCATGTAGTGACCGAGTACCCTAAAGGCATCAGATTCTGTCTGATCTTGGAAGCTAAGCAGGAGTGGTTCTGGCTTGTACTTGAAGAGCAGCCCACCAATCAATACCAGTTGCTCTATATTTCAGAGGAAGAAACTGGCAAAATCACTTGTGAATATTCCTTACCTAAGAGAACCCTACGAAATTCATAAGGTTGCCATAAATGAACAGGCAACTTGAAGGCACATAAACACATAACCCAAGTCCCTGCCTATAGAAGCAGAAGAAGGAGAAATTTAAAGTGTGTTTCTCCAGCTGTCTTCTGCCCTCCCATAGGAAATCCTTTCCCTCCAACTATCCCATCCCAATCATCCTACTTTTTCATCTGCTTTAAAATATCCCAGTTTCTGTCTCCCCCTCCACTTTCCCCATTTGTCTTCAGCTTACTTCAGTTGCTGCAAACTAGGTTCAAAGAACAGAAGTTGTTCACACTCAGTTAACTTCAGAATGGGGAGAATCTTGTCCTTCCCAGCAGAGTAAAGTAAAAGCATATTGCTACAGCCTCTTGGCTTGTGTATTTTTTCTCATTAATAACTTTTGCATCCAGACCCCATTCTGATCTTGCCTGGCCACACATGTCCCAGTTTTCCTTGTGAAATGTTGGAGCGTATGCAATACTTAACACTATTCATAATACAGTGTTGGAATTCACTACGACACACTTTAATGACAGGTGTTGGCGTGGGCAGCTTTAAATGAAGATAGATACATTCACAGAAATAAGGACCACCAGAATTTACTGGTCAGAGTGCTTAGGCATCTCCTACAATATCAGAGACCGTATGCCTCTGCATATAAATGGATGGGGCATATGAAACACAAGGCTTAGGCCAGTTCCACACTAGACTATTATAGTGCTATTATTCTACTTTCAACATCCTATGGAATCCTGGGATTTGCAATTTAGGGAGGGGCCTTTGAGGGACTTTAGGCAGCTCTTCAGAAACTATTCACTGAGCCTTAATGAAAAACCTTTTTTTTTTAAGCAGGAAAGCTGCTACCCTTAATCAGAACTTGGAAGTAATTTGTTACAAAGAAGAAATGACTTGTAATCAATTCCTTTTCTGGAATAATAGAGAAGAACCAAATTACATTACAGTTGTAGCATAACTAGAAATAACTTCACTACTTTGGGGTATAACATACTTTTAGTTACTTTTATAGTTACAGGGGATGTACATCCTTGCAGGTGTCTTTGTAGCATATCAGTTTTTATAGTAACTTTTCATTATATTGAAGAGTTCCGTTTGAAAAATTCCCTCTGTAACAGTAACTAACCACTTGTGGAGGTTGCAACTGTAAATATTTATTTTTTAAATGTAACTGTCCAAGCTCTTTTCTTCATAATCAAATACTCTAATATACAGGTAATTTATACAAACTGTGGTTTTCTGGATATAAGGTAGCCACTTACAAATTGCTAGACAGGAAGAAATGTTTGCATCAAGAGAACCTCTTCTCTGTATTCAGTAGCCTTGTAGCATTTATTCAATTGGCATGCTGAAGCTGGTGTAATATTAGCTGAGTGGGATGATATGCTTTGGTTTCCTGTTTTCATACTCATATATACCTCTGTACTGGCTTTTATTGTTTGGCTTCAGTGTTGCAACTTGTCATACATGAAAAGAATGCCTTATTCTTTTCCTTCCCACATTCTGTGCACATTGGAATGAATCTGAGAATGCTAGACTGAGGGATGGAGGAATCTAGACCTGGTGTAGACAGGTTCTTGAGGAGCCAACACACTCCAGCTGAGCCAATGTGTCTGGGCTTAAGCCAGATTTCATTTTAACTTCCTCTAGACAGCAAGTCCATCAGAGGACACTAACTGAATTCCATGGCCAGCTATTCACGTGCCTCTATGATGTTACATGCATGTGTTTTTCCTTGAGTGGTGTGGATGTGTGTCTTCTAACCAATTTTTTCCCTTAGCACTAATATATATAGCATCTTGCAACTGAGGAATGCAAGAATACCATCCAACTGTCTCCATTTGGCAGGGACAGTCTTGATTAATCTTATGTCACCCCACTTTTCAGCTATTTTTAAAAAGTTCCAGTTTCTCTCTCTTCCTTCCACTTTCCCCCTTAATTCTCAGCTTGCTTCAACTGCTGTAAAGTGAGTTCAAAGTGCAAAAGTAGTTTGCAATCAATTAACCCAGTAGGAGAGAGAGGTCTTGTGAGGGAGAGAATCTTGTCCTTCCCAGGAGACTCAGGCAAAAGTAAAATGCTACAGCCTCTCCTAGCTTGTTTGTTCTTCCTCATTAATAACTTTTATTATCTTGACCACACTCTGATATTGCTTGGCCACATGGGGCCTGTGAAATTTTCGTCTGTGAAATGCTGGAGGGTATGAGTTAGTGGAAGAGGGCTCTTTGATGTTGCCAAAAAGGAAAACATGAGAGCTAATTTTCATGAAATTAGTAGTGCTAATTTGTAGGTAAGGGTGTCAATTTAGAATTGCTAGAACTAGAAATGTGGTCCACTTCACCATAGTGGGAAGAACTGTATCCCAGTGGGTCTGCTGTGCTGGTGCTAACTGCTCTCAGGCAACTTTAAAGTCCTTACCATCCCAGATTCTTTATCCTGAAGCCAGGCTTTGACTGGATATACCGTTAGATGAAGTAGGGCTTTGAACAGACAGAAGAAATAGCTACTTTATCCTGAAGTATTATAGGTTATAAGCACAATAATTGTATTGATAATAAAACTTAGCCTCATTTTTCTTTATAACTTGAGGCCATTAAGAAAAATGAGGAAAAGAAGCCTCAATAAAATAATGCCGTGGGTGAAATTTTTCTGTTTTCTTTGGTGAAGAGGCACGGGTGCACTTTTATATTGTACAGGAAAGCGGCCCCCTCTTGTGGTTAAAAAGCATGTATAAGCAGAGAATGATGAAATAAGAGGGAAGCAGGTCTGAATAAAGCATAATCAGAGAGCAAAATAAATAGGTCTGTGCGTGTGTGTGTGTAGGTCTCAGAAAATGAATTTCCCATGCCACCAGATCCTCTGAAGATGCTGGCTACAGATGCAGGCAAAAAGTCAGGGGAAAATACTAATAGAACACGGCCTCAAAGCCCAGAAAACCCACAACAACCTTTGAATTTCCCACTGTTTGATCTTTAGGTTTCAGGTTGATGTTGCTTAATACGGGTGTGGAATCATATTGAGTTTCAATTATTTTAGATTGCAACATAATCTTTCTATAGTGTTGATGCTCTTTTCTTCTCTGTTTCCCACAAGATGAGGATAACAGTTATTAAGTGTTATTACTGGAACCTATCGAGGCTATACAGTCCTCTCATGGATCTTATTTAGGCTTAGAATGAAAGATTGTCACTTTGCTTCAAGTTTTTAGAACTACTCTGAAAGTTTTAGTTTTACAACTACTCTCAAGACATTTCTTGATATTAGAAAAAGAAATCACCAAATGCACTGGTTTCATGATGAATTAATGCAAACAAAGCTTTCCTCACCCCGAGGTCCCAATCCAGAGTTTCACTAGAATCAGTAGATATAATTGTCATAATGGTAATGAAACTTGCAAGGAAGTCTTATGTATTGGTATGTAGATTTCACAGGGTTAAGTAGGACTTATTTCCAGATAGGCATGCATAATTTTTCCAATTTAAACTTCATTAACTTTCTGTATATTGGGGTTAATGTGACTAACATTGCCAGAAATCTGTATTGACTTATAGAACAAAAAGCTAATATTCAACTTTGGCATCTTAGATCAGAATGGCATGTTTGGAATTTACAAGTACAACTGGGACCTATAATTAATATGGTAGTGTAGAATTAATCCTGTTCACCCAGCCATGTTTTTCCCAGAATACTTCAGTACCCACCATTTGTTCCAGTTTGGCAAGGACAGTTCCAAGTAATCCTCAGTCATCCCACCTTTTCAATTGTTTTTAAAAGTCCCAGTTTCTCTCTCTCTCTATCCTGCTTTATCTTCAGCTTACTTCAGTTGTTAAAAATTGAGTTTGAAGTGTTAAAGTTTGCATTCAATTAACTCAGGAGGGGAGAAATGAAAGGAGGTGTGGAATCTTTCCCTTCTCAGTAGGCTCAATCAGCAGCAAACTGCTGTATTACAGCCTCCTCTATCTTGAGTCTTTCTTACCTATTAACTTTTGCCATCTACAGCACTCTGGTGTTCCCTTGCCACATGTATCCAGGGCCATTTCCACACTATATATACTTGGCCTCTCCCAAAACTGCAAATCCCAGGATTCCATAGGACGTTGCAAGTTAAATAATAGTGCTATAACAGTGTAGTGCAGAAATAGCCCAGGTTTTATCTGTGAAATGTTGTATATATTTTTAGGTTTCCTCTCCCACCTGGTTTATTATTCCTCACCCCAAGCACCCTGAAATATAGTATTCTGTGACCACTATCCATGTTTAGTCCTCACTGGGTTTTTTTTTTTAAATGTTTCTTATTTGTGGAGCAGGGGGATGTTTTTCCTTCTTGTTAGGACTTTTTTTGGTTTTCTGCAAAGATCTTTTTTTTGTTTCATTTTGCAAAACTTGGGATTTCCCCCAAAGCAGTTGCTCCCTCCCTCTAGGATGACCACTTATTTATAGCTAAACAGAGAAAATGCAGCAATGGAGAGAACAAGATATAGTTTTACACATGACTTTCATCCATAAATTTATGCACACGAAAAGAAATTGGGAGTAGCTATCACCATTTAAATGGGGACACAATACATCTCACCATGGTGGGAAGACTGTAACCAGGTTACCTCTTTGCTTACTCAGTTCAGGTTCTAGCTATTGGTGGGAAACTTCAAGGCTATTACTTTCTTTTCTTAGGGCTTTTTGTTTCCAACCTAGACTTCTCTTTAAACAGAGGACACTTTTTTAAAAAACAGTGAATTCTCAGAGCCTCTGAAAACACAGAATTATCCTAGGTCCCATGGTTCTCAAACACAGAACCAGTGATGTAGTCTCGAGTAGATAGATGCGGACTCGACTTGGCAATAACTGATGCACTGACTCGATTTGACTCGAGACTTGTATATTTTTAATGATTGACTTGCTGCCCTTGCTTCAGTAACAACACATTCATTGAGAAACCTTATGACTTTGAACAACCCCTCATTTCTTTTTGCCTACTGGTCACATGGCAATTGGTCTCAAGCCCAAAGTGTGGGTGCATTTCTCAGAGGAAAACAACAAATGAGTTAGGCAGTGGGCTTGAGATAGGCTTGAGGTCTAATTAGCAGCCTGTCCCTGCTGCATATTTGGAGGAGCCTTCTGAAACTTTACCTAAGAGCAGAAGACAAGCCTCACCCCCAGGGTGCAGGGTGCAAACGCGTTAGGCAGCAGGCTTGAGGAGGAAGGATCCTTCCTTCTAAAGCTTTTGAAGCTTCAGTAATGGGCAGTAAGAGGGATCCTGTTCCCCACTTTCGAAGCTGCAGATGGCAAAATTGCAAATGTGGAGGCCCGATTCTGTTTAAATTGTTAAAAGTGAATTTATTTGGCTCTGTCCAATAATTCTGGAATTTTGGTTGGGGTAAAGTTGACGTCTAGACTTGAGACTTGACTTGGGACTTGGCTTGAAAGTATCTTCAAGGACTTGAGACTTGACTTGAGACTTCAAGGTAGAGACTTGAGACTTGGAGTAAAAGACTTAAACACATCACTGGAACTATCCTAGATCCGTGGTTCTCAAACACAGAATTATCCTAGATCCGTGGTTCTCAAACACAGAATTATCCTAGATCTGTGGTCCTCAAACTTTTCACCTCTCACACTCTCCACTTCCTCTCTTTACTTCCCTCTTCCACACCCAAGAAACTGCCTTGTGGTCATTAAGAAGCACGTGTCTGCTGTGCCAGTGACGGAATGTTTGAAGAAGCTGAGTGGGAAAAGCATAAAAAAGGGAGGCCAATTTTTTGCTGCGTCTCAGTTGGAGGAAGGCATAAT
The DNA here is from genome assembly GCA_948474755.1 of Ctenosaura bakeri. Lineage (NCBI taxonomy): Eukaryota > Metazoa > Chordata > Lepidosauria > Squamata > Iguanidae > Ctenosaura > Ctenosaura bakeri. The sequence goes on along the minus strand of CAOLHI010003465.1, from coordinate 35,593 downwards.
GGAGGAAGGTGCCTTGTGTCACTCTTTTCAGACACCAGTAGTTCCTCAACAGTGCACACATGCACACACACACAGGTTTGCCCTTCTTTTTCACATTTGCTGTACTTGCAGGCTGACTTTTCATGCACCCCCTCTCCAAGCAACTATCATACCCTGCTTAGGATCCTACCCTACAGTTTTGAGAACCACTGTCCTAGATATATAAGACACATGGTCACCTTATGTTCTTGTGCATGCAGAGTGCATAAGGATCCACTCTTCTTTCTAAATTTTAGAAAGAAAGGGAAAGAAGCAAGCTGTATCAGACATACACAGCCATGGACTTCTAAGATGAATTTAGGGACGTCACTCGTTCTCTTTCATTTCCCCATCTGCCAAGTAGGAAGAACAGTGACCTCACAATGTGGTGTTAAGATGAAACATGATGATGTTGATAAAACACTTTGCATATCAAAAGTGCTACATCATTTATGTTAAATGATACTGTTTGTTCAGCTACAAGAGAGATGGGAATCATGCAGTTCCCCAGAAGTGGTTAGACGGCAGGTCCCACAAGACCTAACCAGCATTGCCAATGATGAGAAGCAATGGCAATTGCAGTCCAACATGTGGAGGGCCACATACTTCCCACCACTGAGCTGTGGGGAATATAACAATGACTGAAAGAACAGTCATACAATTGGCTCTCCCCATTTGTAGGTGTCACTTTCACAGATTTGATTATTTGTTAGTTTCTACAACCCCTGCACCCCCCCCCGGTGCTTCTTTTCTGGGGGAATCTTCTCTCTCAGTAGCTCTGATCAGGCTGTGTATCCCTTTAAAAACCTGCCTCTGGTCCTCCTCCTCTCTCACCACTCACTGCCTGGCCAAGGACAACTAACAGCCTGATTTTTCAGCATCACAACCCCCCAACACACCCAAGGAAGGAGTTGGGCAAGAGAAAGGAAGTATAGGGCCACCATGCAACCCACCCTTTCCTTTTCCTTTCCTTGACCTGGTTTGGACCCTGGGTGCCTGTTTTCCCCACCAAGCCTCAGCCCCCTTCCCACAGACACACATTTGGATATTTGCAGTTTTCCCACTTTTGCAGGGGTCTTGGGATCCTAGCCCTTGTGAATGTGGAAGGCCTACTGCAGTTTTAATGATGTTTTAATAAACATTAAATATATTTAAATAAATATTTGATTTTTTTAACACAGGTATCTCAGATGAATATATAACGCCTATGTTCAACTTCTATAAAAGTATTGGGGAACTGAAGATGACACAGGAAGAGTATGCTCTACTCACAGCAATAGTTATCTTATCTCCAGGTAATTCAGCTTCTCAGTTAATTACTACAGAATCAATGTGAGGGGGGGAAATTAGGAAAATGCCAGAAAGGAGTTTGACGTCTTCTGGAGAGGGTCATTGTAAAATCAGTTTGCTAAAGCAGTTTAATTGTAAAGGCACAGTTGTGGGATTGGGCTTTGGTTATTGTGTTAGCAAGTGACTTTGGGGGCCAAAGTGTCATTTAGTGAATAAAACTGCAATTTGCTGAATGGGTTGGCTAATGAAATCCGAAAGCCAGAGTAGCCCTGCAGTATTTTTGTTCATGACGTGATTTTTAGTAATTCAGTATACCATTTCCAAGATAAATGTCAGATAGTGTTGATATTCTTGCTTAATAATTATATTCTGAAAGAAGATTTTCCTTTACAGTCTCACCGTTTCATCTTATAATGATCACTGTAAATGAGAGGGTGAATTGGTGAAGGAAAGTACCCCTATTATCAATAGATGATCAGTGTCTGGGGATGTAAATCTTCACAAATTTCATTCTCACTGGTAAAAAGGAACACTGTTACATTTTTCTTTGCTGAGAAAAAGTCTAGAAAAACTGCACTGGGGTATATTCTCAGAACAAGACATACTTGTTGCAGGAAAAAAAAAGTACATGGGTTATTTGGCCCAGAAAATGCCATTTTCTGCACAGAATCGCTGTGTGTTTTTTCCTGCAGAAAATGTCATTTTTTGGTGCAAATTCAATCAGATGACAAGGGGCACGCAAAAGGACTTTCTGTGTGTAGAGAGAGGCATGGAACACTATCCATGTCTGTGCATGGAGACTCTGAGAACGGGCATCTGAAAGGGATGGGGAGAGATGACATCACAGAAGCAGCCCCATAACCTCATTTCACCCAGCCTGCTATATTGACCCTGGAGGGATCCAGCTCCTGAGGCCAATACAATTTTCTACCCACGTTGTTTTGTTTAAAAATGTTCAAAATATAATGTAAAAGCCAAATGAGGCAGGTTCCTGTATTTAATACAGTACATTAACATGCCTGCAGGGTTGTTGTTGTTTATTTTAAAGATGCACATTTTGCCCCCACAATTATGTACATGTGGTGCCAACAAAATGGAGGTAGTGAGAACTCTTAACAGTTGTGGCCGGGAATAGCTGCCCTGTGGGGTGTGGGGCAAAATGAGGACATTTCCCCTCCCAAATAAGATTCTCCCCCCATGAAATTTTCCTTCAATTCCAAAATTTCAGTTGATCATTTAGAAACAGGGGCCATTTCTACACTACACTGTTATAGTGCTATTATTCCGCTTTCAACATCCTGTAGAATTCTGGGGTTTATAATTTACTGAGGCCAAAGAGCTCTCTAGCTGAGAATTCTAAATGCTCCTCCCTAAACTGCAAATCTCAGGATTCCATAGGATGTTGAAAGTGGAATAAGAGCAGTGTAGTGCAGAAATGGGCAGAGTTTGGTCATCCAAAAAAAAGGGGAAGGCAAAGTTAGCAAGGGAATGGAAACACAGCAAACATGAGAATCCTAGGTATGAGTGATTTTCAGTATCTCTGTTTCTGTAATGCTAGAAATGGGGGAAAGGAAGGAAAATTTCAGAGGTGGTCAGAATTCTTATTTGGAAGGCAATGCCTCTGATTGTAGCACTGTGACATTCTGAACTGGCAAACTTGAAATAACATTCATAATTGTTTCTCTCCATTTTTGAAATATAAAATACAGATCGGCAATATATACAGGACAGGGAATCTGTGGAAAGACTTCAAGAGCCCCTCCTTGAAGTTCTGCAGAAGTACTGCAAGCTCTACCATACAGATAATCCTCAACATTTTGCCTGCCTCTTGGGTCGTCTTACAGAACTGCGGACTTTTAATCACCATCACGCAGACATGCTGATGTCTTGGAGAGTTAACGATCACAAGTTTACACCTCTTCTTTGTGAAATATGGGATGTCCAGTAATAGGAATGGGTTTAGTTGCAATCCTAAGTACATTTACGTGGAAAAATGGAACTGACTCCATGTAAATGTTTGCTGGATCAGATTTTTTTTAATTACCTGAAACTGAAAGCATTCATAGTAAATTTTCCAAACTTTATGTAGAACATTTTTACTGGGAAGCTGGAATAATGGTCCTGTTCTCCAGTTTCTCACTGTCCTCTTGGAAGAACAACAAAAATTCCTTCTACACGAAGCCAATATTCTTTTACCTCTTCTGCAGCCAAACTGAATGTATATCTGTTTCTTCCTTCAGAATTATGAGCCCTCCATGTGTATTCATTGCATTCTGTTTATCTAAATGTTTCACTAATACACAAGTTTGTAGTTGCTGTAAGAATTCAGTAAATACCACTCTGCCCAAAACATGCTTCTTTCTGTTCCAACATGAGAGAAATAATAACTGCGGAAATTAACCTCCATTTCTTTTTCTTTGCTGTAGGAAAGGAGAAAAGTTAATTCCAAACATATTTGGAAGTAAGTCTCAGTGATCTGAATGGGATAGGAAACCTGTGCCCTAGGGCTGTGCATAGCCTTCAGTCTTATCCTATATGGCCACTAACCTATATGGCCATTAACCTAATTTCAAAAGCTCTCTGCAAGTGATCAGTCTAAGTCTCTGGAAGAGTAAGCTGTGTCCCTCCTGCAACAGCCTACTAGGTAGAAAAGAAAAAGGAGAGAAAGGGTGGCAGAAAGACAGAGGTAGCTTCATTTGTCTGTGGACTGCTTCAGCTGCACCCATTGCCAGCATGTGGCCACAACCAGATCAGACATACTGGAATGGACTCCTTGATGGGAAAGAATAAAAAGTTTGCCTCTCAATCTAGAATTAAATCTGATGTCAAAAAATGCTTAAAAGCAAAGCTAGATTTGTCTTTTTCTAACTTTATGAGGTTTTAAAATGTTGGCGAGTTGGCAGGGAGCAGAAAGTGAAGGAAGAAAGGTGCAGAATTGGTTGGGCTTCATTTGGTCCCTTTTTGTCTCTGTTTCTTCTTCACAATCCAATGGGCAAAACACTTGAAATGAGATTTTCAATTAGATAGTGTACATGTTCCTGTAGCCCCATGACTCTGACATGCAGATCCAGCTGCTCAACAAAGAAAGCCTATCTTGGCCAAACAGCTAGTGAGGACTTCTGTGGTATGCTCACAGTTGAGCGAAGTAGAGCTGTACTCACAGGGTCAAACTACCTGGACTTTTTGATTAGCTGGAGGGATGACAACATCTGCTGCCATATTTCACTCTTCAAGCCTCTCTAAGCTCTCACTGAGTCTAGCTGCAGTCCTCTCAAGTGCCAAACAGTGTTTTCTCTTCCATTGCAGTATACCAACCTATGGTACCGGAATAGTGGACAAACCAATGGTGTTACACTACCAACAGTTGTACAGCAATTAATCCCAGTACTGGTCGTGTGTTTCATCATTGAATGGAGAAGGTCCATGGGGCAGACCTATCTTATGCAACATTCTTCTAGAATGACAAGAATTGTGGTTGGCATTTTTAAGCTAGTACAGTAGTTTTAGAAAATGATATGTGTATGATATCCCATGTGGGACTTACATATGTATAATATCCAACTTTATTAGTTACTGTATGGACAATATTTTTTTAAAATGCTTTCCACCAAAAGTTACTTGGCACAGACATTTAGATGACTAAGGAATTTTTTCATCCCTCCTCTGGGATTTCTTTTTAGAAATTGTTGTCACAATGGCAACTTTCCAGGCTTTTGGAGGGCAGATCTTAATGTTAAGAGAAGCAGTTTGTGCCTGAGGGGACATGAAGAGATATGAAAATTCTATGTTTGTTTACACCTGTCATGCCCAGTTTACACACAAACCATCACTAGATGCTACCAGCACTAGATGCTGTGTGCACCCACCTGCACACAAGACATACTCGTGTGTAGAAAATAATTTGTATCTCACATGCAATACAAATACAGAAACACACACTTTAAAAAAACCCAGCAAATTTGTTCACCCAGCAAAACAAACTCATGCCATGCACATTTATACCTGAGTCAAACTACATAAATGTAACAGACAACATGCAGTGGTCATACCTCTGAAGGGTATCCCCTTTTCATTGAAATACACATGGTGGCTCAAGTACCTATAACTGGTGGGTAGAGGTACAGTTAGTAAATCAGCAGTTGGAACAAGTTGGCCAGGTGTATTTAAAAGCCAGGGCAACACACAGATAGGGTCCAAAATTTGTTTTGATTGTCCAAAAGTAGAACAGCGTAGCACTATTATTTCCCTTGATACAGACACTGTGCTCTCGTCATTGCAGTACAGAATTGCATTGGCTTTTTTGGCTGCTGCATCACACTGTTGACTCATGTTTAGCTTATGGTCTACTAAGACCCTGAGATCCTTCTCACATGCACTCCTTTGAAGTTAAGTGTCTCCCATCCTCTATTTGTGCATTTCATTTTTCTGACTTAGATGTAGTACCTTCTATTTATCGCTGTTCATAGTCATCTGGTGAGTTTTGGCCCACCTCTCCAATCTGTCAAGGTCATTTTCAATTCTACTCTTGTGCTCTAGGGTATTAGCTATCCCCCCTGCATTTGTTGCTGGGTAGAGAAACTGAGAGCCAGTGTTGTGTAGTGGTTTGAGCATTGCACTATGTACCTGGAGACCAGGGTTCGAGTCCCCACTCAGCCACTGGGTGATGGTGGGCACGTCACATACTTTCAGCCCCCAGAAAACCCCATGATAGGGTCCTCATAAGTCTGAAATTATTTGAAGGCACACAACAACAACAAGAGAAACTAGTATTGCCAGGTTTTCAAAATAGCAATCAAGAAGAGTAAAAAATTTATGACAATCAGGAAGCGGCTGTTAAGAAGTTTGTATACTCCCTAAATACCAAATGACATTATTTTCAATTACCCTAAGCCATGCATTGTTCTGTGAAATTAACATATTGTGCATATTCATAAATGACATGATGCATGCATTTCTTTATAAAGGCCCCAACCCCAAAATACAGGATGGGGGGGCAGCTCATTTAGTCTCTATAAAAAGAAAAGGTTTACAACCCTCAAGCAGAGGACACCTCTTATCATATGGGACACCTGCCATATAAGGGATGAGATTTCTGGTCCTCAAATAAAAGGAAACCTAATATATAAAAGTCAAAGTTTGTCTGTGTCAGGCAAAGACCTCATAGGATTGGCTGCCTAAGAAGATTCTATGGAATCCTGGGGTTTGCAGTTAAGGGAGGGGCCTTTAGAATTCTCAGCCAGAGAGCTCTTGGGCCTGTCTTGAATAGGCTGGTTGCTATGGAGACAAGGCCCAGCAACAAGGAGGAGGGCAATGTTTTCCTGCAGGAACCCAACATGTTTATGTAAATAACTCTGAATACAGATTGGACGGGGGATATGGGGAAAAGTTACAGGTACCGGCCAAGACAGCTTGAGGAATTAGAGACACAGGATCTCAAATCTTTCTACCAAGTACTACCTACTAGAAAATAAAATCCCGGGCAATATTCGCCAGTTCCTTACAATAAAGGACACTTGGCAATCCGAGGAGAAAGTAGAGATCCACGGATGACGCGCTGGGCTCATGGGAGGCAAAGGCAGGATATAAATGCACCTAATGAACTTATTTTAAAGAAAAACTCTTGTGTTCGGTTTTGTCCGGAGGGCTTTCTCAAAACCGCACCAGCGGGGAAAGCCATTCAACCCCTTGGATCGAGAGCACAAGCTGTGTATATCCACCCCCAGCAGGGCTTCCGCGGCGACAGCCTCCCTCCTTCCTCAGCCGACAACCAGCCCGACCCTGGCCAGGAATCCGTCGCCTGACGCCGCCTCAGCAACAGCAGCAGGAAGCACCGGGCCGGGCGACGCCTCCGCCGGCAGCGGCGCTCTGATTTGAATCCGTGTCGTCGCCCGAGGAGGCCGCACGACGCGGAGGCCGGCGCTGTTCGGGCCCTGCCTCTCGGCTCCGCCTCGGCCCGCCTGATTGGGCCTTTCGAACTGTGCGGGCGGACGCAGGCGAATGAATCGGGGAGCGGAGTCTGTGGCTGGGAGGGCCGCTGCTGCGCCGCAGGGTCGCCCCGTGTGGCTGGCCCACGCCGCGGAGGATAAACATGCTCGGGGGAGCCTGAGGCGGTGGGGTTCTTCCCGTAAGTACCCTCCCGGGGCCCCTGGGGGGCTGAACGGGGCGGCGTGGTTTTATTTTTCTGCCTCGGCGGCCCCACAGAGAGTCTCTCCTCACGAGCAACAGCGGTCGGACCTCTCTTCGGGCTGGGACGGAGGTCTGTTTTTTTCCCCTCGTGACAGAACCGGCTCTAGCGTGAGGCACCGTGAGGGCGCGGCCGCCTCAGGCTTCGGCTTGGAGGGGTATTGAGAGGGCAGTTGCTGTATTGTTACTGCGAGGAGTGGGAAGAAGTGCTTGAGGGGTTTTCTGCCCGGTGTGCCAGACTCACTTGGACAGCTTTGGGAACTGTACGGCTGTGGTGGGGGACGCGTGGGTTGCATTTGGTGTTCAGTCACAGGCAACACGGTGGCCACTTCCGCACTAGCCTGTTATAGCGCGATGATTCCACTTTCAACCTCCTCTGGAATCCTGGGGTTTGCAGTTTCGGGAGGGGCCGGCCGGCCCCTCCCGAAACTGCAAACCCCAGGATTCCAGAGGAGGTTGAAAGTGGAATCATCGCGCTATAACAGGCTAGTGCGGAAATGGCGAATGTCTCCAGTTGGCCTTGAAGGGTGAGGATTGTTTTCCTCCTCCATGCCTTGCAAGGCATGGGTTTTGGTGCCAGAGTGTATCTTTTCTTTCCACTTCCATGGGTTAAGATTGCTCTCTGGGGCTGCTTAATAGAAAATAGAAAGTTAGAAATGGTTTGAAGGCACATAAGACCCTACCAATTTTGAGGAAAAAGTAGGTATTAATAAAGTAATAGTAATAATAATATGCCTATTATTACGGTTACCATAAGTTAGAAATGGTTTGAAGGCACATAAGACCCTACCAATTTTGAGGAAAAAGTAGGTATTAATAAAGTAATAGTAATAATAATAGGCATATTATTATTACTATTACTTTATTAATACCTACTTTTTCCTCAAAATTGGTAGGGTCTTATGTGCCTTCAAACCATTTCTAACTTATGGTAACCGTAAGGCGAACCTATTGTAGGGTTTTCTTGGCAGAATTTGTTAGAGGGGGGTTAACCTTGTCCTCCTCTGAAGCTGAGAGAGTGTGACTTCTCAAGATCACTCAGTAGGTTTCCATGGCCAAGCAGGGATTTGAAGCCTGGTCTCCCAGTGTCTTAGTCCAACATTCAAACCACTATATCATGCTGGCTCTATACTATGGTACAGGGAATTTTTTAAAGGGTTGCTTGTTGTTGCAGCACTACCCGGCCTTCCTCTTTAGAAATACAAAATAGAGGCTGTGATGATATGTTTTTGATTTGGTGTTGTTAAAGTAGTGGAGAGCTGTCTCACAGTGTCTCAGATCAAGCGTGAGCTGAAGACTGTGTTGCAATGGAAACATGCAACAAGTGGTCCTGTTGAACTTACTCTGGCACTCTGGTCCTTTTTCTCTATTTGGTTTTTGGAACACAACTTTGAGTGCACAGGTTTTGAATTACTGTAGACATCCCCAAACTGGCTGTCTTTGGTTGTGCCAGACTATAACTCCCACCATCTCTAGCCACCACAGTTGATAGCTACACTGGCTGAGGCTGGTAGGAGTTACTGTCCAATATTTCTGGAGGGTGCTAGGTTGAGGAAGACAGAGTTGGAAAAGGAAAGATCTTTCAGCAAGTTTTTTTTCCTATAAGTCTGAGGCAAGCATGTCTCTCTTCATCAATATGAGTTTATATAGCAGAATCATATAGCTGTAAGACAGTGAATAACTTTCTTTAAAGTTTTGTGACATAATAGTTTGAAGTTTTTTTAAATTCTGTATGTGAAAATCTTACAGAAAATTATCTACACGGCATGGAGCATTTACTAGTCACATGCACATATAATATCTGAATCATATTTCTTCATGAAGATCTACTAGGTGCTACTAAAGGTAGGTTCAGATTTATGACTATAAGCATTCTGTCTGAATAGAGTGGGTTCAATTTCCTGAATTTTATCTTACAAACAGCATGGTATTCTATGTAGTTGCAACTAAGAATGCTTCCTTCAAAGAAGATCTCTTTGAAACCACTTGGACTTACTCCTGAGTAAATATATTTTACATTGCCATGATCATCTAATACCAGTATTCTATGAAAGTTCTTCTCAGCCTGTTAACCTACTGTCCTACATTGAATGAATGTGTGAGTAAATCCCACTGAATTCAGTGAGGTTTATGTATGAGTAGATAAACAGTTGCACTGTAAGATGTTTGATAAGATGTAGAATTTGCTAAGATGACCCTTAACTATGATTTTTCACCCAGTTCTAAAACCTGTTGTACCAGCACATGTGCATTTGGGATAAAGAATACCAAGAAGAACAGTGCACGCCAGAACAGGACATTAGCACTGTAAAGAGATTTGTTGTGGCAGATGTTTGGGATTGATGTTATACTCTGCTAATGGTTAAGTATAGTAGCAGAACAAAGATGCCTTAAAGCTTTGCCTGTGATGAAACATATTAAAGATCTTTTCATGCTCTAGGCGAGGGTGGCTTCTGCAATTTAAATCTAAAGTATTGTGTAGAACTGTTTAAAAGAAAACATTGCAAGTTGCATTATTAAATGAATTTGGTTTCCTCTTATCCTCCTGACTGCTTATTTGCTTGTTCTATCTCACATCAAAACTCCCACATTGCGTCAGTAAAGATCTACATTAGTGATGCAAAGTTTCAGATGGTTTGGAAAGAAGAATCCAAAGCTATTTGCTACATGGCATTGATCCCAATGGAATATATTTCTGAATAAACATGCATAGGAAAGCACTTTGAACAGCTGATATCTGTGCTGTCTCTTGCCATAAGGTATACAGTTACTTGGGCTATACAGTTATTCAGGCTATTTGTCTGTGTGCACATGACAAGGAGACTTCCTTCCTTCCTTCTAGCCTAAAATCCGCAAGGATTGGTAACTGGCAATTAGAAACTGGATTCCAATATCCATTCTGTGTCTAGGAACATAAGCTAGGCTGTGACAAAAAGTAGAGTGTAAAAGCATATCAGATGGGAACTAAGTTTTGGACCATCAATGCTGTACTTCTACAGTCTTTCAGACCATTGTGATTCACCAATACACTGAACAGACATTTAGTGCCAGTGACTAAATAGGCTGTTTTATACCACAAGATGAATCTAAAATACTGTTGCTTGACATGAGCCTTTTGAACATATTAAAACATGCTTGAAATAGGAATATAGTGACTCCATTTCCTGTTTAAGTTTTATTTGAGGAAATGATACATTCAGCTGAAAACAAGCCAGTTTTGTTTGAAAGAACTATCCCTGCTCAACTGTAACACAGCTGAGAAAGAAGGAAAAATATTGTTTCTAAATGAATTAAATTCAGTTTCTGTCACAAGAACTTGGCGCACTGAGGACAGCAATTTATAATTGGTATAAGTTATGTAAGTAATTTGAAAAGTTTAAATTTACAATTAAATTAATTCTGCAGTATGCTGTCACTGCTTAAGTTCTCCAAAAACAAATACGTTAAAAACTAAACAGATAATTTTTATTATCACTGGAGAGATACATACCTTGGTATTTCGTATTAGTGATATTGTATGTGTGGCTTGCTGCTGTAATTCCTTTATCATGGTTGGGTCATTTACTCTCCAGGTTTAGACTCTCAATAGCTGTTTCCCTCAACACAGTGGAGACAATTACAATAGTCCATGGGGGGGGGATCTGCACAGCCTGGCATTCTTAGTATTAAATGATTTTTTTGAGACTTGAGGGCATGGACAGGGTGCTTAAACAAGTATGATCTATTGTATAGGGCATGACTCTTTCTTGGCTTGGCTTGTTAGGTTGAGCTGGGAGGGACTGACTAGTTGGTCCAGGAGAAGATAAATGCTGTGAGTTGAAGGCCATATGAAGCAAAGCACTAACTTTGTTTTGAAGCTGAATAATTGAAAAAAGAAATACTTGAAGAGCAAAACGGAGTTGCAAGCCATCTGTAGAACAGGGAGAATATATGAAATAGTAGCAGTAATAGTCATCTGTTTGTTAGTCAGTCAGGATCTCAAGAGTTGTATGCAGTGTGAGAAGCTGCAAATTTCCTTCCTCTATGAGCTTGTTTGCTTTTCTTTTTCTTGGATTTTTTTCCTTCTTTGCTGACTATAACAGGTGTAGCCTGACAGCTTTTTGTAGCAGATTCTAGTGGGCTTAATGTGATTGTGTCAAACTTCATGCTACAGCTGTGGAGCTATTGCTGCTGTATTACCTTACCATCTCTGATATATATGTATATTTTGTTTTGTTTTTGTCTGTAAGACAAACATTGTCTGCTAAAGTAGCTCACATAATTAAAAACAAACTAGACAGGTTCTGTGAAATCAACTGTTAAATTAGAACCAGTCAATGAATGGAATTTATGGAAGGCGCTATGGTTGTCAGTGGCAGAAGAATCTTTTTCCTTCAGCTCTAGAGAGCTCCTAGCCCTTTTTATTTTCTTTTATCTTAACTCAAAGAACAGGTTGATGTGACCAGAAGTGTTTGTGCAAGGCCACTTGATATACCTGCACCACACTGTTACAACACTTTGATATTGCTTTTTAAATTTTATAATATTTATTTAATAAAATTTTATTTACATTCAAAAGAGACTGCAGTTATACAGTAATGTCCCACTGCAACAAAAATAGGAAAATAAAAACACAAAAGGAGGAAAAATAGCCACATTAGTCGTAAGTTTCTATAAAAATTCAAACAATATCTAAATATAAATCAATTTGTAAATTTTAGCTATACATCAGTCTTTCAAATGTTGCAAACATTGTTAGGTCTTCTATCCGTTGGATCACAGGGTGAAGAGAAATTTCCAATAATGAAGTATCAATCTTTTAACAGACAAAAGGGTGCACAAAATCTGCTTCCATTGGCATTCGTTAATTTCCAAGAAAAGAAACAAGTAAATAATTTAAAAGATCATGCATGTCCTTGAACTGTTCTTATAAAATTGAAAAGGGCAACAGTGCAACATCAAACCAAGTACCTGATGTAAATGTAAAAATCCCATTAGTGGACTACACCTCACCAATATTCAAATCTGCATTCCCCCATAAACACAATTTGGCATGACTGTATGTGTCAGATTGCAATTGATAAGACAATATTTGCCATACACTTCTAGCTGCTGAAATTGTTGGGAAAATACTGCCCTTTTTTTCATAAAATGATCAAGTACTGTCCATTTGAATAGAGGCACTAGAAATTAAGACTCTGTGGCTGACCATGGTGGATTACTTGCTTTAAGTGGATATGTCCAAAATTTAATACAACTTGACAGGTATGCCAAAGGAAGGCAAATCCTCCCTCGATAGGAATTTTCATCCTTTTCATTGAAATTCTAAGAGAAAAGGGCAAAACTACCTCTGAATATTCCTTGCCTAAGAAAACCCTATGAAATTCATGGGGTTGTCATAAGTGAATAGGCAACTTGAAGGGGGGTGCGTGCACGCACGCACGCACACACAAAATTATCACCATCACAACAATTGCATGTCAATGTCTTCCTTTAAAAGGTAAGACCTTTAACAACTTATGTAATGCTATCAGTACAGAAGTGAAGTCTCCCTTGGAAAGGTATTCCAGAGTCTTTTTCTACTCCTATCCATTATATCTTTGGGGTTTGTTACAATGTTCAAGAGGTTCCTCTGAAGATTATCTTAACAGCAAGGCAAGCTTATGTGGAGCAAATGGTCACACAATTTTTAAAGTCAGCATCAGCACTTTGTATAGCACGCAAAATTAATGGGGAAGCCAGTGTGGCTTCCAACGGGAGTGAGCGTGTGTCCAGGAAGGAGCAGGATAAATACCCCTTTCCCAGATGAGAGGGAAGACTGCAGCCACCTCTAGTACTGGAAAGGAGCAGCCAATGAGCTTAAACTGCAGTTTAAACTCATTGGCTGACAGTTAGACACTGCCAGTGGGAGCCCGTGTGGCCCACTGGTAGGATGGAAGCAGCGCACCTGGCAGCATGAGGAGACCATGCGATGGACATGGCCACCCTGAACTGCAAAATTGCCATGTGGTAAGTCGGGCAGCTCTCATTTTTACAACTTTCCTCCCAAAGAAGTTTCTTCCTCTTAAGCAAAGACAGAATGACTTGTATATGGATTCCACTGATTTCAGGGGACATAATTAAATTATCGTTGTCTTTATTTCATTTTAAGCCTCCAAATCATGATCTGAAGGATAGAGAAAGTGCTACAAGTATTCACACACCCTCCTTTTCTTTGTCTCATGCTTTCTTTTGATTTCTTCACATCACAGTTTACTGTGATGTTTGAACCAGCTAACTGTGGTTTGAAGGGAGTAAAAAAATCTTCTTTTAAATCATGGAGAGGATCAAGCTATTGTTTAAAACACTGGGGAAGGTCACATCTAAAATGCAGCCTCAATCTATGAGTCTATAATGCTGCAAGCATGAATTCTACTTTTTCCTTTTTTTAAAAAAATTGAATTTTAAAATTATACTTACAAAGAAAAGGCACAAGAAATTAAAATGGGGGTGGGAATGCATACACTCAGCATCTATATGTTAGTATTTCCAAAACTACATTTCTTGCTAGTGAGAGCTATAAATTATAATATCTTCAGTAATATCTTCATATCATTAAATAACAGAGTGCTTGACAGTGCTAAAGTATAAATGATTTAACAAAAGTAAAAGCATTCCATTTCAATGTCCAGTTGTCGATTTGTCACAGAATTTATTAATGTATTTTAATATACTTCTGTGGCAGATGTAATGTTCTCAAGAGAACTGATGTAAAAGAACTTCCCTTTCATTCAGATGAACAGCCTTCCCTTCAAAGATAAGTTCTGTGAGGCATGCCTGAAAAAATGAAGATGCTGGATGTTCTTCTAATACTTCCTTTGTTAATCTTTCTCTTTGTTCAGATTCTGAAGGGGCTCTCCAAGTTAGGCTGTCTTTTGTTTATATTGTTGCAGTTGGCATTTTGAGGCTCTTGTTGAATTATGTGGAGCTCCTTATTTTAATGAGAGAAACTTCTTTGCTAACTGTTCTAGCTATATTTTTTTCTTTCTAAAATGTCAATGGAACTTCTTACTTTGGCTTGTAATTTAGACAAAGGGCTTTTTATGCTAAAGGAAATTTATTCCCTTAGATCAAGTTGTGAAAAGAAGAATAAGTTCATTAGTTTAGGCTTATATTCTGCTATATTCTGCCTTTTTGTGTACTGTGGAGCAGAGAATTAGTATCAGGAAAAGGACTTGTGTTGTGTCACTAACAATCAGGGGGCATATAATGAAACCTGTGCATTGAAATATATGGTTAATGCAGGATATATGTATTGTCACAATTTGGCTATGATTCTAAAAAATGCAAATAAATCTTTGCTTATACTGAAGATCTATAATTGTAACACCCTTAATACAAAAAAGTGTTGTTATTGTGGGAAAACAGTGTGTTGTGAAGGCCAATTGAAATTAAAATGACCTCTTTTCCAAACTATTTGAACCAAGTGTTAGGTAGAAAATAAGATTGCACTCTAGTACAAGAGTGTGGGGAAAACCAAGTAATTCTCTCTATACAGTTGCCATACATTGTTTCCAGTATCAAATTTATGACAGCATTCTGACTTGTAAAGGAAAGACAATTTGAACTAATCTACAGTGTATGTTTTGCTTGTAGAAAGACAGTTGACTAGGAAATGCCTTTAGTTAACTAGGGCAAAAAGACTCATATCCATCTCAATGTAGTCAAGAACAGCTCCCAGACTATCACATTCTTACTCTTCAATATCTTCCAAGATGTCAAGAAAACTAAGCAAGCTTTGGAGAGAGTTTTACTTATGAATTTGAACAATCTGAGGGGTTTTTTTTGGTGGAGGAAGGGCAAGAGAAGTATGCCATTTTATGGCCCTTTTAATTAGTTCTCTGTATTCTTAGTCTTTAGCATTTTTGACATCACATTTTGAAGCTCACATAGGACAAAACTTTAACCGGAGCTGACAAGCCTAAAAATTTGCCTTGAGGTATACATGTGGCCTATAAACCGTAGGCTGCTGTCTTTAATGTGTGAGTTGAATGCTTTGACTACAAAAGATGACATATGTATATTGTGTTTTCACATGCCAGCTTGTTAAGAATAAACCTGTAGACAACTCCGCTAAAAAAATTTGTGAGTTACAGTTGAAATTTCTTGTTTCCTTTCCTAGGGAGGTAACAGACACCATGCAGCATACAGTTCAGGTAGGCAAAATAAAAGTCTGAATGTTTCCTGCCTCATACATAAGTCTGGAAATGTATTCTGAAGAAGATAAGTATATACATTGATTTAGTGTGCCATAGTTATGAACACTCATTTCTCACATCCATAATGTGTGTGTGTGTGTGCGGGGCGCACATGTGTCAATGAAAGCTCAAAGCTGCAATTTTTCAGAGTAGGCCTGGAATCCAGAACTCATGATTATGGCAGGCTATACAGAAGAAACAAATCTCTGACTAACGGGGAAGCTACTGTAAAATAATTAGAAATCATTTGAGTAGCATGCAAATAATGATATGGCTAAGTTAAAATATTTTTCATCATTTTAAAATAGGTTCATAATAGTTAGCAATAATGTTTGATGGTTATATCATGCAGCCTCCTGAATATATCAGAGTGTAACCAAGTAATCTCATTCTGATGTTGATATTCCTAATAGGTATGGTTTGGAGATGATCTCCCTTTAAGTCCACGAAGTCCACTGACTCCAAGGCATGGCCCCGGCTTAGCAGATGTTTTACTCTATGATCAGTGGATATCTGTCCGACATGAGGCAACTTTGATTCCTATGCAGGAGGATCTAGCCATCTGGCTATCTGGCTTATTGGGTAAAATTGCCATGTATATTTGTCTCTTTAGAAGAACGATTCCTCTAATTACCATTAGCCAAATGATGAACAGAGTTCATACTAACATATACACTATTATATGAAAAGAGTTCGAAGCACCAGTTCCTATTCATATTTCCTCTTCTGTCTCCAAGGTCTGACTGACTGTTAAGAGCAGAGCTTGGACAAGGTATTTTTTTGGAGTAGAGTGCCCAGAATTCCTAGCTAGCTTGTCCATTAGAACAGTGATCCAAGGAAATAAAATTCCCATGCTTTAGCTGAGAGAACATCATAATGCCTTTCTATTATCTTTCACAATAAATCTGCTATACACATCATTTTTGACTAGCTGTGATTAGACTAGCTTTTGGTCCCAATGGTAATTTCTAATTATCACTATTGTATTCTAAAACACAGATTGCCGTCTTAGAATCATAGAGTTGGAAGTGGCCTCATGGTCCATTGAGTCCAACCCCCTGCTCAGTGCAGGACCTCCATCTAACGCTTTCCCAGCAGGTAGCTGTCCAAGCCTTTTTTAAAGACATCCAGAGAAGGAGACCCCACCCCCTCTCTAGGGCCTTGGTTCCATTGCAAAACTGCTGTTTATATCAAGTCATTCCTTCTAATATTCAGTCAAAATCTACCATCCTGTTCCTTAAAACTGTTAGAACTGATCCTCCCCTCTGAAGCAATGGAGAACAACCTGCCCCCCCACCTCTGTTTGACACCCCCTAAGGATTTGAATAGTGTATTCAAGTCACCTCTCAATCTTCTCTTCACCAAGCTGAACAAGCACAACTCCTTCAACTTTTACTCATATGTTTTGTTCTCTGTGCCCCTTGTCATCCTTGTTGCCCTTCTTTGAACCCACTCCAACTCACCAATATCTGTCTTAAAATGAAATGCCCAGAAGTGAATGCAGTACTCTAATGAAGCCTAACCAGCACAGAATATAGTGGGACTATTACTACTTTTGACTTGGTAACTAAGGTTCTGCTAATGCAGACTAAAACAGCATTCACCTTCTTTGCTGTTGGCCCATATTCAGTTTATGATAAACAATAATTTCAAGGTCCTTTTCGCATGTAGTACTGCTGAGCTATGTATCCCCTTTCGCATACCTGTGCATTTGTTTTTTTGTCCTAAATGTAGAATTTAGCATTTGTCTCTATTGAATTTCATTTTATTAATTTCCTTGTTATTAATTTATTAATTTCTGCCCAATTTTCTAGTTTATCAAGGTCCCTTTGAATTCTGTTCCTATCTTCCAATATGTTAATTACCCCTTCCGGTTTTGTATCATCTGCAAACTTGATAAGGATTCCCTCCACCACATCATCTACATCATTGATAAAAATGTTGAAGAGTAATAAGCCTGGGATAGAACGCTGAGGCACTCTATTTGAGATCCTCCAGTTTGAAACACAGCCATTGATGATGACTCTTTAAGCCTGGTTTTCCAAGCAATTATGGATCCATCCGATGTTTCCGTTTTTTCCATATTTAATCAGTTCCTAATCAAAATTTTATATCTAAATAAACAGATCAGTGACATCAGTGAGACAGTGTTTCTGATGTGTTAGGTGTGAAAAATATATCACTGAGTTTTGGCTTCCCCATGGTTCATCCAGTCCTTTCTGATTATCTCCACTGTTTGCAAAAAGTGTTAGAAGTGTGTTGGGAGGGGAATTTGAAAGAGCGATTTGAATAGAGGAAAGGCAGACAAAGAAAGAGCTGGGTTAGTTATTCCCTGGTGAATTTAGGATGTGGTCATGCTTATGCATGTCTGAATTGTCATTCAAAGTTTTGTCTTCCCTATACAAACAGAGAATGTGTCTCTTTTACAGGCATAGAACTGACAGCAGAACAACTGTTGGATGATCTTGATAATGGTGTATTACTGTGCATGTTGATTGGAGTCATTCAAAGTACAGTTAAAAATAATTGTAACCCCAGTGATTTAAGTGTAAGTGATGTGTTCATCATACTATTTTAAACATAAAAGTTATATTACCTACAGATTATTGCCTGCTTCAGATGTTCACATGGAAAAAACAGTATGTGAACTGAATGTGTTTCTTTAGGCTGTTAAACACAATTACAGAAACTTCAGAAAGTGCCTTTGCATTGTCCACAATTAAGTGTGTGCATTCATATTCTGTTTCCATTGTGTGAAGGCAGTCAAGTGAAAGCCTCAAAGCAGAGCTTTTTAAAAGCTACTTTATACTCCCCCTTCTTAAAAAGTAGCTTTATGACGTATTGAAGGTGTCTATAACTAAACAGTGGTGGGGTATCATTACTTAGTTAGAAATAGCTTCATCATGTTGTGATAACTAATCTTGAAAATAACTTTCTAAGCTCTACCTGGCAGTTGCTAAGCAGTAAACGTTGTACAATTATTCCTTGTCTGTGCATTGCTGTTACTGTAGTCTTTCTCTTTCTTGGTTTATATTTATTTGTATCGATTGAGTAGTTACAGTTATGTCATGCCTTTCTTGCAACAAACTCAAGACAACATACACAGTTCTTCTCCTTTCCCACTTTATTTTCGCAGTGACAATTTTACCCTGACAGCTTACAGCTTCCATCTCTCTGGAGTGGTGAATCTGCTCCATATCCTACCTTTGAACTTTAAAAAAGCTGCCCAAAATACTGAATACTATCTCCCAAATAGATTGAGCAGTTTGGATAGCTCCTTTGAAGTTTGGGTTAAAACCCAGGGCTGCTGGAATTTGCTAGCTGGTGAGGTAGGGCAGGCCGAGTGAGACTTACTGGGCCGAGCTCACCCAGGGAGTTACAGTTCTGGTAATACCTTATTTTCAGATAATTCATTCATTACAGTAATTCTTGAAATCCATTGATAATCTGTTCCATGTTTCTGCCACTATTCTGTGCCACAGTTAGCATATTCATTCCAACTTCTTGTAGAAACTGACTCTGCAATAAGACAAGGGTGTCACATGGGCTTTTTTATCTAGATTTGGGGGGAATACAGGGATGCACAATGTAACAGCCTTAGGGTTCTCCTTCTTTTCCCCATATAGCTCAGATCTAAGCTGAGGGTTAGAGGACTGACTGCCAGGAGCACAGTAAAATAGTGGTGTTGTTATGTGTTGAGAATGGTTTGTATGGCACATGTGTACTGAAATGGGATATAAAATGCAACGGATTCTCGAATCAGGAAGTGCTGTGGCTGATACAGACTTCTGGGGTGTAAAAAGTTTGTAGCTCAAAAGAAGCAGGGGATTCAGTGTAAATGACTGGGTGGAAAAGGACCAGGTGAGGGGTCAGGGGAGTAGTGAACACAGCAGGACTATGCCAGAAGGTATTGCCATATACCCCCACCTCTGTAGCCAGATTGCAGAAAGTGTGGCCTGAAGTGATCTTGCTGAGGTTATTAAAAGACTGAGGTGCAGTTCTGTACCCATTTGTTTGAGAGTAAGTCCCACTGACATCTGTGGAAGTTCTATGCTGTCATGCGTTGAATTATACCGTGCAATTGTTGTTTGAACAATGTATATGGTGGTTAGGATTGTACAACCTATAAGAGCGTGACAAGCACCAAGTGGTATATCCCTGTGAAAAAGAGAAGCTAATTTGGAAGGAGATATGAAAAAAAAATCTGCTGATCTTAACTTTCTCAAATGGTATATAAACTGAAATGAATTAGAAATGCCAGTGATCGTATGCTATGTCTGCTGACAAACTTGTACTAATTTTAGATTACTGGAGCAGTGTTCTGTAGGTTTTGTATAACCTTAGGGCTTGTTCTGATTTTTCCATGTGATAGTACTGTTACTCCTTTTCTTATTTTGCTGGAACAATCTTTCTTTTCAACTGTTTTTCCGATCATATTATTGGCACAGTCAGTAGCAAGTCAGGCAGTTATGGATTGTATTCCAGCTTAAAGGAAAAGCATTTCTGACAGCCAGAGGCTACCTTCCACAGACTTTTGCAGCGTGGTCTATTTATTCCTGTCCCAACTGGGTCCTCAGTATGGGCCAGTCAAAACCACTTCAGTCTTTAATGTTACACATACACAAAACATTTCTATTGAAATGTTATCCTTCTTTGGAAAGTATTCTGAAGGACCTTTCATCTGATCACAAAACAACCCTGCCCAAATTTAACACACTTTTTTGAATATAAATTATAAGGGTATTGTGATGGTATAACTTGCAATTGTAGCTGGTGACTTTCATGTCACTATAGAGGTGAATCTGCTCCAGGTGTTATCCAGATGTTGAAGAAAGTATCCAAAGTGCTCAGCCCAGTCCTTGAAATAGATTCAATGTCTTGGATAGCAACTTCAAAGTTCAGACTAAAATGTGAAGTGCATTTGCTACCCTGCTTATACAGGAGCTGCAGACTGCCTCTGGATTTAAGAATTCTGGAGGTTTTTCAGTTGTCACAAATGAACTTTATTTCTCCATTTTCTTCTTCTCAGGATTTCCCTTTGAGAAAAGTCCCTTGTAAGAAAGATGCTCCTTCAGGATCCTTTTTTGCCAGAGATAACACAGCCAACTTTCTGAATTGGTGTAGATGCATTGGAGTGGATGAAACTTACCTCTTTGAGTCTGAAGGCTTAGGTAATTATTCCTGATGATTTCAGAGACTTTCATTAACCACATAGTCCCACTAAGACAGATTGTTACTGAGTATTTTTAAAAGGTGAGAAATGTTTGGATTAATTTATTATGATTCTTTTGCAAATTACCTTTATTATACGGATGATGCACAACATTCTTATGAAAGACAGAGTTAGAAGAAAGGAGAATGTAAACATTCACACATGTTAAGAGAACAAAATATGCTAATGGAAAGAGAACCAGGAATTTTGTTCAGCCTTAGGAAGAAAAAACAGAAAATTGTTCATGCAAGCACTCTTGAAAACTTTGCCATAGCAGAAGTGACATTCTAGAGCAGAGGTGAACAACTGTGGAGTGCTAGGGAGGCTGCATTAACTCTTAACAGACCTACATTTTCTCCCGTAAAAAAGTCAGATCAAGTCAAATAAAAAATCTTTTAGGGTGTATGGACACATTTTTCATTGTTTCGGGGTTCAGTAGGGCCTCTCCTGGGCCTAAATTAGTCCAGAGGAGCTGAAAAATGTTGTAGCAATGCACCCCATGGCCTCTTGTGGATATTTTGGGGCATTTCAAAGCAAAACATTTTTTTAAAAAAAAATTCTGTGATTTTTTTTCCTCCGACCCCTGGGGAGCTCATGTGGCCTCCCAGTCTGATGGAAATGCTTTCCACCCTCCCTAGAGTGGATTGAAGGCATCTGAAGGAGGGAAATTTTGACTCTTGAGGGGGCACAAAACCAGCCCTGGAAGATTGCATGCTGCCTGTGGGCTACACTTTGTCCATCGCTGTTCTAGAAAAAGGGTGGCCAACTGTGGTGATTTTGGGATACAAGTCCCACAGTCCTTCACCCCTGAAACCTAGGGCTGAAGGAAAATGTAAGCAAAAAGATGGAGGACCAGAGTTGCCTAACCCTGTTCTAGAATATTTCTGGCAGTTGCAGAAGCAATGTATCTTAAAACTGAGTTGAACAAGTGTATTGTCTATGTGGTATCATTCTCTTTAAAAGAGTATCAAAGCTTCTCTCCAAAGATACTCAAAGTTTTTCCCTTCTTCTCCAGTGTATTCATATGACTATTCTGAGTTCTTTTGATGTTTTTGATGTGGTGATTGATCTCATTTCATTCTCTGACTTATGACATGGCAAGTGTTTCATCTTATGGCAAACTTTAAAATTTCTGGAGTGAGTCACCTGGTGATGAATCACAATATTGAAATCTTGGCACCTGCACCGTGACAGTAACTGTGGTTATTTCAACCTGTTGAGTACTGCCAAAAGCGGTTATGTGATTCAGCTATAGCTGAAGATTTTGGTCAGTGGCAATATTTTGTTTCCTGGAAATGTTGGTATGTATGCCTTGCATTTTGAAGAGTTTTTAGATAATCTTGTTTGGAAATGGGGAGGAAACTGAAGCCTGGCTGGCTTTTTTTTGTTTATTTGGCTCACAATTTCTTTTTAATCTTAGGGTCCTGCCTTGGGCTTGAATAGTCAAATCTATCCATCCCACATATGTACCAATATACAAAATACCAGGAAAGCTTGAGTGAAATGTGGAACCTCTACTAGAATCCAACTCCATCTAGAAAAAATAAAATATAGTGAAGGATGAGGTTTTGGCTGCCTTTGGCATCAAAATAGTGACAGACATGCCCTTGTTTAGAACAGTATTGCAAAGAGGTCCTGAAGGGGGGGTGTTACTGACCTGTAAAATTGAATGACCCCCTACAGTGTGGGTGGTCCAAGAGGAGTTTGCTGGCTGAGTGACTAAAGAAGCCTCAGAATTATCAAAATGATGAAGACATAAAGTAGAGAAGATCCAGCTGGTATGGATGGTCAGAGCTCATGTAAACCTCCCAAGCATTGATGTTGGGCAAACCTTGAAAAGGCAAGATAGGGTTTCCCAGCAGTAGGAGTGGAAACAGATGGCCTTTCAAGCCCAACTGCTCAGATCAAAGCCTTCCCATAGGTATTTTTCTATACTTCCCACTTGGATCCCCTGTAAGATAGCCTATACCTCAGAAAGCAACCAGATGCCATTTGGTATTTTGGACTGCAGCTCTTACAGTGTCTGACAATGGGTTATGCTGGATAGGACTTATAGGGGCTATACTTGAAAACCTGTCTCCCTGGAATGTGAGAAGGGGGAGGCACAGTTCCATCCTGCCTAGGCCCAAATGCAGTTGAAAGTCTCTCCCTCTCCACCCCAACTGATACCGCCCTGGAACAGAAGAAGAGGCAGTATCTGCTGGACAATCTCCTCTCACACTGTCATTCCCTTTTCTTTTTGTGTCATGTCTTACTTAGATGGTATGCCTCAGGGCACAGAGCTGTTTTGTTGTTCTTTTACTTATAATGCACCATGTACAGAAATGCCACTACATAAAATAACAGTAGTAGTAGAAGATCCCAAGCACATTGGGGAAGGTTTTTTTATTTGTTTGTTTTGTATGCCGCCTTTCTCCAAGCTTAGGACCATGCTACATGCTACAAATGATCTGTAACCCTTTTTTCCTGAATGACTATTCTATTCATTGTAGCAAAGGGATAGCAAATAGCATGATGATGAAAGTTCATTGGGATTTGCTTAGGAGGGGGTCTATGCTCCTGATTCTGTTACTGTGATAGAAGGAGGTTTGTGCAAGTTTTTTTTTTTAAATTCTGTTCATGAGAAGTAAATGTCTTACCAATTGGATCTGTGGATTGTATAAAGTGGTTTGTAAGAACTGGACGCACTAAATTTATCACTTCCGTCTCACTGAAGGCTAATGCACCCTACCAAGTAAGACATCAGAGATTTCTGTATTACAAAAAGTGCTTGTAATAGTTTGTGCATGACTGGTAAATTAGACAGTCAGGGGATCTTGTGCCTGCATTGGCAACAGTTGGTCTTTCATTACTACACTGGTGTAGAAAGACAGGTTTTGGATTGTATCCCCCTATATATTTCCTTTCTAACTAAGTGACTATGAAACTGTAAAAGGTCTAACAAATTCATAATGATTCTCTTCAAAGAATTTCAGGGGGGAAAAGAGAATTTTAGCATTTTTTCTCTTGCTGACCTTTAATAGATCTTGTGCTGGATTTGTACCTGGATGTTTGGACTCTCTGCCTCTAGTATTCAGGCTGGTCCTTGTAACCAGCAACTACCAGCCCAGGTTTCTCCAGATGGAGCAAAATGTTTGACTGCTCACTAAGACAAGTAGCTCAGAATTGTATTTCTTAATCAAGGTTTGGGCATTGTTATTTTTTAAAAAAGATGCACACCCATGTAAGTCCCAGCCCTGAACAAGAAGTACTGCTTAAATTGTGCAATTCTTGTGGCTTGTTGAAACATAACACTTTACATATTTACTTTGTTTAAAAACAAACACACACCCAGGGCTTGTACTTGTGAAATGTGTTACACAAACTCTGATTTTGCACTTCAGTCAACCTCACTGACAATGGTTAAGTCTCACTATCCTTAGAGGAATCTTATGTCTTGAATCTTAATTTTTATTGTTATATACTTCTATTTTACAAATTCATTAAATTTAGGCTTGGAATCAGTTTTCATTGGAGTTGATCATGAAGTTTGCACAATGTTGTGTCTTGTTTTAGATGCAGCTCAAAATGTTAAGAAGGCTGCTAACTACATACTGTTGCTGGCTTACAGCTGCTGGCATAAATGGATGCTTTGTATTTACTTGGCAATAAGCCTCATCAGAAGGGCTGGATTCTTCTTAGTCTTCAGTGCCCTTTTGCCAGCATTTTTGGCTAGAGAAGAGATAAGGAGGGCTTTGTGCTAAGGCACTGGATTCCCATGTGTGGGCACAGTGCTCTGACTCTACACACATCTTCTTTACATCTGAACAATGCAAGAGCCTTAACAATATTGTCCAGTGAATACTTGAACTTTGAACAACAGGACTGAAATTCCTGAGCAGTAATGAACTTGCTGTAAGGGACTGTGATCTAAATTGGGTGTTGACCCAAATGCATTGAGAAAAGAGCATGTGTTTCTGTCCTCTCTGTCCCCTGCTTTGTGATATGGCCTAAAAAAGGACTGTTTTATGCAGTTGTAGAGAAAATCTTGACCATTGACCATGTGAACTAAATCTCTGTGTGCAAGCTGTATTCAGACCCTACAGTATATCCAGAAACATTTTGAGGCAAATGAAGTGCAAGGATGCTCTCACTCTGTTCTATTTGTGAGTTAGAAATCAAGGAAAGATGTTTTCCAATCTGCCTCCCTCTCATGTAAGCATTCTTTTCCTTCTTTAAAGTAAGAAAGAGTACAATGAGATAACTGTCCATTAGGAAATGTTGTTGCAGTAAATGGCAATCTGTTGAATATCCATACCACTGACTTTTTTCCTATAGCTATTTCCTGTGTATAGCCAAGGTCCTCTGGCACTAGGAATGGGAATCATAGATAACAGCTTCAGAGCAAATGTGATGTTGGTAAAGGACTTTTCTAAGGCAAGGCTGGGGAACCTGTGGCGATCCAGATCTTGTTGACCTGTAACTCCCTTTGTCATTGACCTTTGATCGTGCTGGTTAGATGCTAGTATGAGCTCACTTCCATCAGTCCCACAGGTCTTCAGGATTTGAAGAATGAGCACAAAAAATTGATGGGTGTTCTTTTTTTTGGTTTTGATCAGTTGGTATGAACACTGACAGATTTTCAGGAGGATGGGAGTTACCATGTTACTACTTGGAATTGAAGAATCCTCTCTCACAAGTGGGGTCACACATAAAAAACAGTGTGAACCAGATCTTAATGGCACAGGGTTATATGTTTTTAGAGGTGCTACTGCTCTAGGAAGCTTTGGCCCTTGTCTGATGTCCCAAATGCATTTAGTCTGGCGAAACTTCATTGATCCAGAGATACTGCTCTGTGTGTAGTCTCAAACTAACATCTTTTTTCCATATGTATCTGAATTTTCTTACAGTTCTGCACAAAGATCCAAGACAAGTATATCTTTGTTTATTGGAAATTGGCCGCATCGTCTCAAGGTGTGTACTCTTTTATTTCAATGCCTTGTGCCATTTAAAAGATTTCCCAAAGTTTCCTTCAAGAGAGTTGTAGTGCGTGAATGGGCATCCCAGAAATCATAGAATGCAGTGCACCTTCCTTTCTTTTTACTGACCTCCTTCTTTCCAAATAGTGGTAAAAAGGTCTGTTGCTGCTATTGCTTTATGAGTCTCCCATGCTTCCATTGTGGTTTTAGATCATTAATGTGTATATGTATAAACCTGAGCTGTTTTTATAAGCTATGCTGCGTTGGGACACAGCATTGATTGCCAATGAGCACTTGTTATGGACTTTTTCAAACTGCTTGACAAAGCATTTATTGGGGAGCCAGATTATGCTCCAGACCATTTATAGCACATTGTATTGCCACATATCTGAATATATGTAATGATTATGCCCACACTGTTCTTAATGCAATGTTTTTCCCCTCTCCCTACTTGTTTCTAGATATGGAGTTGAACCTCCTGTTTTAGTAAAACTGGAGAAGGAAATTGAATTGGAAGAAACCTTATTGATGTCCTCTGATCCTGTGGCTCCTGCCATTGCCCCCAAATCATGTTGCCAACATGAAGAATTACATGAAGCAGTAAGTATCATGTAAATTTTGTCCTATGAAAATTTAATCTTATAGCAGAGTAGGATCAAGGGAGAAGCTTGGAAGTCTTGTGCTTGTTTGTGAATTATTGTCCGAACAAGGCCATTTCTTGCTCTCACCATGATCTCTATCAGTTAGGGAAGAGGTTTCCAGACTTTTCATGTTGGTGACACACTTTTTAGATATGTATCATTTCACAACACAATAATTCAGGTTTACTAGCAAACTGGAGGTTCAACTAACTCCCGATAAGAGATACAGATACATACATACATTGTAATAACAAAACGTATGGGGACACAACATATCTCATGAAAACCTTTCATATATTTTTAATAATATATGGATTTATAAATAATAACATACATTTCCAAGATTGTAGGCAACACACCTACACACTTCAGGTGGCACACTAACATGTCATGGCACACCATTTGGAAAGACCTGAATTAGGGATATGAACCCTTGCCTTTCTTTCTTACCCTTTTTTTCCTTTTTTTTTTGCATGTGAGAACAAAATAACAAGTTTGTACACAGAAACATTGCTATTACATTGAGAATCTTGCAAATGATATTTTTGTTTAGCCTACTTTATTTCCTTTAATTTTCCTTTATCGAGCAAGGTTCCAAAATAAATATGCTACAAGATTCCTTCCAATACCTTGATTCTGACTTGTAGATGTGGTTGGCTTTTTTGAAGGAAGAAAGTCACTTAAAGCTACCTTAGTTATTTTGTTCTGTATCCTGAAACTTCTAAATCTAGTTTTGTTTTACTTTAGTATTTTAGAATGTTTTCCAAAAATGGTACAGTCCACAACCATAAACTTTACCCAGGTTTCATCATAGATTTTAGAGGGATTTATTTCTGAATAAAACTTCTTGATTTCGGTGAAATTTAACCAGATGAACTATGCATAGGATTGCAGCATAACATGGCAGACTTAGGACTGTTTACTCAAGGCGAGGGAAATTAGATTGCAATAAAGGAAGAAGAAAATGTATGCTGTTACAAGTATAAATCACACTGGAAATTACTAAAATGCTGTTTATTTCCTCTGTCCTTGTATTATTAACTGCTTGAGAGTTTTGGGGAAAGAGAAAGATCATTACATTGAAATGGGTATAATTTTGGCTTTCTGAGATACCATTTTCTTTTTTGGCATTCTGTGACAGAAAAATAAGAAGTTCACATTTACTTTGATTTTTTTTTAAAAAAAATGAAAATGTTAACACATGATCTTTGTACACAATAGGTTAAACATATTGCTGAAGATCCTCCTTGCAGCTGCTCTCACAGGTTTTCAATAGAGTATTTATCTGAAGGACGCTATAGGTTAGGAGACAAGATACTCTTCATACGAGTAAGTGCAATTTCTCAAAAATGTTTTTAATCTATCCCTTAGAACTGATGGTTATTATTCAGGCTGGGCATAATCTCATCCCTACAGATGTTGATGTTGTGCTACTGAGACATGAATCAACCTGGTAATGGCATCTTCTCAGGCTTATCACTTGTTTGGAAGGATGGCCCTGTCTCAGTGATGCCAGGGCATGCTTGAGCAATAATTCTGTTGTAGTCGATGACAGCTTGTACTCCTAGTCCTCTCTTGGTCTGTTCTTATAAAGCAGCGGTTCTCAATCTGTGGGTCGCGACCCCTTTGGGGGTTGAACGACCCTTTCACAGGGGTCGCCTAAGACCATCGGAAAATACGTATTTCCGATGGTCTTAGGCTACATTCCCTCCTCGGTGGTGGTGTGCAAGTGTGAGCCACGCGCTCATGTCCTCCTGCCCCCTTTGGCGGGAGCGTGCGCGGGTGCACGCGCTCCCTCCAAAGGGGGCAGGAGGACGCGAGCGCATGGCTCACGCTTGTGTACCACCACTCCTGGGGCTTTTCCGTATGTTACCTTATCGCGGAGGTGAGGGGTGCCGTTCAAGCAAGCTGGGAGCTGTGCTGGGGGACGAAGGGGCGGGGCGGTTGTGCGACCAGGAAGCCAGCTGTGGGAAGAAGGAGCAGTGCAGAGAGCGCCTCCTGCAAGAACCTTCCTGCGTGAATGGCACTGCCCACCTCTGCGATGAGGTAACATGCAGAAAAGGCCCAGGAGTGGTGGTGCACAAGCACGAGCCACACGCTCGCGTCCTCCTGCCCCCTGTTCAGAAGGGACTGAAATCGCTCCCCTTCTCCGCTACCGGGAGAACCTCCCGTCTGACGGGCCAGCTTGGGGGGGCGGCAGCAGCACAGGGGGAAGGCCCCCTCCTTGCCACGGCCCCTGCCCCACTCGCCATGGAAGGGGGCACTGCGGAAGGGCCAGGGGGGCGAGCTGTGCCCAGTGCAAAAGACAAAGGTGCTGGGATTCCTCCCTCCCCCGGCCAGGGTCAACACTCTGGAAACTTTTCCCACATTGCCTCCCCAGCGGAAACGAGAGCGAAGCAGAAGCAGAGCCCGGGGGGGTTCTCGGAGTTTTTTCCTGGGGGAGACGCGTGGCTCCTCTTTCCCTCCCTGCCCGCCCGCCCCCCGTTCCTGGCTGGTGAGGCAACCATTGCCGGGGGGGGGAGGCATTGTAAATAATAAATAAATAATTTTATGGTTGGGGGTCACCACAACATGAGGAACTGTATTAAAGGGTCACAGCATTAGGAAGGTTGAGAACCACTGTTATAAAGTGTTCTTTGGAAGTATAATTTCTGGGAAGAACAGTCAAAGGGTAATGATTATTAGTGTGTTTCACTCTAAAAGAAGGAAAAGTGTTAAGGTCAAATATTCATTTAATGCATCCTGTAGGAAAGTGTACCAAATTCTAACCAGATATTCTACCCCTGTTCTTTTTTTCCTTCTCCTAGATGTTACATGGCAAGCACGTAATGGTACGTGTTGGTGGGGGCTGGGATACTCTTCAGGGTTTTTTGCTCAAGTATGATCCTTGCCGTGTGTTGCAGTTTGCAACATTAGAACAGAAGATCTTGGCATTTCAAAAAGGTGTATCCAGTGAGACAGTTCCTGATCCATCTGCTAGAACTCCCCAGCCCCCACTCATGAACCCCATGTCTGCTGTTGGTAAATACCAGAAACAAAATTCAAAGCCTTCTACTCCAGCTTCAGCTCCAAAGGCCCCACATGTAGCTGATAGAAAGCAGAAAGTAGCAAAGTTTACACCATCACCTGCACTCTCTTCCCCCAAAGCAAAAACACAAGCACCTTCTAGAAGCCAGTGTGCGCTGGGCCATCTGAAGCCGAAAAGTTCCGCAGTAAATAATACACATCCATCTTCCACATCCTCAACAGCTGCTTCAAAAAAATTAGCACCTCCTTCTCATAAGTTAGCACCTGCTTCAAAACATGTACAGCCTGTGAATAAAGGTTCTACACCATCCTTATTTAGAACTGCTGTAACTTCTTCAGAATATCTTCAGAAACCTATCTTGTCCTCAGTCCAACATACACATACCCAGAATTCGCCTACCATGTTGCATCCTGCCACTTCTTGTTCAACAGGTAAGCCTTCTGAGCTGCCGGGAAAAAAAAAAAAGGATGGCCTCTCATGAGAAGTTTAATTCTCCAAAAAGCAGTGCTACAGCCAAATCTAAACCTCTTTCAAAAACATCGGCTAAGTCTACCCAGCCAGCTAACAGAAATCCCTTTGGTCCCAAACCAGTGTCCTCTCAACAGTATTCTGCAGCATCAGGAAGAACAGTTCCCAGAACTGCTACTTCTCAAATGTTACCATCACAGGTTTGCTCAGCTAGAAGCACACCAGAAACTAAACAGGCCAAAAATACAAAAACTGCAGCTGTTGGCAAACAGTTGGGTTCTACCTCCTCACTTACAGCAGATAAATCGGCACAACTGACTTCTACATTAGGATCAAGAAGTAAAAATGCATCCCCATCTGCTAACAATCATTCCTCAAGCAAGAATGTACAGGCCAAAAGTAGCAGAACAAAAACTCTGGTGGGATCCAATGTGTCAAAACATTCTGAGCGTACTCCATTGTCTGTTGTACGTCTTCCCCAAACATCTACTGTAACTGACACCAGAAAAAAGACAATGCAAGCTGCTACCAAAAGTCAATCTCCAGTGAAAGGCTTCCAGAAGAATAATAAAATCCTTGATCCATCTGCTAAGAATGCTCTTTTAAAAGGAAAGGCTGATACTGTCACTACTAAGGGTACACCTGGTGGGTTAAAGGATCCCACATTGAAGAAGAAACAAGATGACAACTATTTTGTTATGTCTGGAAATAAGAAGCTTAGAAAATAAAATAACAAGGAAATATTAACTGGTGACTTCTAATAGTTGCTCCATTCAAGAAAAAACTAACATTAAATAACGATATTGCAATTGAAATGCTTTTGAACAGTGACATTTGATAAGCTTTGTTAGTCTACTAAAACATTTCCCAGAAGGCAGTAATATATTGATTGGCATAAGTCACCTTACCAGCATTATAAGGGTTTGGGGTTCTTTTCCATATTTGTTTGATATGATAAAGTCTTCATAAAATGTTTGTTCTCCAGTTTCACATGGAAAATATTTCTTAATGAGTCCCATGAGCCAGATTATATTCTATATATTGAGAGAAAAGCTAAGTACAGTAGAGTCCCGTTTATCCGACCATCCGGATTAACCGACGTCGCGACGGCCTGGGGGCGTGGCTGTGGGCATTTCTGTGCCCTAGACACGCCCTGACACACCCCCAGGCCCACCCCGACACACCCCCAAAATGGCGGCCACCATGGGCGTCCAGATAACCTGACCCTTTCGGTTATCCAATGCTGCGGCCGCCCGTTTGGGTCGGATAACCAGGACTCTACTGTATTATTAGTTCTCCATTGTCTATTAGTAGTTGCCTCTTGAGGGTCATATTTAACCAGAAACATTAGCAGAGCTTGGAAAAGTTAATTTTTTGAACTACAAGTTGGAAAATATCTTAAGCTGTATGGCTGTGATCACTTCAGAATTCTGGGAGTTATATCCCAAAAAATTAACTTTTCCAAGCTCTGAATATTTTCCTTCTCCTAATGAAGTTAGCCCTCTTGAAATGAAATGCTCATAGATTGGTTCAGAGCTTTTTTCAAAAGTAGGCATGGCAACTAGGCCTTATAATTTTTGTCTAAATACCATTTTCAATGGGGATAGCTTCAGATAATTTATTTATTGGCAACTAATTAAAATTATTCATCAAGCTGGATATTTCTATATGGCAGAGTGTCCAGGCTTTTAAATGTGAATGCCCCTTGGCAGAGACTGTTGAATGCCCTTAGCATTTAATCTTTTTTAATAGATAGATCAAATTATAATTCCACTGAGCTTTCAGTGAAACTAGGTCAATAGGAACACTTTATAAATCTTGGCCTTAAGCATCATCACCTTAGTGCCTTAGCCCATGATGTGCTGTGTCAATTATATTGCAAGTTATTGTAACTATATCAGTCCAGATGGCTGTGTTCAGGCCTGTGCTGATATGAGCTGGATTGAAAAAAAAAAGTATAGGCATGATTGCACATCAATAACTTAGTGTGTGCTGGTGCTGTACTCTTCTTCATATTGACCTTTCTGAAGTGAGTAGAAGTTATACAGCCACATGGCCTGGTGGATTGTCTGTGTCAAATGCATTAGCCAAATCTTTCTGTGGGAGAAGAACACTGTAAAATTATAGGAAATATGCTTATGTCTGCAGTGTGAGAGCAGCCTTCAGTCAGCACAATTGAAATGCCTTTCAAAATAAGCTGCCTATGTGATTATTATTATTAATATCACATATTACTTCACTTCTAGCTCTATAATAAATTGTTGCATTAATGCTTTCACTTGCAGCACAAGCTCTTGTAATATAACTTTGGGAAAAACAACTGGGTCTAAATATCTTTGCATACAAAATCTGCACATTCTGAAGCTATGGTGATTAAAATTGCATGTGTATATTTGTATAAACTTGTGCTTATTAAAGCAGTATTCCAGGCAATATGTATATTTAAAATGTTTGCTGTACCTCCTCCATAATTAATGTGTATGTGGGAGTCAAAAATTGCACTGTCAAGTATTAATGATGGAATTTCACTCTTTTGTAAAAGGTCTGCATGTTAATCCATTTAATATCAAACTGTAGCTTTAATCTGAATATACCTTGCAGACAAAGGTGAAATTAATCCTCAATGAATGAAACTTCAGCAGAAAACAAAAATCACAAACTGGTGTTATCCACTGTTGACTGAAGCGGAAATAAAGATATCCTGAAACTGGTCTAGTTGCACTTTAAAAGATGATAATCCCTGACTGGTTGAAACTGGGTATGAATAGTAGTCTACATTGAACATGTATTCCATATTGCATGGAAAACACCATACTGTGGACAAATGATATGCAACCATCAGATGATACCACCTGGTAATCAGGTCATCACACACAGTTTATGTACAGGGTTCTTCCTTCAGCACATGGTACTTCCATGAAAACCTGCTGATATGCACAGATACCCTAAGCTGAGTCAAGTGGGCTAGTTTTATAAAATTATAAGTATCTCTGTTCATATCTGGGAGTAAGTCTCAGTACTGTAAGTCATGTATAAATAAATAGGGCAAGAATTAGGATACAGAGGAAGGGTTATGCCTGGAACTCATTTTCTTTGACATGTGCACTAACAAGGTATTTTCAGGAGTCTAAGCTGTTGTGGTGACATAAACATCCATTTCTGTACTTCCAGGTTCATTCATTTCTAGATTTGAAACACACCACCATATTCAGTGGCAAATGGAACAGATGGGAATCTAGAAGAGTATAATTGCTATGTACTTCTTAACTTCTTAATTAAGGTTTGCATCTTTGGCGTTACTTAACTGCAAAAGCAGGGGGGTGGTACAGACCAAAGTTTAATGCTGCTTCCCCAGTCTGGTGGGAATTGCATGGTTTTCCAAATGTTGGACTACAACTCCCAGCATTCCTCAACATGGACAATGCTGGTGAGAGAAACTAAGCTGGATGTTGTAGTTCAGCAACATCTGGGGGGTGGCATATGATCAGCACCAAGTCAGTTCTCTCAGTCATTTCTGTAAAGATGTTTTATCTATGTAGGCTCTAGTGTGAATGTAGGCAATCATTCCTGAGTTGTCTTCTGCATTTACATTGAAACCTTGTGCCACAATAAATTTTGCAGCACTTTAAAAACTTGTGCTTTCATTTAAGGAGGTGATTTATTACTTTGTATTTATTACATTTTTAGCCTTCTTTTTCTGCAAATACTACAGTCTAGCTAAGTGGTGTCCCAGTCTTACTCTTGAAACAATCCTGTATGATAGGTAGAAAGAGGGAATGGCGACTATTCCATGAAACCAGCTGATCCTCCTGGCTGAGTGGGAAGTTGAAACTGGCTCCACTAGTCTAACAGTGTGATCAGCATAACACACTGATGTGTAGTGCAGCTTGGGTATCTGCGTCTCCTTGTGTGTAGATATTGTTTCTTGTTCCAAATGACAATGGAGACATAAACTTGTAGCAGAGTTTTGTGTGTGCAGCAGTGTACTTCTCTGCCCCACCCCAGATGCTGAATTAGAACTGTAATGTTTTTATTTATATTCCCTGACAATATAGATTATACAAATAAAGCTGATGGTGAGTACTAATATTACAAAGTACTGATTGCTTTCAGATGGAATATTCTTAAATATATTAGCCACTAACATTCGCTAAGCATCCATCCAACTCTGTGTGGAGAAAAATGCTCAAAAAGGGAGTGTTCAGGTTCACATACATATATACTCCTATTTTGCAGGGCAGCTATTGCATTTCACCATCACTCCTGCAGCTACTCCAAGTTGAGCAGAAGGTCTCCTAATCCTGGACCAGAGACTTGATGTAGGCAGAGCTCCTGTTAAACTCATAGGAGTGGCAGTAAAATCAAGACTGGATTCACTTCCCCCATGGCACAACATAAACTAACTGCCTCTGCCACTATTCTGTGGAGTCCTCTATTCCCTTCCACAGCTTGCCATGCACAAACCAGTCAAACTATATTTGATGCTAACCTAGAATTGTCTTCAAACTATGATGTGAATCTTTCGTTAGAAGCAACATAGGAAACCGTGATTTGATGACATCCCTAATTAGTGTATAAAAGGAGAAGGGGTGGAGAAATCCAGCAGCAGCTTTAAGACCAACTGATCTATTTTAGCCTGAGTGTTCATGGATATCCTTCTATTTCAGATGCCCTGATGAGAGTGATATTAAAGGCACAGTTACATAGGACAGTTCTCTTGGGGTCAGAAACCTTTCTGAGGAGATTCCTTTTGTTACGTGTGCATATATCTAGTGTGCTGTGAAACCATTATCTCTGTTTATACATCTCCTAACAGATTGGAATATATGGATATATCTGAATTCAGCAGTTTCTCTTTCCAGTCTTTACACACATATGTTTTGTTTGTTTGAATAACTAAGTCCAGTATAGTAGGCCTGCCATATCCACTAGCTTACCATCTGTTAATATGCTAAATAAATAAACAAACAAACAAATAAATAATTAATATATTATTAAAAAATATTTTAAAAAAGCAGTGTGGGATGTGTCATCTTTCCCTCATCCTGCCTGGTGGCCACATGAGGAGACCATAGCAGAAGCTGTTCTGCAGTGGTTTGTTGAGGGTGAAGAAGCTGCTGAGACAGAGTGAGGGAGAGAGCAAAAGAGGGAGCTCATTGTTGGGGAAGGGAGGGGAGGCTGGGGCTCATATGTGACAGTCGCCTTTAGGGTACATGCATACAGTAACTTTCTGTGGTTGACCAGGAAATTGGCCTATGGTTTCCAGAATTGTAGTCCAATGCTCAAACCACTACACTGTGCTGGCTCTCATATAGATATATACGTAGAGAAAAAGAAAGAAAGATCCATTGCATTGAATATGTACATAACAGACCATAGTAGTAGGGAGGTGTAGCTCCTGTCAAAAGTGATTTATGACCCTCAGATTTGATTGATTTACGACCTGTCAGATTTGATTGATTTATGACCTGTCAAAAGTGATTGATTTATGACCTGTCAAGAAATGACTGACACCTATCAATCTCCCTCCCCCGGAAGTACTAGGGCGGGACATCCGGAAGGGGCCGTACCCCTGCCCA